>AP028424.1:16473220-16921000 GCA_036509395.1 Antheraea yamamai
AGTGCAATATTTTATTTTATCTAGGCATCTAAGTTTAATTCTCATGTTTTTGTACTAGGATTCTAACGTAATGAACATATCTGGCCTTCTGGAATGGGAATTTTCTTTACCATCTGATCAAATAATATCTCATGGATGGTATCATGGCGCATTAAATCGAACGACAGCTGAGAGTTTTTTACTACGAGACAGAGAATTCCTCGTAAGGGACTCTTCTTCGCAACCAGATAATTATGTATTGAGTTGCAGGTCGAATGGACAACATTTGCATTTTGTTATACAGAGGGTAATTAAATATAATATAATTTATTATTATCCTTTTATACAAATAATGATACTTATAACGTGTTTACAGATTGTTGTACATCCAGACACTGTTTACGAAAGGTATCAGTATCAGTTTGAAGATGAGGCATATGATACTGTTGCTGATCTAATTACATCTTACGTCGGTTCAGGAAAACCGATATCAGCTGCTTCCGGAGCTAGAATACAATATCCTGCTAATCGTGTCACGCCTTTAACGAATTGCATTCAAAATGAAGATATTAATTCCATTCTGTCGCCTCCAGGTGATAATTGCTATAATAACCCATATAGTCTGTACAGCCATTTTGCTTCAAAACCTGGAATCCAATTAAGAGTACCGTTTAAAAAGCAACGGTCACATTCTTTAACACCCATTGACATGAGTCAGCACATCAACCATGGTAAAAGTGCAAGTGCTGATGGAGTAATTCAAAGTCAAACAAATAAACATATAAAAACTTTCTACAGTGAGTCTAATTCCAATGCTAGTACGTGGGATGGGAGCTTGCCTACTAGTCCGCCGGCAAAACCAGCCAGATATGACGGACCCAAGGCTGATGACAGACGATTGGAGCTACAACGTCTGTATAACGTATCTGGATCAGATTCAGGAAATGGTTCCGGAGATTCAACTCAAAGTGCCCAAAGTGACCCAACAAAATCTAGAACTGACTCGGATTATAGTCTAGTTACACCTACTATAAAACAGCAGTTCGACTATGACCTTACAGAAGCTAAACTACTACAATCAGAAAACCTTGATTACGTTGTCGAATCTAGAATCAACTTGGAGAAATTCCACTCTCAAATTATATCTCCAGGTTTAACAAAACCTCTAGAATCTGAAACTTTACATACTATAAAACTTCTTCTACGAACATCTGGACCTAGGATTCTGGCAAACCACATGACTAAAGTTGATTTGTTTTTCTTATTTGATGATGCTATTCAAATTGAAGGATTGGACAAAACTGCGTCCGGATTAGAACTATGTTTCTTGCCTCAAGGTCGGCCACTAAGACTAGACGTGATCGAAAGGTACCAAATTCTGATTGTAGAATATTGTCTAGGTTAAACCAGTTAAATATAATATTTTTGTCGATTTCAGGATCGAGACATTTCGTCTCCTCATTGCTGTAACGGTACTGACATGTCAGACAGACAGACAACGTGCGGATACTATTAACGACTGGATCCTTTTGGCCATTGAAATAAAAACTGCTTTAGGAAACTTATATGGCTTCTCGGCTATAATGTTTGGACTATGTATGCCGCAGGTAATGGATATAAATACAAAATATTTACAACATAAATTTACAATTATAAAGTTAAATAATTAAATGCGTCAGCACGTAGAAAATGACTTCATTTTAAGCATAATGCTATTGGAAATTCAGTAGGAAATGCTAAATTACTGCAGATTGAAATGAATGTCATGCAACTTGGTAACTCTTCGATCAAAATAGTCATCAATTTAAATAGCGTGAGAGTGCATAAATAGAATTGAAATTTAAGGAATATATTGAAATGATCAAGACAGGTAGTAATTATTTCAAAATTCGAGGCTTTAAGATCTGTATGATTTCAGGTAGAGTGTTTAGAGAACGCGTGGAATATATTACGCCGCGTATATACAGATAATGCATTTATGTTTGAAGCAAAACTTAGACCGTGCTTCAAAAGTATGAATGAGGGCACAAATCCACTACCGCCAAATACTACAACACCCTACATCCTTCCTCCAGTATTGTGCTTTCATATGTTTGGTAAGCATCTTTATTTTAATACTAGCTTCTGCCCGCGACTGCGTCTGCGTGGAATAGTTACTTTGGGCTAACGCTAACACGCAGCGGAAGCTCTCAAAAGGAAAAAATCCCCAATTTTGAAATACTTTTCATTGGTGCTCCGTTCCTACTGGTCTTAACGTGATAATATATATCCTACTTAGTCCTCGAGCGTCACATTCGTAAACACAAGTGGAATGAATTATGGGGCATATTCATTGGTGAAATAAATAATACAAATAGCGAGCTATACAAAATAAAGCAAAAGGTTGATGAGGTTAGGATATAATTTGTAAGTCTTAACAGGAAATTTTAATAATTATTCGTTATATTCATTTATATTGAAAAAAAATGTATAATTCTATTTAATTAAAAAAAAAACAAAATGCCTTTTACGGCCAGAGTAGGATAATTGGTGATGGGTCGCAATAATACTGACAAATTCAAAAATCACTTAAGGTAAATTATTTTCTGTCACTGTAAACTATCAAAATTTTATTTATATAAATATTCAGGCAGTTTTCAAAAATACAACATTTTTAAAGTGAATAAAGAAAGGTTGTACTTGCTAAAACAATGTAACAATATTTATTTTTGTATGTCAGAGTTTGACTAAAATGTTAACTTATCTAAAGGGAAGAAATGGCAGTAAACAGTACGAAGCTGTGCTCTTGAATGTGACTACCGGACTACACTGATAAAAACTGGGCGACCACTAAGGTGAAAGCGAACATCAGAGAATGCCTTTTCTATATCCACTATGATGACGGTACGATGTCACGTCGTCACGTGTTATGACGGCATTGAATTTTCAAATTTATTATTGTATTCATACGACACTTGACACGGTTTCCAAACACGCCACGGATTAATAACTGTGATCGTATCGTATCCTTAAAATGTTAAAAAAATAAATAGATTGTACAAAACTTAATTTAGTAGTATTAAGTGAGTAATTCATGTAATACGCACTTGGTTTTGCAAAATCGACGCCGAGTGCTTCTTTGGCTGGAATATTTGTATTTATATAATACTATCCGACCCGTGCCCACTTCGTTGGGCGGTAATAGGCATTGTCAAGCTACAACTTTTCTCTAGAACTCAATCATATATCTCTCATAGTTAAGGCAGCGTTCGTAAGAAACGTTTTCGTTCGACCATTTTTTGTCCGACTCCTTAGATATTACCCCCTACAACCTCACAAACTTTACCTCTTTATAATATTAGTATAGATAATATAATTAGTTAATAGCTTCTGCCCGCGACTTCGTACGCGGGGCAGAGTTATTTTGGGCTAAGACGCAGCGGAATCTCTGAAAAGGAAAAAAAGCCCCGATTTTAAAACATTTTTCATTGTTGCTCTGCTCCTATTGGTCTTAGCATGATGATATATAGCCTATGCCACTCACAAATAACGTGGCTATTGGTAAAAGAATTTTCAAACTCGGTTTAGTAGTTCCTGAGAATACCCCCTACAACGTCACAAACTCACAAACTTTACCTCTTTATAATATTAGTATAGATTTAGCTTTTGTTAGTTTACCTAGTTATTTTTATACAATGATATTTTACCAGAATTCTCAAGTTGCTTTAATTAAGATCAAGATGAATTTGATTAGATAGGAAGTAAACAGACTCGTTGTATTTATTAATGTAGTTCCTCAAAACATTTATTTACCTTCATCAGTATTTAACGATATATAATACATACTAATTACGTAAAACTGTACTATCCCTAACAATATAAACGCAAACGAAACTTACACGAGATCATAAAATAAAATACCAGCGTAGCCACACCTAATACTAGTGTATTCTATAAAATTTACAGCCGAGAAGATATTTTTCTAATATAAGTGTAATATTTAACAACACTGAAATTGACCTTGTTTTGTACTTACAGATGGAGAAGGTGGTGGTCTCATGCAATTAGATGAAGTGTTTCCCGGGAGTCTAATGAATACACTTGAATTTGATTTTAACGCCACAGCAGCACATCTTGAATCGGCACGACATTTTCCAAGTCAAGTGGAGATGTTCAAACGAAATGCTAGGACAGTAGTGCAAGAAATGTCTTCTCTCGGTTCCACTTTGGATCCCACGTTACTTGAACTGTTCAGATCAGAGTTCCACATAAATTTCTTATGGGGAGAAAGGGGGATGCTCACAACGCCAAATCAAAGATTCGCAAGACTAACAGATATATTGACAGCAATGGCGAATAAATTGACCAATCAGCCTATTGAGATAGATGACATGGTATAATTTATTATTCGTATATTAGTAAAGTATGGCATATTCCAAAATTAACAGACCATATTATAAAACATGAGTATATTGTATCATTAAAATTTGAGTTCATTCCATGTCCATATAATTATTATATTAGTTCCTCATTTTTATACTTCTTTTTCATTTCTATTATTGTTGCTTATATTTTCTTTACTGACATTCTTCCTTAGTCTAGAGCATTTGACGTTCTTTTTTTCTGAACTGGGAAATACTATAGGCCTAACGTGAAAGGCCTTTACAGCTTCATTGGATTACGGAGTTTCTGAAATTCGTTCATACTCATTGTAATTGCATTTCTAGTCCGAATGGAAATTTGAAATAATAAATATATACAAATGGTCGTCAAAGTTACTAAAATTTTGATTTGGAAGTCCATTTCCGATTTCAAAAATCAAAATCTACATTTTCTTATTAGATTTTATTTTTAAAATGAATAAGAAGTTTTGTATTTCAATCTGTACATTTAATATTTAGTAATAATAATATTCAATTCGCAAAACTACTTCCGAAAAACCTGAGTTTCAGAAAAACTGTGTTTAGAAACTATAACTTCACAAATAAACATCATAAAAAAATGTTCATACTCACTAGAAGCGGCATAAGGTGTAATATGAACGAATTTCATTACTTCCCCTTTTTCGCTGTCCGCTTTACGTGAAATGTACCACGTAACATTCTTCACGGCAATATTGAGTTACATTACTTAAATTTTACTTACTTGCTTTGAGTTATTTGTATAATAAATCATAATACAAATTATGTTGTTAATTAGCGGGCCCGGCAGACGTTGTTCCGCACTGACTATAAAAAAATACTTGACAAATTATATACTAAAACCTTCCTCATGAATCACTTTATCCACTGGTGAAAACCGCATGCAAATCCATTCAGTAGTTTTCGAGACTATCGCGAACAGACAGACAGACACGGTAGGAGACTCTATTTTATACTATGTAATAATATGGCAGAATTCCACTATAAACATTCAATTAATTTATTAATGCAAGCGTTAAACAAAATACAGGTTAGTGTTGATAATGTGATACTCGTATCGAACTAACTTGAGTGGATGCCAACTTGTTATCTATTGTCATGGCTTGTATTTACTTTCTTAGTTTAAAGCATTATATTAAGATTCTTAATCAATCTCTACAAGCCTGTAAAATCACATTAACACTATGAAGGTACAAAAGTACTCAACGTAATTTATCTATATTCGAAGCACCGATATGTACCTAATCATTACAGGTAATTGATATGGACTACTAATTATTATTCCTTTGACACACCTTTTCCTAGTACAGTAAACATCAGAAATCATTACATGCACATTAACCGTATATAGGTCGCTTCAATAGATTCTTAGATATAGATATTTATAGAGTATTCTTACATAATAGTTATAGACAGCCACTTCAATTGACACGATAAAATATTAGATGTTACTATACATACTTACATACTTTATGCACACTTTATAATGGTGTAATATGGAATTACAAAGCAATGATATTATATTGGAATATAGAATATAAATCGCTATTTTTTTTTTGTAATTAGACACACATTATATATATATATATATATATATATATAAATTAATTTGTAATAGTAATTGTTTAGGTATGATCTTTGTTAATAAATTTGTAAAACTGAACAAATAAAGCTATCATAAATGTATTTGTTTTTTTTTTTATTATTTACCATAAGTCAACAACACATGAAGGCAAACTTATCATAAGAGAGCCGTTAACAAATAAGTGTTTGATTTCAGTCGAGTACATGCACATGATTGAAATGAAAGAATATTGTAATTTCTTTTTCGTGTCTTCTTATTAAATTCAATTAGTAAACTAGTTATTTTATAGTGTTTCATTACATAGTATAAAACAATGTCCCCTACCGCGTCTGTCTGTCTGTTCGCAATAAACTCAAACTACCGAACGCATTTTCATGCGGTTTTCACCGGTGGATAGAGTGATTAATGAGGAACGTTTTAGTATATAATTTGTCAAGGATTTCTTTATAATCAGGGCGGAACAACGTCTGCCGGGCCCGCTAGTATAGTATAAAACAAAGTCCCCTACCGCGTCTGTCTGTTCGCGATAAACTCAAAAACTACCGAACGGATTGCCATGCGGTTTTCACCGGTGGATAGAGTGATTAATGAGGAACGTTTCAGTATATAATTTGTCAAGGATTTTTTCATAATCAGGGCGGGACAACGTCTGCCGGGCCCGCCTATAGTGTATAAAAACGAACAAACGAAAATTCGGTATAGCTATGGGTATAAGGTTTGGCTTTAATAAAACAAATAATTCTTACAGAAATTTTATTACCATAATATGACAGGTATAAACATACACCTATTGATAAATGTTTTTCGTTCTTAAACATGTATATCTATCACTCGCAAATAATATTTACATGATCAAAGTAACCCATTAAACGATGCATCTAATAAATAACCAGATTATTTCGTCTATTGTGAATTGCAATGGAACTTGATACTATGATAGAGCTCGTTAGATTGTTTATATGATTGAAAAAACTACATACATAATTGTTTTTGAAAAAAAAAAGTATAAAACAGTATTAAGTCAAGCGTATTTAAATCTAAGAAAATTTCGTCGTAGTATTTTAGGTAGTATTTACCTAAATATAGAAACACTAGTATTAAATTTTAAAAAACCTTTATCTCCAACACCATAAACTTACACTTATATCTATTTACCGTATGTAGAGTGATTCTTAAAGAAGACTGAATATTACAAATGTGAAATCATGAAAATTTAACTGAAGAAACAAAAAAATAAACTTAAACTCCTCAACTGTTAATGAATATCGGCTAGTTTTATTAAAACTTCGTCGGTGGAATCAACCTGAAAAAAAATTAAAAGTAAAATAAAACAAAAAAAAAACATTATAAATTGTATAATAAAACCTAATAAATTTGTGGAATTTAGACCCAAGAATGTCTGAAAAATTATGTGATTGAAATAGAATAGAGTTATAAAAAATACTTATAATTTAGTAGTTACTTATAAACTAAACATACGTTCAGTATTATATCCTATACGATACGATATGATTAATGCAATTAGCACTTTCAAAATGATGTCAATGTTCAATTTAAAAAATAATCTAATGTTTATTGCTAGGCCATCATTATAAGCTAAATTACCTTTCATATCCAATATGTTTACTTCTCTATCAGAAATTTAATTTCTCTAAGGTTCTCAGTCTGAAACTTTATGTTGGCTACATTCAATTACTGTTAGATTGATGGCATTTCATTACATAAAAATTAGTGCACTCGCTTCCTTCTTGTTCTGACAAATACAGGTATTTAAAACATCAAAAGGCAATCTCATTGCCCTGCAATATTTTGATCTGTTGCACACGCGCTCTACAGTTACATCTTGGATATATTAAACTTACAAGTTTCGTACAAACTATTACCTAACGTTTCGTATGTTATTTATAAATAATAAATAACATAAATAAATTCAATTTTAATCACAATGTCATAAAATAAATATCTTAAGATCTAATGCAAAGACCAAGAGAATTGAACACGTTTACAAATCTTAGGAGATATTTGGCTAAGAAATTTCCTTTTCATAGGTAATAATAACTGTGTCAAAATCGTTACGAAACCCGCCTGAATTACACGTACAATCACGGACTTACATTCTCGAATTTATTCATCGTTAATTAGTGTTCGTATTTTACCACATTACAATGCGTAGTTAAATTAAACTACGTATTGAAATATACAGCTGAACGAGAAACTGTCCGCGATTTCGTTGGCGTTAAAATATAGCCTATGTAACTCAGGGAGAAAGTGGCTATTAGTGTAAGAATTTTCAGAATCAAATCAGAAGTAATAGAGACTACCTCTTACAAAGTTAACTTCATACGCATTAAATACAAAACCTAATATGAATAGCCTCGTAAAATCACTCCCAGAGACCGTGAATATATCTACATATGACAAAAATGTTCAGTAGTTCCATAGTTTTATTCCGACAAAGACACAAAAATTAACTTCTTTATAACAATAGTTATCGATTAAAACAAAACGCGCGTGACGCGTATTTTCGGCGTATTCGAATGCGTTTTAAACTGAAAAAAGAATATATTCAAAACAAGATAACCAGAAAAATTTCATATTATCCTATCTAGTTGCAGCAGGGGCAATAGAGATTTATATAATATATTATGGGGCATTCGTATCCACAATAAAACAAAATAGAAGATTAACTTCCATCCGTATCACTAAAAATATTGGATTAAGTAATCTTAAATTAAGTAAAACTACAAAAATATATGATATTACATATACTTTTATTTTTGAGATCGAAATGGGAAATATTTCTATATAAAATGTATGACGACGTAGAATCTTTGAAGTGAAGTACGGGAGTTATTAAAACGATTATCATCGATATAACGATGATATACGATAGGCAAAAGGAGCGCCTCTTCTAATACTTAAAGCAAATGTATACTTTTCTTCATAATTATTTAAATGGATTAGTTAAAGTATACTAATGACCAACAGATAGTAACCACACGTCAACAAGCAATCTGTCTCGTATCTTAAGTATATCGAGACAGGACAAACACAGTGATAATGAGTGCAGAAATGTCGATGAAAAACGTACAACTTAAGAATATAGTTTTCACAGAAGTAATAACATACAGGAAGAGTTATGTTTGGTAGCTTCTTATTTTGGCAATAAGAGCAATCGTTATTAAAAATAATAATAAAGCAATATGTCTTCTTCTGAACTATTCGTCTCGCGAAGCATCTTCCACGATTAATGAACGTAGCAATTGCGATTGTGTTTATCTTGACGCTTTCTTAATTAAGTTCAACACTTCACATATAAAAAATAAACTTTTATTTATTTACTTTTATAAAATTGAAAATTATCACGCGACTTCAAAGAGTCCTCGCAGCTAGTTATATTTTCCAATAACAAAATCTTTACGTTACGTACTCGTATACGTTCTTGCTTTTTACTTTACTGAGCTATTGTGCTGGAGTTTAGGAAGGTTTCTGAATTAGTACAATCATTTTACAAGAGGTGTGTGTGTTATTTCATTTTAAAAATAAAAACGTAAAGGACCTCTTAACCAAAGCAATGACAGATTATAAAATATGACCCAGATTTGTCGAACCGACATGCGTCAAAATTATTCGTCAACCAAACTATTTAAAACCGATCTTCATTAGCTACTAATTTGTTTAATGAGAACTAAAGATAACGGTACAATAAATTATGTAATAAAAACACTACTCAATGATACTTTGATAAAAAGAATTTATCTAAACAATAACACTTTGTGGCAAATACCGGAGATGACATGTTTTAACAGAAAAATATCATATTCTCTATAATATTATTATCAACGAAATTAATGATTTGTGTTTTATTTTATTTCAATTACGATCAGAAGGATTGGCTAATACTTTCAATGTGTCTTCACTATCAAAGTTCACATTATAACCAAGTGTTAAACATTGTTACATTGATAATTTGACGTAAAGGGATCAATATCGATTTGATATTAATATACAAAGCTAACATAATGGAAGATTAAGAATCGTGGGTCTCTATAATCGCCTATAGTTAGCAGTGGTCCATTATAGTTGACCTACAACCTCTAGGCTTCCTCGGGGCTTATTGGCCAGAATAAAATTTCCGATATAGAAAGTTTGAAACCAGAGATGCTGGGCTTTCGTTTGTAGTGCTCGATCTATATATGTAGTTGATATTACGTGCCTTTTTGCAGTATTACGTTCCTACTACAACGGAAGTTATATATATATATATATATATATATATACCACGCGAATGGAGTTGCTAGCAATAGTTTTACAGGACACTCATTAGTCGTTTCTGGTTCTAAATCAATTTAAGAAAAGGTGCTTAATATTTGACCTAATTATCTAAAGACACACAAAAATTATATTGAATCCATTAAGCAGCTTTGTTAAAGCACGCGCCATGACGGTGTCACTGACCGTTAGTGAAGCGTGAAAGAACAAACAACAAAGGATTATTTATAGAGATGTGATTGTTATTTTTAAAATAACCGGATTTTTGTAAAAAAATATTGTTGTCTAAAGAATCTTTACACAACAATAAACTAAAGTAATAGTAATATCTTTAGTAAAGACATTATTGTTATTGTTCATTAGAGTGAAAGTGCTCAAATAAATATTAAACATTAAAAAAAGTCACTTTTTTACATATTATTTTACTGTGCTACATGTACATGTAATCTTATTTCAATATTATCTAGTTTATTAATTTAAAAAAAGAAATAATTATAAATGTTTAATTAAGATAATAATTTTGATTGATAAACGTCATAGATACATTTTTTTTACAAGCAAGCCATTTTAGAAAATGATAATCAAAAGAAAGGTTGCTTTGCAAGGTTTTATTTAATGTAATTCCCCTTACCTATTTTTTATTGAGGAATACATAAAAAGTAATCCGCCAAAATGATATATACGTAATCGCCACATATCTAATAATTTTTCGAAGTTTATAAGGTTTATTTCGTTTATATCCATATTTTGGAAAGTCTTAGACTAAAGTTTAACTAAGGTTCTCGATGTTGATTATTAGTATTTGTTTTGGTATTATTATTTTATATGTTAAATGTGACCATGAAGTATTATATCCTACAGTACTGCGAGAGTTTAACCTATCACCTGGTATATATCATTACATAGTATAAAACAAAGTCCCCTACCGCGTCTGTCTGTCTGTCTGTTCGCGATAAACTCAAAAACTACTGAACGGATCTTTATGCGGTTTTCACCAGTGGATAAAGTGATTCACGAGGAACGTTTCGGTATACAATTTGTCCAGAATTTCTTTATAATCAGGGCGGGACAACGTCTGCCGGGCCCGCTAGTATAGTATATTAAAAATTACTTGTATTTATAACATGACCGTGTTCTTAAAAACGACTTAAATGTGATATTAAAACAGAGTATCAATTAATATAATTTTGAAATAATAATGGCTTTAAATTATACTATTATTTTAAATATATTGCTTAGTAAAATTCAACACTGATTGACAGAAAACACACAGCTTAAACTGGTGAGTCTAGGAGTATCACATTTTGCATATAAATGCCGTATTCGTAGCTTCAGTGAGTGCTAAAGAATGCTAGAAAGAATTTATGAAAAATCATTTTAAAGGGGTTGTAAAACATTATAAATGTATTATACTACAATAATTTCTGTTATGCTAAATTCCGTCTGGTACAGTGCTAGTCTATACTAATACTATAAAAAAGTAAACTTTCTAAGAGGTAGTTCTGAATGCTACTGAAATTTTATACTCCACCTTTTTTTTAACCTTAAATGTTAGAAAGTCACACTACCTATAAATACGAATGTAGAGGGTTTTATTACAATCAATACATTGTAATTAACGCATACGAAGTCGCAGTCGGTCGCTAGTAGATTAAAAGAAAGCGATCACGCAACTGAAGTAAAACTTCTTTAGCTCCATCTAAATATGTGTACAATATATACATGTGTACACATGTACAAAGTTTTCACAAATATTTAAATTTATTACGGGTTTTAGTAACTATGGGCTATCTCCACTACCTCATATCTCGCTCTCAACTTCCGTTTTCCTCGCCCGATCACACGTTTTCGTAACGCTCTCGTGACGTATTCACCAGCTAACTCCCCAAAGTCAAGCGTGCATAAAGAAGTTTTACTTCAATAAAAATACTTCTACCTAGTCGACACAACATACTATAACTAAGTTAATATATCGTATAATAGAAGCGTATTATAACCACATGTATAATGCGTGATATACGTTATATTTAAACGAAAACTAAAAGTATGAAGTCTACGTTTGTTATTGTTTATAAACGTTACGTTTTTTAACGATTATGTCAAAAGAAGTTACTGTTTCAATGTGCTTTTAATAGATTTTGTATTGGTGTTCACTTGTTTTTGCCGCTCCCACCTTGTTTAGGTTTATCCCGGGTCTCCTTTAGCTGTCGTTCCTCGAACTCTTTCCTAGATTGATTAATGATGTCCTCCTCCGAAGCACCCGACAGGCGAGCGCATTCTGGCAGTTCCGACTCTGACAAGAATGGTGTCTCCGTTCCAGTTGTACCGATATGGAGGACGTTCCGTTTCAAATCGATGTTACACTGTTGAAAAGTTTTAATTACAGAATAACACTGGAGACTATTCGCATTCTAAAGCAGAAGCTGTTTCATCAAGACTTCATGGAAAACGCAACTTGTTTTAAGGAAATTACACGCACTTCACGATGTGCACAGAGACGCTTTTATTTTTCGTAGATTATCTACAGATATTATTACATATTTTTTATTTATTTAAAACGGGGCCGGCGGGCGTCGTCCCGTACTTATAATAAACAAAACCTTGATAAATTATACACCTAAACAATCGTCGTGAGTCACTTTATTTACTGGTGACAATCGCATAAAAATCTGTCCAGTAATTTTTGAGTTTATCGAAAACAGACAGACGTGGCAGAGGACTTTTTTTTCTTTTTTTTTCGAACTAACTACACTATTGACCTAGCAAGTTCTTCACAGCTTCACCGGACTACTAAGGCGAGCGCCGATTTTATTTGACAACTAGCTCAAGGGTGCACGACACACGTCGGCTTGGGCTGTTGCCTGATATATGCAATTCGCGACCTATCTGAGCTAACCTAAGCTAACTATTCATACATATATGAGTTGTTGAAATATATATTTGTACCAAGCATACATACCTCAACAACTCTTATATATATTTCGGCAGAGGACTTTGTCTTATAATATGTAGCGATATTAACGGTTATTCTATTTAGTTAACAAGCAAGTTCAATCTACATCGTAATACGATCTTAAATACTTTATTAGATCAAGTAAATGTCACAGAATTTTGCTAACGTAATGTGGAATAATTGTGGACACTATTTACCCTAAAGCAACAAGATAAACATATTAAGATGTTGTGTAATTTTATTTACTCAATATATCATTTATTTAAAACAAAAATCCAATTTACAAAATGAAAGGTTAATTACATAAATATATAAAAAATACAAAATTAATTTACTTTCATAATTGTAGATTCTTACTTTCATTATATTTTACATAACTCTATTAATAAATTAACCTATTGATTTAATAATTACTAATACATTATGCTACTTTTTTATTTTTACAGTCTGCATATTTGAATATATCGCCTTCCCTCTTCTTCTAAAGGATCGGGATGCCATGCTTTTAAATAATTAACATCAGGCCTGACAGAAAATGCAGAATATTGTCATTTATATTTTATTTGATATCATTAAAAATAGGAACTGAGTATTTAAATTTTCTCAGGTGTAACATATTTAATGATCGAATGTCATCAGGTTTTTATAACCGAGACCATAAGGCGTTTGGCGTTTTAGATTTTATCTACGAATCTTAATACCTGATGTCTTTTAAGCATATCGAGTCCCAGCAGCATATCCATTGGCTGTTCAGCAAGCACGGAGAATGATGTGGTGAGGAAATCTTTTTCTATTCTCATTTGCACCATGTGAATACGGCCTATGATTTTTTGGACACCAACACCTTTTGCTATTCCCGCCCATCTGTGTTCATATAAAAACATACAATATCACTACATATTATCAAATAAAGTTCTCTGTCACGGCTGTCTGTTCGCGATAAACCACAGAACGAATTTTCATGCGGTTTTCATCAATAGATAGAGTGATTCATGAGGAAGGTTTAGGTATATAGTTTGTCAAGGTTGCTTTTATTATCAGGACGGTATAACGTCCGTCAGGCCGGTAGTTATAAATAAAATACAAAAACTGAAATATAAAAAAAAAAAATTACCCTTGCACTTCTAAAATGAACATCTACAAGGCAATGCAAAGCGTACCTAACATACATGAATAACTTTGAATACGCATAAAAGTGAACATAAGTGTCACATTCATTAAACATGAAGAACGAACATACATTATTAGTATTAAGTATCTAGGTGACCACAGAAATTTACCCATGGGTTACAAAACTTATGCCACTATGCGGCTCATGAACCAAAATAATATGGAACACAGCATTCTATAACTAGTGTTAACATACCTCTACTTCAATGCCTATAAATCACAATTGTTCAAATGTTGAAAATCTTTTAATATATACTTACTTGTAAGAAGTAATATTTTAAAATAAATCGACATAGTCCCAGGGAGATATTTGATGATATATGCAAGAATTCAGGACAAATACTTTAACTTGATCTCTCAATACATATATAAAAAATCGTAAACATTTGTGAAGTGATGACAAAATGTAGACTTTATGAATCAATCAATATGGTACCACTAATATTATTAAGAAGGATTTTCATTGAATTGTTAAATGTAATCTTTTTAAGAAATATATGTATATATACTGAACTGAATTTCGCAAAAATACTCTGTACTATTTTTGTTTCTATGCCATAGTCCGGACGGTTTAATAAGCTGCTTTGATCATTTCTATATTTCATGAAGCGATAAACTTTATCACAAGTTTATACATGATGTTAAACCATGGATCACATAACGGGACAAAACTATTAAGTTAATCCTATATACTATAAGATATAAGCATGATGTTTAAATTTATTTTAGTAAATTAGTAACAAAAACACGGATTGTTCAGCACAAATTTTTCGTTCTTACCGTGTTATTTATATCTCGACTTTGTTGCCACTATGTTTTTCTGTAGTTTTATGATTGTTTATAAGCGTTTTGAAATAGATTGTATCCGATTCCTATTATGCGTCAAATTACTTATTTGTTAATTTTAGTTCTTAATTCATGTATATAATCTTTTTTCAAAAAAAGTTCATCAAGTTAATCCTAAAACATGACAACATTTTACGAAATCTATGCTATACCAAGCATATACCTATACTATTAAACATTTCTTTTAACTCTTCATTTCCACATATGTAATATAATTACAACATAGTGGAATGGTAAATTAAAGTAAATTACATAAATTATTCTGTCGCTCACAAAATATCTTTAAGAATTACATAATCACAGATGTTTAATGAATCATAACACCAGAAATCTAGTAGTATATGTATATAAAACATTTATGTAACACCAACCTGGTATCCACAAGGCGCATTATGTTACATCTCTCAGCACAAGCCGCTGACATTATAGTTGTTTGTGCTCCCGAGTCTATGAAAGCCTTTACTGGAAATCTAAAAAAAGATATATCAATTATTATTTCACTATTTTATATACCAAATATGATAATAATACTAATTAACCAGTAATTATTCGCAATCAATGATATTATAACTAAAAGGCTGTAGGTACATTACCTACATGATATTTTGACAAAACAGATGGCATGATAACGCACATATATGTAAAGTAATATTGTAAAGCGGCACTGTCTTAGATATATTGTGGAAGTAAGATAGCATATTCTCAATATCGGTGGTGAAAAGTTATAATAGTAAGTTACATGTTGCTTAGATACGAGCGGAGTAATGGGGCAGCCATCAAAAAAATGCTAGATAGCCAAGTTTCAACAAGACGCGTCAAAGCGCTTATGACGTATTAACAGCTTTTTGATTATAATATCATTGTTCGCAATATATTCACCTATACATAAATACTTCAGAATGCTATTTAATCTTCTATACATCTGGTACATTGAGATTGATTAAAATTTGATAATTGATGAATTGACACAATCAAAATTAGTACTAATATGTTCCAATAGGTAATTTTCATACCAATTTTGGTACAAATACTTTTATACAAATTTATATTACAATTTTAATTTTACTTCATCCATTCAATATACAAACTATTTAGAAAACCTGTTATACACGGCTTTTAACATACTCAGTCAATATTTGGTTAATTTAGCCCAAGCAGATTACTACACATTACTACACGTACCTATCTAGCACTTACTACTCCTTTCATTTAATATGGAGAGAATTAATCAAATAATAACATTGTATCTTAGGCACCTCAAACTCAATTTATATTTGCTTATGAGGATTAATTTTATAAATCCAATGAATTACAAGTTACCACTCTATACTACATACCTATATTTAATCCATATAACTATAATGTCTAAACATATTTCTTAAATCTAAGGCTTTGAAATCATTTTACAATTTTTGGCAAAAGGTAAAGTTAAATATCTACTTTTGGAAGTCACAGAAACAGGCACATTAGTTTTATATTATATAACTTAACTCAATAGTTTTGTATAGTTTAATTTCTCAAATATTCCCAAAATATAAACCTTATAGAGTAAGTATCAAAATGATTATATTATCATCGCAAACATACCCGTTGACATGGCAATTTATGTATAACATGATTACAGTTCCAAAGGTTTCAGGATTATGTTCCATAGCTGCTTCCATATTAGCCTCAATGTTCTTCTGTCTTATTTCCTCTGCAATCATTCGTTGTGCCTCAGTATCAAAGGGATCTGAGTTCATCATTCTAAAACCAACATTATTAAATTATAACTTATATCAAAATGTTTATCAATGAGGTGTCAGTTATATTATAGATTATTTTGCTTACCTTATTCTCTGCTGTTGACGCTCAGTCCGAGCTTTTATTTGTTCTCGAAGAACAGAAGCAAATGTATCTATTGAAAATATTCATATTAGAATGTATAAAAGCACTTAATTTACTAAGGATAGTAAATCTTGAATAAAGAAGGCAAGAAATAAGAAGGAATATGGAAGTGGAACAAATGGTATTAAGTCTCAGGAATGTGACTCATGACTACCCCAGAAACTCAAGAAAAAAGTCTATAAATCCATTATGAGACATGTTATGAAGTATGGATTTAAGTGCTGGACTGCAAAAGAAGAGGATGAAAAGGAAATTACATGTTGGAGTGTAAGTGGTATAAAATTAGGAATGAGTTTATCAAAGGAATTATGAAAATAGCACCAGTGACAGATAAATTGAGTAGTAAGTTAACATGTTATGAGCGTTACATATGGAGAAATAAATAACCAGAACGTTAGGTTGGAAGATAAACAAATGTAGAAATGGAGTAAGACCAAATATGATGGATAGTGTGGGAAATGAATATATAGAGGTTGTGAATACTGAGTTGATATCTAATTGAGTAGAGTGGGAAAAGAAAAACATACCAACCCTACTTAGGTGTGATAAAGGTAAAAAGATGAACTTTTATATAATACACTCACCAAGATTGCCACTGACTAATGCTTCAGCTAATCTGGGATTATTTTGCTTGAGTAAAGCAAGCTGGTCTGGATTAGCGAGGAACATTTCCCTAATTATACGAGGATCCTCTTCTACTGGTGGTGGAGTTCTTGCTGCCATTGAAGTACCAGCAGTTGGAGGTACAGAGATATCACTGAAGTCAAGCTCTGGTAGAATATTAGCAGCTAAACATAAAAAATTTAAACAATTTTATTTTTTTATCAAATGCAAAATTTGTAAAACAAAATGTCATTTTCTTTTTTGACAAGCCATGACTTTGTAGTGTGATGAGGTATAATTTTAATTTTTTCATTTTATTGCCAGTAAGCGTTCTGTCAATACCATCCATTGTCATCACTGACAAAGGAATGACACTGCAAAATTGGATCACAATGAGAAAAAATACTGGGCGTACACACCTATATTGCCATAGTTTTCGCGAACCATGTTGAATGGGGTTTGTATGAGCAACAGCATATCTCCGTCTTGAACACCGTGTTCTCTTAGCGGCTTTTTGTTTCCTTCGAGAGGTTTACCATGTAACGTTAAAGAAAACGGTTTTCCTTTATACCCGCATTCTATTTCACAGAACACCTTAAAATTTTCTAACTCCATATCTTCTGAGACTTCCAACACGTAAATTTCATCATCCACGGTGCTTATGGTAACTTTCATTGTTAAATTTTTAGGATCAACCTATTTTCCGTGATCAACAACAAACACAAAATGCTCAAGTTTTCTGCAGTGTCAGATATTTAGTTAGTAGATATATTGCGCGAAGTATTTTTGAGCAACGACCACAGAACTTGCTATAACCCTAACGCGGGCAATGACTATCCAAAACATTTTAGTACTGTTACAATTATTCTTGTGGACAAACGTGAGTAATAACAAAATATACCTAAAAAGTTAAAAGCTAAAAGTCAACGACGTATCAACGTTATATTTAGGCATGATGTTATAGTTATTTTGATATAATTGTATCGCAGTGAAATTATTTTTTATCACTAAGATTTTTCTAGAGGTAAATTAAAACGTACTATATATAATAAAAAAAAATAGTGCGTGAGTCTCTCCCCGCGGAAGAAGTGAAACTTCGTAATGTGGAAATGAAAATAGGAAGGGTTTTTAGTGAAATCATATTGTTTCTTTAAGATAAACATTATTAACATTGCTTACAATTCACAATTGATTGCATCTTTTAATTATCATTTTCGAGTGGAGAAATATCCAAATCTATAACATTAACAATGGGATTATGATGTTAAGATACGAAATGTTTGATTATTTTTCTCGCTCTGTCTCTTTCTATTCCCCCTCCCCAGGAGCGTTGAACGCTTAACGCAACAGAGCTTTCGTACCCACTCCATGGCAGCGTTAAACGTTTAACGCAACCTTGTTGGAAGTCGCATTAGAAGTTCTACTTCAAAAACCGTGCGTCAGATGCTAACTTGAGCAACTTTTTATTTAGTAGATAACAATGTGAAAATCATTCACACTGTACAAAAAAAATCAAAAAAAATGTTGTTGGAATATATGTACAAATCGGTATTCAATTCAAAATAACAAGAAAACTAAAAATCTTATCTCGTCTGAATCTTAAATATGCGTAAAATTATAGAAAACGCAAATAAGAAGAAAATTCTCATCAAAGGAAATTTAAAAAACCTAAAAAGTACTATGCTGAGCAAATGAAAGAGCTAAGGTTGCAACGACAATGATGAAGGAAGGATGATCGGCGCAATGCAATAACGTATATGAATATTTGTTATGATTTTATCTCAGACTTTCCACGGAAAATTTACAGCGCAAATCTTGATTATCCCTAAGTCATTATTTATTAATTTGTTTCATAATACATTCTTTGATATACTTTTATCATATTGCAAGTACAGGCAAACGAAATTTCCTTCATCTTTAACCTTCAAAAATCCTCCAGAAGGAAGTTCATGCAAGTCGCGTAAGGCACATGATGACTGCTTGTAATGACAAAGAATTCCTATGCAGCCAGAGAAAATGACATAAAATAATTGTAGTATCTAAGCTTATATATTCTTCTATTCTTGTTAGATTAATCAGAAATACTTTATAATATAAAACAATCTTTTCGTTTACTTTTTGAGTTTATTAAGCTAAAACTTGATTATTACAATTGAGACTACAATTTAATAATATCAGATAACGTATTGATTGCGGATAACGGAGCCTAGTTGATCATATAATTTTATTTCAAAACTTACTATGACAAAAGATATGAAATTTATAATCATTTAATAATGTTCTGTAATTAAAATATTTATTCACTATAATTTTATTAACTGCGGTGTTCCTTACATTATATCATACTTTCTCTTAGCGTGAAACCATATAACCTACAGGTAAATATAAAAGGAGAATAAACGATTTAGTAGACAATGGACTTTTGGATTTATTTTGTACATGGTCACAGGTACATAAAATATAAATATGTGATAAATAATGGTTGTTAAAATAACAATTTGGACGAGAACGGTACATCAGTGATATGCTTGTAACAACACCGTTAAAAATAACGCTATATCAACTTAAATCACATTATATAGATTAAATATCTAATTTAATAAATGTTTAAAATACATACACAATATCCGAGAAAACAAAAATTATAATATATTTTTCTTATATTACATATTATATTTTCATTTCAATCATAGTTTCAATTATATACAAAAACAATCTAAATAGTATCAAATCAAAAGTAGCGTCACGTAACGTTATTTGTATTTTTAGTTTGGTAACGCTATCACGATGTATATCTTTGTATCTTATAATTTGATATATGTGCATATGTCGCATAGACTTATTTAAATTTTTTTAACATTGAGTTTCAACTGTAGATAGAAAATTATTCTTGTACGTGTCATATACATTATAATTTATGGTTTATCAGATCTCATTTTCGTGGAACATGGAATAACAAGAAATTAACTCTTTATGTAGGTAATCAGCTTTCTCATTTCATTGTAAAGAGAAAGCCTAAATTGACAACGTGTGCTAATATTTGGTACCATTTGGCATTTGGCCCCAAAATAGGTGCATTCGTTTTATGGTCTACGTAAAATGCCAATTTAATTTTTTGTGTAATGGAATCGTATATGTAAATCTGGTCACACTGTAACTGTGATTTAAAAAAAATCGCAAAAGAGAAAACTCGCGCAAGATCGCCAGAGATTACTTTTGTAATATTTCTGTGGTTATATTTTCATTTTACATGCATAGCTGCAAGTGTGAGGTGCTCGGTTTTAAAATTAATGATGTGTTTCATACAGTAAAAAGTGTATTATTTAATATACGTTTAAAAATTGCAGAATTATAAATTTACAATGTGTAATCGAGACATTATGTAGGAATGGTGAGTGCAAAACACGTATTTTTTATTGACTTCAATAATGTTCATTTGGCTCAAGTGAACGGACCTTGTATGTTTGTTAATTTTTTATCATGTGTTATTGAACTAGTTGTTTTCTATACCGCAGTGAAAGTGTGTAGAAGACATCGTAGTCTATAGAAAATCATTATAATTGATCATTTTAATGTCTTCAGGTGAATTTTCGTGTATGAAAATCAACTTGACACCTTACAATTTGCGAGAAGTAGAGTTTCTATTTTTACATATGAAGAAAATACTGTTAAACATATTAGGAGCCTAATTTGTCGTTTCAATATTACTTCAAATGTTGTTAAACTTTAATATTTTTTTAGAATACAGAGTGAATCATATGAATTTGAATAAGACCTTCAATGTTTTTGTATTGAAATATATTGTTATTTTAACTATATATTATTTGATACAGTTATGGTTGTTGATAGAATACATTAAAGAAATAATTTCTTCAAAAAATAAAAATAAATTATATCTCATTGAGAAGAAAGATGTCAACCTGAATGTCACTGCTGATGGATAGATTAGAAGATTTACAGCTAGTATTTTATCTAAACACCTAATTTCCTTATTTTTACAAAAGTATTTGATTGTACAATTATATATTTTATATACAATAGTCCCTTGATTTTATAAAAGTAGTTACTAGCTAATAAAGTACTATGTCAGCTCTATAACTACACTAAAGATACTGGAGTGTTGTATGGTGTTATGGAGAGAAGAAAAATCCTCTGCTTCTAGAATTCTGTTTGTTCTTCCATATTAGTTTAGTATTAGGTCTTATACAGTAGATAAATTGATTCCAAAGTGTTCTTCAACATCGTTTATATTTCTCCTGTCTCTATTGTGCATATTAATAAAACTTTTTGGAATTAAAACTTCTTAGGCGAGTTGAGCGCTATTTTTGGCAGGGGGTAAATTTATAATTTCGCATCATGACAAGCTAGTAAGAGTGACCGGTCGTATTGTGCTTTTGTGGTTTGCGTCAAACTAGCGACGCATAGTATAGAGGCCTGTGTGATGATATTTTACAACTTACCATATGCTTGATTGATTAATAGACTTTATAAAAATGTATATAGTTATTGCTCGGAGTGTCAATAGATATGAAAACCACACTAATGTTAATAATTCCAAATAAAACAAATTCTAAAATTTTAATATTGTTATTCACTCTATAATTAATTTAAAAATTCAAAAGGGAACATTTCATTTATTTGTTTTCACTTCTGTCCGCATTCCTTGTGACTGCCTCGACTCTTTTTAAGCAAAACACATATATTTTCTAACTCCACAAGTTTACATTATAAAGTTTGTGAGCAACTAAGAATGTGACATGGTTGTCATTATTTTCTGTGTAGAATAGAGTACATACAGTAGAATAGAGAGCTAGACAGTAGAGTATGGAAAACAAGGTTCACCTACCAAAGGTAAGTTATTTTAATGTTTAAGGGAGTTCGTTATTGAATCCATTCGTGTTAAATGAAGTTTACACTGTATTACAGTATAGCTTATTTTTTTTAGGAGATTTAGCTAAGGTACATACATTTTCGACCTTAAATCAGTGTTTATCAGCACTAAACACCTGATTAATGATTAAAGAAGTCACAACCTAGTCAGGTACGTAGCCCTATTATTGCTGGATATGCACTGCCAAATCCTGTAATGTGGCATATCTAAACATGCACATACTGCGAGTGTTACATCTGGGGTATGATGGCCACAATAGAGTTTCACAATTTGAAATGCGTTTTTTATAGAATTTAAAACCAGTAAAGTGAGCAGGTAACCCATGTTGTTGGATTAGTATTTGTTGTAAACCTGCTTATTTACTTGTTATGTATAACTAGAATATGAAATACCCACAGAAACTCATTGTTACAGATCATCTCCAAACATTGGACAGCTTAAAATTTACTCTAATAATAAAAAGGAAAAAGATGTCAGCAGTTGGCCAACTTGTGCCACAAGTGACACGAAGCCCTCCAAACATGACATACAAATTCAATGGGCCTCACATTGAGGGATCATTCTGTACATCTATAGAGTACAACTACGACCCCATCATGAGTGTGATATGTGCAATGTATATTGCATTTGGATTTGTTTACACAATATTTGGTAAGGGTTGTTTAGTTTTTAAAGTGTGTTTTTTTTTCTGGAATCAACTTTGGATTTAATTTAATCTAAGCTTTGATCGTAGGATATAGATGCTTCAAGGCCAGTATGTTTCTGACTGGTTTTACCTTTGGTTCTGCAGTTGTGTATCTCATATGTTTACAAGAGTATCTAATGCCACCGTATGGTAATGTGGGTGAGTAATACCATGATTAGTCACTATAAAAATTGCTTGTGTTTAGGTTTACATTATGTTACACTTTATAAAATGTTCTATCGCAACTTTATCCAAAAAAAGAATTAACACAAAATTTACGTTTTTCGAGTTTTCACCTGACAGTAAATTAACGTTGCGACAAGAATACGTCCATTTCAACAGTCACTACTTCGATACAATCAAAACTATGAAGTACACTTACTCTACAATGATAGTTACCTAATAAAGTGAAGTAATATTAAATAAGCCGATGTCTTGGCATTGTGACTTTCATTCAGTTCTATGCTAATTATTTTAATGCATTATGCTGTTGCTCCATCTATATTAAAATTATTTTATAAAAAACTGAATTTATTTTCCCCACAAAATTGAATGATTGATTTACTTCTTTCCTTGATTAAAGGTGAGATATGCCACTTTGTTTATGTCTAACTTGGATTTCATTTTTCTATAACTATATTAGGAATTATACTACTGTAATTATTTTCGATGACAATTGTATTAAAATTATTAAAAATCTTTCTATATTACACCTATATGTATACGAATGAAAATATATCGTCTTACATCGATTTTACTTTTTTTTTTGTGGATACTTCTACAATAAAGCAAACATTGAGCAGTGATTAAATGCAAATTACATTGTAACATGTATGATATCAAGTAATATGTATTCATATGGGTGTAACCAAGTAGGGGCAGTGTGGACTAGCTGCTCCCTCTAGCATTTGTGCGTAAATATTTGGTTGGAATGTTTCTGAACACAGTAAACATTTTTTGAGCAGTATGACATTTTAAATAATCCGAACACTAATTCTCTTGTAGCTTGTTGTGTACGAGGTCTGTTAAAAAAATACGCGGACTGTTTGAATTGCGCGGCGTGAGCTGTTTTCAGGAGAATCCGCTTGGTATCACTATTCGTACAGATCAGCTGATTAAATAGCCGTTTTCCGGTCGCGGATATCTTCATTTGCTGATAAGCTACACGGTTTTTAGTAAAGAGTGTTTTTTTTTCGTTTGTCGGATTGTAAAATGGACAGCCTGAAGGAGCAACGAATTGCTGTGAAATTTTATGTGTAACTCGGGAAATCTGCAACTGAAACATTTGTCATGCTGAATACGGCTTACGGCGATGTAACCATGAAGCGTACTGCATGTTTTAAGTGGCATAAACGTTTTAAGGGTGGCTGACAGTCAATTGACGACGATGAGTATCCTGGGCGTCCTTCAACATCAACTGACGTCCCACACGTTGATAAAATCAGCACCCTGATGCGCGCAAATCGACGTCTGACCGTTGCGGAGCTTGCCGAAGAGTATGGGATATCAATTGGGTGTTCTTACAAAATTTTGACCGAAAACTTGAAGATGCACCGCGTCGCTGCGAATGACCAAAACGCCAAGCACGTTCGGGGCTTGTCAGGAACTGTTTGATCGTTCAAATGAAGGTGAAGATTTCTTATCAAGTCTTCTTCTTGTTCCCGAAACTAAAAAAACCGGATTTCGGAGATTAAGGCGAATGCGACGAAGGAGCTGAAGTCCATCATAAAAGAAGCGTTCCAGGACTGTTTCAACAAGTGGAAATACTGCTGAGATAAGGGTCTGCGTTCGAAAGGAGAGAACTTAGAAGGAGACCCAGACGTGTAACTCCCAAATAAATTGCATTTTTTTTACCTCAGTCCGCGTATTATTTGAACAGACATCGTATTATCAAACGCATCTTTACTATAATGACATCTTTCTGTTGGCACCTGGGTTGTGAATACGGGTCACTCGCAAAATCATAGTTTCTTGAGAGCATTTGCACCACCAGAAAGGAGAGTGTGCCGGGTAACTTCTGTAGCTATACTGGCAATAAGGTTTACGAGTTCTACATTCCCCAGTCGACACATGAAAACTGAGCTGTTTAAAATCTCAGTACCATTCCGCTTAGATCTAGTAAAAATCCAACCCTTGCATTTTGATTTATTGCTTTGATTAATTGTATTCAACCGAATGAAAACTAGCTAATGTGGATGAGCAACTGTGTTTTGCATAGAGTGGTGATATTACGTGCCATCAGGTCATGAACCCATAAACGGGTTTGTAAGGGGGCATTGAGCCACACGATCTCTGTCTACAGCTTTTGGAAAGAGAAATCGCGAAGTCCAGGTAACAGCCACCCCAGCGCAATAGTAGCGTACATTAAACGGAAGGTCATCTGCCTTAAGGCTCATTAAGTATAAACGACATAACCGAAATACTTAATTCTGGACTAGATACTGATTTATACTTACATGTCGAGTACATATGTAGTAGTACGCTGTTGACCGTATTTGTATACGGAACCTCTTGTGAACGACTCATCTCATATTAAGGCTCACTATTCAGTCCTTGCGTTTGTGATTGGGGTACGCCAAGCTGTAGAATAGAATTGAAGTTCCTGACGAGAACGGTGTACCTACATTCTAGACAAAAAATCGATTACGTTCATGTGTACACATTTCAATTTATGCTAGAAGTTCGAATACGAAACACATCAAATACACGCACAGCCATATCATATCTACTTGTAACGCACAAATATTCTTAATCTCGTTATTTTTAGAATATTCATGTATATGTGATCACTAACCGGATAAGGGTCCTAGAGACTATTTTAATATCTATGCCCCATCTAGTTACTCTCAATATGACATATTATTAATTATAACAGTTTGTTCTGTAATGCAACGTATTTTAGTTTAAAAAATATTAACTTGTGAAACTGAAATAAATTTGTATTAACTTTATACGCCTTTAAAAAAGTTGTTAAAAGGTTCTCCTATAAATGTTATGTTTTTGGTACAGGTGTTGCACTTTGTGCTGGTTTATTATTCGGACTGATCACCATGTTAATCCAGTATGTGGGTCTTTTTATGACCGGCTTTCACACTGGTTTGCTGATGGCTATAGGCGGGCTTGCTGTCTATGACCATTTCCTGGATAATCGCCCTGCAAACGTGAGTATTTTGGGCATCTTTTATTGATATATTTTTTTTATTTTAAATATCTGTTGTCTCATTTCTTACTCATTAATCTGTTCTTTATTTAATTTGATTTAGTTAACAAGTAGACGCTTTATTGTCGTCAAACATTGCTTCGAATAATGCGTTAAAAAAATGTAGCATATTGCGAGATCACGAGCACGACAATATGAGATAGGAGTTATCGCAATAATTCTCAAAGACGTCATATGTGGGAGAAGGCATGAGCTTTGTCATCACGCCAGCATATGCGTTATCGATTTCAAACTCCAAATAAATAATAGTTATTTAAATTCGTCTTTCCTCAACTAGTGTTAAAAAAATTATATCCCTTTTAGGTGTCATATTTAAATATTTAAATGTCACACGAATAATAACCTCAAATGAACTCTTAAAATATTCAGTTTTCTTATTGAGTCTTGTGTTTAAGTATCGCAGTTTATTATAGGAGCTCCAAACAATTGAACATACCGTTAAGTGTTAGGAAACTAAATGATGTCTATAGCTTGACTTCTTTCCTACAATGAGAGTAGATTTTTTTTGTAATAGGAAGGGATAAATAAATTTGAATTTCTCAGAACGGAATTGGAATTAACGAAAACGATGTTTTTAAATGTTTTAAAGCGGGATATGTTGATACCATAGAGTAAGTTCTATATTTCAGAGCTTTACACCAGATGGCTCCGTACGTTTGCGCAATACAATATTCTGAATGTTTTATTGATTGAATTCTGAATGACATTCCTACCACAGTTTCTAAGGCATTTGAGGTTATATTCACTATGTCGTTGACATGTTCATTGAACTGTAACTTTAAGTTAAAGGTGACTTCTAAATGTATAATATTAATTTCGTCTCAGCGGCATATATTTTTATTTGTTGGCGACGAAAATAAGCTGTAGTTTACGAGTGAAAAGGTTGTTATAACCATTTGATATAGTAGAATCAATACGTTAAGAAATGATTTCAAAGCATAATTTATTTAAATCAAGTTCAATGTAACCTGGAGGTGCTTTGAAAAATTTAACTAATCCGAATAAATATTTTGGGTTCATCAATCTAGAGTAGATTTTAATGGATTGAAAATAGAAATAAACTCAGAATAAAATGTATTGTCTATTATTTTGTTATATTTGTGTTGGAATATATGTTCATGTAGGTGTGAAATTATTTTTAGCAACCATGGGTCATAAAGTTTAGCATGTATTTTTAATATTTTACGAAAATCACCTCCCGACTTAAGTCTTGTAGTTTGTTGTATATCGAAATATTTATTTACTTATAATTTAACTAGCGGGCCCGGCTGACGTTGTCTCGCCCTGATTACCCCCCCGCAACCCCCCTTGTGGGTGGAATTTCGTAAAATCCGTTCTTAGCTGACCTCTATTCGGCAAAAGGAATATTCCTACCATATTTCAAGTCGCTACGCCTTATGGTTCCAGAGATATCGTGATGAGTCAATATATAGGTGGGAATCTCTTATATATATTTATACAACGAATACAACGAATTACAATGTCTCTCTAAGGCGATTTCGATAGTCTGTGATCCTTTCTAAAACCTCACGATGAATAAATTGTTAGTAATATGTAGATAGCGCGAAAGTGTTTGCGTGCAAAACTACAAGTATATGAATTACGCGTAGTCGGTAATCTGTAAATTGTAGGATATCCGCACGTATCGCTATTGAGATGTGAAGCCATTCAGTATGTATATACTTAGAGTTACCATAACACACCTATAATTGTTTAAAATGGAATAACGAGACGATTAGATCAGACAAAAGGTGCGAACCACGAGTCTGCAGAGAGAGAAAAAACTTAGCATTGACGTTTTACACGATAACTTAGTACTGGTGTTATTTGCGCGAATTAGTTTAATATGATTTTTATAAATCTGATAGTATAAAAAATTTGTAGAATGATAATAGAAGAACTATTATCATGGTACAACACTGGCGATTTACTGTTCCTATAAAATGGTCGCTGGATTATAAAAGTAGATACCTGCTCTCTTGAATGTACATTTAAGAGCGAATAAATATTCAACGCTATACGTAATATGATAATATATAATGTAACAGTCGAACTTTATTTATTTTTAACTCTAATATAGATAAACTAAACGAAGTTAAACAGCAGAATTATTATTAGATGTGAAACACGTTTATATAATTCTTCTTCGAGGAATAAATCTTTGTTTATTTTTTTAATCCAATTCAATGGTATCTGTAAGTATATATAACTCTTTGAAATGAGAAACAATTTTTTTTAGCGTAAAAACATTACTCGAACAGTAAACGTTATAACGAATGGGAAGTATCCGGAGAAGCGCTCTTACTCTAACAATATATCAGTGGCCTCAATTATATGCTCTGACGCTTTACATACATTGTATTATGCATACAATTATCCAATTCGTACGTACCTTTTTCCTTTATCTCGTATGATTTATTTGGTATTCGGTCTGCAGCGATTGAATACTTTATTTGTAATCAGTATTCGCTTTTGATCAGGCTTCGGAATTTACATCGTGGTTAGAAGTAGAAGAAAATAAAATATGTTAATACAAACTATGATCGATATTAATCAATTATTTATTAACTATAGTGAAATGTATTCAAGCGTATTTGAAAGGCATTTTGTTTCGAAGCCCATTTAAATACTTGTATTGTTTGTTGTTTATCTGATCAAACAGTACCTAGGCTTATAAAGAAAACGAGAAATTTTCAAGCCGTCTCTATAATTTATTACTTTTACGTTTACTTGATCGTTTTAATTCTTGATAAAGAATTTTCTAAGTAACATTTTAACTTTGATAGTTATTCTTTTTTTACGGTATAAAATTTACATTTCCAATATCACTTCAAACGAAAAATTTGCTTCAATTTCATTTTCATTTGCATTCGAATGATCCTTTCAACACAATGCGGCTGATATAATATAAAGGTTTTATATAAAAATATATAACCTGATATTTCTCTGAGGCGGCAATATTATTCGATCTATTTAAACCATAACCGTTCATCTAACTTTTATTACACACTTATTTGGATTCATTACATTCATAAGCAAAACTATAGAAGTTAGTTAGCGTCTACCGGATGTTAAAGGATATTTTTGTCCATAAAAAAACATTTAGTTGTTAAACGGGGTTAGAGTTTATTATTGGATGGATCCATTTTTTTTATATACTGTTTTTTTTTCATTTATACTGTAAGTCAGTGTTTGTCAAGTTTTTTTTTATGTCAACCTATTAGTATGTAAAAATAATTCGCGACCCTGCTGTGTTTCTAACCTGTATATTTTATGTTACAAATATCCAATCCGTATAAAGATATAGTTACTTTGATTGTTTGGTATACATAAGTTAGAAACACTGCTATAAGTGATGCAATGAAATTGGCTGGGTCAACAATTTCCGTAATTTTTAAATTTAAAATGGTTCTCAACTTGTTTTAATTTCTCATTCCTCTAACTCGAGATGAGTTTTAAATGATGTTACCTTAATTTAAAAACGGACAACCTTGCAGTTCACAATTTACATTTTTACGGTCGGTTGATTGTCTTCGAGTCTAAAATGCAATTTATAAAATAATTTATTTTATGTTTTACCTAACGATACTGCCAAGTCTTATATTTTTCTAAAACGTTTTAAAATGTTGTAAGATGTATTTGTTAAATCGGTAGTAAACCGCGGAAACGTATTTTTATAGTCTTAGTATAATAACTGCACTTTATATGACATTAAGTGCTATTCAAATTATGAAAAATATTAAGCTTACAACCGTTGATATATAATCACGATATTTATCAGCAATTTATTACAAATATCACGGTGTGTCCAATATATTTGCAAACCTGCAAATAACAATAGTCGTGAAGAAATGAATGTGTATAAGTCGATTTGAATATCTTTGAATAGTCATCAGTTTTTAAGTTACACTAGAGGTCAAGTTGAAAAGTCCTCGATACAACCACAATATATTATGACGACAACATTGGGAACCGTAAAGCCATTTTGTTTTTCGATTTAATGTAAAATAAGATTCTTGAACACTAAATAAATAAGTTATGATACATACCAATAGTTAATAGTTATTAAAAACAATGTCGTTTTTGTGACTGTTAGTGTGTTCCCTTAGTTTTTCTAACGTACCCAATGGATTTTGATACTTATTACACATATATTCCGGTGTATTATAATTATGTACACTACAGAAAAATCTTTATATTGAATTCTAGTAAATAAACCTTATTCCTACGCTTGCATTGCTAATACTGAGTAAACCTTATGAGATAAATTAAAATAATGTACTATGAAATTATATCATTACGTAGTAGAAAATAAAGTCCCCTACCGCGTCTGTCTGTCTGTCTGTTCGCGATAAACTCAAAAACTACTGAACGAATTTGCATGCGCTTTTCACCAGTAGATAGAGTGATTCATGAGGAAGGTTTTAGTATATAATTTGTCAAGGATTTTTTTTTATAATCAGGGTAGGACAACGTCTACCGTGCTCGCTAGTATCTTATAAACAAAAACCAATAGTATATATATGTATATTTCCTACAAGAACCATCTTGATCTTTCACATATTCTTAGAAAGTAAAATGTTATATGCGACGATATTGTAACCAATAGAGTATTAATCCTTATCCAATATTAATTACGTCGAGCGATTAATGTTACGACTAACTTATATACGTATGAATATGTAGCTTAGCTTAGGTTTGCGCAGTTAGGTCGCGAGTTGCATGAACTAGGCAACAGCCCAAGCCGAGGTGTGCCGTGCACTCTTGAGCTAGTTGTCAAAATTAAATCGGCTGAATGCCTTAAGCGCTTGCCCTAGTAGTCTGGTAAAGTTGTTAAGGCCTTACTACGCCAATACCATTGTCAGTTCAAAAAAAAAGCAGTTAATTTATGCCACAATTACCCTTTACAACATATAATGTCAACAAATATCTTAGAAGATATCATAGATTTCAAAACTATGTGCAGCTTAAAAATAGTTTTTTGTGTGTAGATACTTTTATGAAGCTTCTTTGAATTCGATGAATTCTAAATGTCAATTATTTAAAAAAAATATTTAAATTACATATAGATCCCAAAGGTACATTGTACACTTGGGTCGCTACTTAAAAATAAATACTTATTCATCATAATATGGACCTTTAACCGTGTGATGCAGAGTTAGGTATATATCAAAATACGTACATTCACTGGTGCTTTAAGCCGGGAGTTAATGCACTTAAACGCTACATCGAATAAGCGGGTCAACCATTGCATGGCTTTGCACCTGGAACTACGTTATCTATCGGATTATGTCTAGGTATACGGGTAGTTCTAAATTTCAACGTTATGTCGAAAGCATTTGACAAACATGTATGATTCGCTGTATCGTGAATGGATGATGTTCACAGACCTAATGCGATTATACATTCACCTAATACCAATACGTAGGTGATAACTAGGTAAGTAGGAGTTGTATGACTACATACATTACGTCAATAATGACCGGTGATAGCGTAAAAAATTAATAATAAATTATTAATCTTCTCGTCGGGAACTTTGTTAGTCATGTACTGGTTTTGGTTAGGATTCATCAATTTTCAATATTTTACCTATAATTTTCGTGAAACTATGTAAAACAGGCTTTTTATTTTATACTAATAAAATAAATTTCAAATGAAGTATTATAAATCTACAAAGTATCTATTAGGTAGTTCAATAAAAATAATTGAAATCGGTATGATTCAGATATTAATATTTACTTACTGTATGCACGTTATGAAACAATAATATGATCCCAGAATTTGCAAACAAGCATTTCAACACGTACGACAGATTGCAAAGTAATAATACAATACAATTCAATATAAAGGTTATTATAAAATTTGACTTGTAGTTAATTTCTCAAATATAAAGACACTAAGCTTCAAACACCTACTATTAACTTTCGTTGAGCCGATTTTTTGTTGCAATTTAGTAACAAAAATGTATACTGGGATACATGCATGCACTAGGAAAAATCCGCTTGATAATAAATTCGCTTAAAAATTATGAAGCGAGGAAATTAATGTGCAATGTTTACGTACAAGACTATGGGTATTCTGGAAATAAGAATTTTAATACTAAAAATTCTTGTGAAATTTTATTTGAAGTGCAAGTTTTTTGTTATGACCACGCGGAAAATCATTATGCGGAAGACTCACTCGGTGAAACACCACGTTGCGCGTTAAGCTTGAACTAATATTTATACGAACAACCGGAAATTAATGATAGATTATATTTGGAAGAAGATTCATTAAATATATCGTTAACGGAAAGGCTAATTAATTGGCTGACGTGCAAAAACTCATTGGCTCGTATTTACACCGTCGATATTTTATCCGTATATTTTTATGAATTCGATACTCAACGGATTTATGTTTTCGTTTTTTATATTTATAAATACTATTATCGTCTAGTGGTCGAAATCTTTAATATAATAGCGGCACGCTATGATGGCCGTTTTGACGTTTGTCTGTTCAACAAATTTTGTGTAAATTAATAACTATGTTTATTGTCTATAGCGCTGTGCAGTTCTAAAATGTATCGAATTTAGGACACAAAATTAATTTAGTGGTTTCTACATTATCGTATATATGTATAACTATCTAACCACTACTATATCTAACTATATAATATGGAGCCGCAAACAATTATTTTCACGTGTTTCTAATAAAAAACAGCACCGTTTGACAGTTCTTAATGAATTATAAGGCAAATTGGTGCACTTATTTACAAACGAACACGGCGTTTATATTTTGTTATTCTATACTAGCAGGCCCGGCGAACATTGCTCGTCCTGATAATAATAAAAAAACCTAGACAAATTACATACCTAGACCTTCTTCACTAATCGATTTGTCTACTGGAGAAAGCCGCATGAAAATCCGATCATTAGTTTCTGAGTTTATCGCGAACAGTCAAACAGACGTGGCAGAGGACTTTGTTTTATAATATGTAGTGATATAATTTTATATATCGGATCGCTGGCCAGCACTAGTAGTGGTAGTCCACCTCCGGTAAACACTAATTTAATTGACTAGTCTAGACGAGACACTAGTCAATGCAAAATAAAGCAGCATTTAATTACATTTTTGTCGCAAATTAATCGACATTTCACATCTCTAGTGTAGTATGTCAAAACGGTCATAATAGCGTGCGTCTATTATAATATTATAAATGCGAAAGTGAGTTTGTTTGTTAACGGTTTTATGCGCTGGCTACTCAACCGATTATCAAGAAATTTTGCATACACGTTGTCACAGGCATAGAGTAGAACATAGGATACTATCTTTTCGAAAGAAAATTAGTAATACCGAGGGATAGATCAAATCTACAACCGATAAAAAATGTAATGCTTTTATTCATACCGATTAAGGTAAAATAATGAAACACAAATTAATGTTTTTATCTACTTCAGCAGTAAAGCTTTGATAGGCTTCGGATCTTTGTATTTATCCTCATAGAAAGCGTAGATAGATTGAATTAAAACGCGTTTTTTACTTTTCCATTGTTACAGTATTGGATATGTGTGATCGTGCTGCTTACATCAGGAATTTTCTTCGCCGTCATAAATTTATATTGGAAGAAAAGTAAGTTGATATCTTATCCGCTTTTATTGCCACGATATCGTGATGCAACTAGATTATGTTGTATACAATGTATTCCGAGAAATGATACATACCTTTGATTGTTAACGTATCTTTTAACGAATACGCCGCCCTATTTTGCGGTCATTATTCATTTTGATGCTTTCAGTTTGATTAGAATATTTAAGCGTAAATGCTGTCTATAATGTTAATTTTATCTGTTTAATATAATAATATATATGTTAGTAGCTCTCGCGTTAGAATTCGATATGGATTCTAATGAATATATGCAAATGAGTTTTTTCTTACACACCTGTATTATTTCTAAATAACACTTTGACAGATTATATATTTACGGGTCTTAACTATGTAAAGAATAATTAAAATATTCTATCATAACTGTTCGGAACAAAGCTTTTCATTTTCTGCAAAATAATTAAATAATAAACAAAATCCGACGGTATGTGTATAATATATCTGTATACTAATCGGATATGAGTAACGATATACGAGGGATTCACGATTTCAAAAATGCAATTGCATAAAATAAGGAATGTAGAGGTGCTTACTTTTAGTTCAATGTCGCGATATTAAGTGTCTATTTGAAGTGGTATCAGAACGAAATGGCACATCGAATATTTTATCAAATAATAATAATAATACAACGTGTTTGTCAATAGCAAATGTGAAAATAGTTCGTTTGTATAATATATATAATTTGCGATAATTAGAGATCTATCGTTAGGCAGAAAGTCTTGAACAATATTGTAACTTAAAAAAAAATTAATTATGACCGAAATTCCAGTATTATAGGCAGTTTTGAAAGTATTAAAAGTGATTAATTATTGCAGTGCTCACTATCTTCGGTACCAGTGTATACGGTGGAGCGGTTATAGCGACATCACTCGACTACTTCTTCGAAAAAATGGTTATGCTGAAATGGGTCAGTGTGTATGAATTATTTATTCTACCTCTTTCTCCAGCCTGAAATAATATCTCAAGGTCTTATTGCCCTTAAAGTGTAAATTATGTTGGACTGTTCAAACGAATTAATCTATACGAAATGTATCAGTGATATTTTATTAAATTATTGTCACATTACGTAATTCTGTATCGACTTCTAGCTCAAAGATAACATTTATGTTGATATTCGATATCTCAGGGATAAATTAAACAACTTTCTGGTTCTATATCTTCGACTATTCTTAGTTAATCCAGTTATTGATATTATATAAAAAAAGAAAGTTTGTGAACATGCACGGATATTTGTGACTCTTTCACGCAAAAACTACTGAATGGACCCTGATGAAAATTTACAGTAATATAGCTTATATATCAGAATAATAGGTAGGCTATAAATTATAAAAATATTATTTAACTCGAACAAAATATGGCCATACCTGTTAAGTAAGTTGGAAAAATCCTACCATCCGAAGTCTATCTCTCAGCGTGAGTTGTCGTAAACCGTTAAGAATTGCATAAAAGAAATTTATAGTGTGATCTATACTATCTATATCTATACTAATATTATAAAGATGTAAAGTTTGCGAGTTTGTGACGTTGTGGCGTTGTAGGGGTAATCTCAGGAACTACTGGTCCGATTTGAATAATTCTTTCAGTATTATATAGCTCTTTCATCGAGAATGGTTATAGGCTATATATAATCACGCTAAGGCCAATAGGAGCGGAGCACAGGTGAAAAATGTTTCAAAATCGAGATGTTTTTTTCTTTTTGAGAGCTTCTGCTGTGTGTCAGCGTTAGCCCAGAGTAGTAACTATTACTACGCGGACGAAGTCGCGGGCAGGGCTAGTCATTTATAAAGATACGAATGTAGACGCAGTCGCGGGCGTCCGCTAGTATTTTATGATAATTTTGACAGCTCACATTAGGGATGGGACAGTGTAATCGACAATGGATCTAATTAATTATCGACTATTATTCTCATAGAACTTGGAATCGATAGTTCTTTCTGATCCGAGGTTTCCTATACTTTAAGCAGCGATTAGCAGTTTTCGACCTAGTTCGGGTTAGTAGTTGATACCGATGAAAATAACCACGAACAAGACAAGACTGGTAATGGTTTAAAAAAATAAAAATAATGCGTGATTAGATAATTGCATATAACTTCAATATTAATTAATAACAAATTATATTTGTGGTAATATGTTCGATATACGTGGTAATGAAGTACGACATTATCTGTAATACATATTACCGAAAAGAATACAAAGCTCTATAGGGGTGAGTTGTTAAAAATCTCATCCTATATTTGACAAGGTAAAACTGGAGTTTTGGTCTTAGTCTGTCACGTAGTGAATTTTATTTTTTTATCATAATCTTGTGTTATTATCTTATTTTGTAATATTGTAGTATTCCACGTAATATAGTTTGGTTATTGTGCACAAATGATGTGGATGGGAAATAATAACACGGATAATGAATTCTGAGATACCATCATTACATAGTATAAAACAAAGTCCCCTACCGCGTCTGTCTGTCTGTATGTTCGCGATAAACTCAAAACTACCGAACGGATTTTCATGCGGTTTCCACCGGTGGATAGAGTAATTGATGAGGAACGTTTTAGTATATAATTTGTCAAGGATTTATTCATAATCAGGGCGGGACAACGTCTGCCGGGCCCGCTAGTAAAAAAATAAAATCAAATACTGTGAAATTCTAACAAGGGTGGTGGAACATTGAGATTATCACTAGACCCTTATTACCTACTTGACGATGGCAATAACAATGAAGACTAGCTTTTGCCCGCGATTTCGTCCGCGTGGAATAGTTGCTTTGGGCTAACGCTAACCCCGCTAAACAAAACACCGATTTCGAAACATTCTTCATTGGTGCTCTCTATACTCTATACTCTATAGCTCTCTAACACTGAATTAGTTTGTCAAATCTGACCAGTAGTACCCGAGATTACCCCCTACAACCTCACAAAATTTACCTGTCTATAATATTAGTGTAGATTGGTCGCAAAATTTAATTTTATTATTGACATTTTCTTCAACCGTTTCCCCGTAGTAGAACAATTGAACAACGATGGTCGACGTTTCGATTACATACCTGCAATTTTCGATACAGTAGACAATTCTCTGATATATATTCGTGGAATTATCGTTGTATAAGAAAGAGGGGTACATCAGTATATCAAAAAGGAGTTTAGAATAGAGATTTAATATTACAGCTATGGGAACGGGCGAAATTAGAACCAGCTGTGCCACCTCCGTGTCGTCTGTCGTGGCTGACGTTGGCCGCGTGGCCCGCCGCAGCTATCGTCGGCCTCACAGCACAATGTGCTCTGACCGCGACTGGAATTTACCATGAACAAAGTGAGTCTTAATTAAGCGACTTTCTTTTTTGTATTTGACGATACATTTTCATAAGTAATCTATAGCGTATTTAACACAAAGTAAAGATAAACCAGATCGAGTTTCTTGCCGGTTCTTCTCGATGACTGGTTTATTTTCAGAAACGTTGGTAGTTTTAACGTTCATAAGCGTCTCATCAGGGCCTAATTTGAATAAAATACTGTTAATTTTAAAACTTTATTGTTGTTAATTAAAACGTTATTGTCACTCGGTTATGTAAAACCGACGTGAAGTAATAGTGCTCCCATTGTTGTGTTTCGTTCGGTCAGTGAGAGCGCTGGAGGCACCCCTTCTCTTCCCGTTCCCCATAAACACAGGCTGGTAACGCATTTGCGACTCCCCTGGTGTTGCTAGTGTCTATGGACGGCGTGATCACTTAACATCAGTAGACCTGCCTGTTCGTTTACCTCTGAAGATATAAAAAGATAGTAATATATATATATATATATAATATATATATATATTATATGTGTATGTATGTATATACTAGCGGGCCGAGCGGACGTTGTCCTGCGTTGATAATAAAAAAAATCCTAAAAGTCAACCGCAGCGCCACCTACCGGGTCCTATTGCGGCGCCACCTAACGTAAACCATTCTCGGATCCACTGGAACACGCACACAAAATTTCATCAAAATCGGTCCAGGCGTCTAGGAGGAATTCAGTGACATACACACATACGGAAGAAATTTATATAAACTGTCCCAAGTGATGATATTTGTCAATACACTTTTCAATAGGTACTGAGCAGTAATTTTAAAAAAAATATCAGAAATTACTTAAAACAGGTAAAATTAATACAGGAAAAGAAATAAAGATCAAATTACAATTAAAAAAAATAAAGCATTATTACGAGGAAAAGACGCGGGTATTAACTAGTTTATTAGTAAAATATGTGGAAACCTAAAAGAGATGTAGATATACAGACAGTGTAAGCCATCCATAACAAAACAATATGTATAACCGTTATGATATAAGCAGAGGCAAATTGCACGCTATCAGTCCCTATTGCCAATTACTGTGACTAGTACGGACATCCGCTCTACGGTAGTTTGCGCGATGTACGTGGGTACAGAAACTGCCGATGGAACGAGATTCTTATTGATATGATTACGTGATTTTTTTTCACTTAAATAAACACGAGAACACTTCAATACAACACTTATGTTTACCAGAAATTACATACTCGAGCCACTAGCTCATTTCTTAGTAACAAAACAATAATTCATCTAGATCTCGTTGCGATGATTACTTTCACATTATTCAAGGGATTCTTAGCAAATAAGAAATGCATTTGCGTTCATCGTTAATGAAAGCTTTAAATGCTTTCATACGGTAGATCATATATGTGAACGATGGTGATGTCTGGAAATGACACCCGTCTCTATGCATTCGCAACAAACTATATATGTTTGTAAAATATGTCCTAAGAAGAGATAAACCAGATTGAGTTTCTTGCTGGTTCTTCTTGATGATTGGGTCGTTTTTAGAACCGGTGGTAGTTTTGTCGTTCGCAAGCGCTTTCTCAGGCCCTAAATTTGAATGTGTTATTTTGATTTTGAATAATTTAATGATTATACTAAACCAGAATAGACTAAAAATATTACGGTGTTATTACAAAAAAGTTAAATACGTATTGAATCCTGGCTTTAAAATGGTTTCGTATTAAATGCACCGCGGTCGTTGAATGTTCGCCATCTTGCTCTTTTGTCTCGCTTTGGTTACGTTAGGTTAGACTTGCGAAAAAAGATTACGCGAACTTGTTTCGGGCGAGCGCGGTGCATTTATTACGTAACCTTTTTAAAGCAAGTATTTAATACGTATTCAACTTTTTTGTAATAACACGGTTAGTGTTTAAAAATTGGACTCGTATAGCTTGTAGTATCTTATAACTTTGAACAAACAATTCTTGTGTATATACCCATATGATTGTAAATTTATGTCGCGTATCTCAGTAATGGTCCTACCGATTTGAATCAAATGTTAAATTGAGGTAAGGTTTTGCTTTTCATGTTTATCTATACTGGTGTCCAAAAAAAACACACTGATTTTACACAAAAAAAAAACAAAACATTTTGAAGTAAAACTTCTTTAGGCGTGACTAAGAGGTAACTGGACTACAATGCAACGGAAGTCCGTTACGGCAATATGGCGTCACGTTTCTGTACCATCCGGTTTTCAAATATTTTTGATTTTGTCAATAAATATTTTATAACCAAATGTCACAAAAATTTAAAAAAATCTTAAAAAATATTAAATTGAATAATAACAAAAATCATACAATAGGATTAATTATGTATATATGGGCGCGCGACCGTGCTGCAGTCTGGTTTCAATGTAAGTAAGTAACAAATTAAAATTTTTTACTTCAAACGTGTGTGACGGTTACACGCACTCATTTTTTTTATAACTAATTATAAGAGCTTATCTCATATAGCGATATCACGTAATTTTTTGTGGTACTTGCATTTTTGCCAATGGATGATATTGGCACTGAACCTATTGGTACCTTAAAAGTTTGTGCGATGATGATATATGAAAACTGAATACGAATACGTTAGTCTTTTATTGAAAAGCAAATTGTAATTTGTAACTTCATCCGCGTGGAATATTTACTTTGGAGTAACGCTAACTTTAACTCGCAACTCCGATATTTTTATATAATACGTACGTTCACCCAGATTTTGAAACATTCTTAATTGGTGCTCCGCTCCTACTAGTCTTAGCGTGATATATAGCACATAGTCTACCTCGATAAATGAGCTATATAACACTGACAGAATTATTCAAATCGGACAAGTAGTTCCTGAGATTAGCGCCTGCAAGCAAACAAACAAACTGCAAGCAAAGAAACATACCCTCCAGCTGAATAGTGTTAGTATAAATTGTGGTATCCAACCAAGCGATCGTTCAGCTCCTAGCTCTTAAATCCAGACATATACAAAATTTTAAACAAGTCGTTGTATTTATTACTGTTTTTTTCTCATAATTGATTTGATTATATATATTACAGGCATAAGCGCACAGAAACGTCGGCTGAAAGCACAACAGACCCGTCCTGTTACTCGTGAACAGCGGGCAGAAATGAAACAACGCAAATATAGATACCTGTATCAGGTTCGCACGGCCCACGGAGACGTTATATCCCAGGTCTGTTTTATTTATGTTAATTTGTTTTTTCGATCCACAAAATCGGTCATGCTTGGACATACTTATATTTTTATTTATTTACAACATATAATAAGTAATTTAAATTATAAAACACGATATCAGAATTCAGAAAAATCTAAAACCTAATATAAAAGAAAAACCCTTTCAAATATAAAAAGTAGCGTCCACTATAATATTTAAAAAAACCTTGACAAATTATATATCTAAACCTTCCTCATGAATCAGTTTATGTGCCGGTGAAAACTGCATGAAATTCCGTTCAGTAGTTTTTGAGTTTATCGCGAACAGAAAGACACACAGACGCGGTAGGGGACTTTGTTTTATACTATGTAATGATGATATCATTGGTTGCCGTTCGAATTTAAAAGCAAGGTTTGACTTCAAAAATCTTCCCACAGTCGTATGTACAAGCTCTGCAGAAGAAAGCTCAGTGTGGTAACTGGAGCGGTAGTGCAGGCGGTGAGTGTAGTACGCTGCAAAGTGATTCAACGCATCTCACTGTACTGGCCGGTTCCGAACATGCTCCACCCACAGACTCCGACGATGATCTCAATCAGATCAGAGCGGCGCATTAGAAATTAAATTTAAAAAAAAAAAATTGAAAATTTAATATCGTTTATTCTCTATGTCGTTTATTAATTCGCGTTCTCGTTTACAGCTTCTCAATGGCATATTTTTTTTTCTATATGAAAATAAAAAAATGAACGTAATTAATTTTCAATATATATTATCCAGTATTATCGTAAGGGAAATCCACTCATTATTATTATTATTATTATTACGTATTAGTGGTTATTAGTAATTATTATTAGCAAACGTATAATTGTATTTGATATGAATTGTATTAATATTATTATATAAGTGAAATTGTATTAGTGTAAGTACGCGACGGGGTTCAAGGCCTAAAACTAAATTGTTTTAATGACTTTTTGCCAAATTATAGGCTTAGTTTTAAGTATATTTATCATCACGTGACACAGTGAATAGTTAGTTCGTTTCAGTTAATTAATCGCTACGTTGAAAATAAATCGACATTCCAATGTTTTTGTGTATAAAATAATTTAAAACATAGTCCAAATGAGAATAAGAGGCGGAATATATATTTTTTTTAATAAGTATTCAAAACAAATTTGGTCCTTTCTACTTCAACAAAAAAAAGGAAGTGCCCGCACCTCTCTTTTCCAATTTAACATAAAATAACGGGCCCGTGACAATTTTTTAAGATAAAATCGATAAAGGCTGACTACATAGTATCACTGCCAGCATAACAGAGATTTTGAAACTCCGGCCACTATCCAGAAAGGGGATAATCGTTATTAATTGAAAGAGTTTACTTGACGTTTCGCAAAATGTTGATAATGGTGATGTATTTTATTGTTATCTTGTGAAATTTACTCGTGTTTGTAATATACATATTTTTTTGGTTCGAACTAGGAAATTTTTAATTTTGTACACAACAATACGATCATCCGTCTATATTCTCTTTTCTTCTAATTAAAACCGGGGACAGTCGGTCTTGGACTCCTAATATACATTTAAATACTGTTTGTTTTTTTGTTCTGTCATCTGGGTATATGAAAAGTGTGCTATGTAATTCGTAACTCTCACCTTTGTACGATTTTTTCATAATTATAATGATATTTATTTATAATAAATACAGTAGCAGGTCCGGGAGATGTTGTCCCGCCCTGATTATAAAAAAATCCTTGACAAATTATATACCAAAACCTTCCTCATGAATCACTTTATCTACTGGTGAAAACCGCATGAAAATCTGTTCAATAGTTTTTGAGTTTATCGCGAACAGACAGACAGACAGACGCGGTAGGGGACTTTGTGTTATACTATGTAATGATAATAATTATCTGTGGAATTGCATAGCGCATTGGTCTAATATGTTATCTCTGTTTACGTGCTTAGGTATTATTATTGTCATATATTTATTAAACGTCTTTTGGATTTGTAGTCATGTAGACTATGTACGTATGTATAAGAAGTCAGTCTTCGTACTTACGCCACTACTCTAAATACGGAATGTAAATCGTAATGACGTAGACAGAGTCCTTTTATATCACACATTTTCGTACAAAATAATCGATTTTATCGTATTGTTTATTCACGAAAACGTAATTTTAAATATATCTATTAAAAATATGAAGGTCACGAGAAATAAACTAAAGCGGGAGAGAAATTAATTGCCCACGACGTAAATCGAAACAAGTGACATCAGTTTGTCGATTAGTGTAAGAATGTTTGAAGTAACTCGGGGATGTCTGTCTGTATTTCATCTATTAGTCAGTTAGACGAAGATGCTGTACAATACTTATTATTATTTAACCATCTCTGGATGTACGATTTTTTTTTTACCGGGAGAAAAACAACAGCGCCTACCTCCGTCTTTAAATTGCTTACCGAGGCAGCTATCCGCCGTTTTCCTCCGAACTTTACAAAGAATACTGTTATCTACAAAGCAAGAAGTTCTAATTTTTAGTTTTTGTGTTTGAGATATCCGTCTGCGATATAAATTACATATCGACGGGTGAAGGTCAGTCGACATTACATGCATAGATTGTGAAATACGCGATCCACCGTCGATGTATCGTATAATGAATTTTTTTTTAATGATTTTAATTATATTTTTCTTAGTCACTATAATCACGTGATATCATATAGACTTTTCCTATTCAGTGTCATCGGTAGTTATAATATGCATAATCAGAAATAGCATTTTACGTTGGTAATGCGATAGTACTAAATTAGTTAATACACGTCTATATTATATTATGTGAATGTTATTTTTATTTCTGGTCATTAAAGTCACGTTACCATTACTGTTATTGTGTTAGCTTAAATAATATTTAAAATATTTCTTCTTAAATCCAAATTTCTGAATAGCGATACGAAGGTTGATCATCTCTTATTCACCCAAGCATTTGTATGAAATTTTCTAAAAAAAATTAGGTCCCTTTCCGAAAAGATAGATGTTTACTGATTAATTAATATTGTAATAATACTAAAAGTACAAAGTTTTGTAAAAATATAACGTGTTTCGCTTAAAATAATTAGTGATTATTCAAGGGACGGAGAGTATATTGAAAAAATACAAATGCTTGGGTATAGGTATAGCGAAAAAAAGTTGATCGACGGTCAAGCGAAGGCGTACTTATAGTAAACATCTCGTCAATCTTTTTGGCCGCTTTGTTTGTAACCGTATGTTGGGTCTAGCTCATAATATACTGAAGAGTTGACTACAAAATTAAGTTTTTTAGTTATTTTAGTTGTTATGTTGCTGTGAGCACGAGATATGGTTTTTTTCTTGAATGTTAACGATTAATTATATTATATTTTTATTGCTAAAGGCATCTATATGTGTTTAAACTTAAATCGGTGTTCTGTGTAAGTATTTAGCTGCCAAAAAGTTTGGCGAGGACTGTAGTTACCTCCTTTCGGAGTACCCAGTTCTATTATATTATACACCTTATATTTTTATGGCATTGTTACAACAAACGATACACGAGTACCTCAACATTCCTTTATCTTTTATAACTTTAATTTAAATTTCGTTTATTTTCTAGAAAATTCGAACTGTCTTGTTGTTATTTCAATTACAAAACCTATAGGCACAGTTTTCCGGGCTGTATTTGTTTTTGCTCTTCCCCTGGTATATCTAATCTTCTGCTATAGAATTATATATTAGGAGTCTACCTCTTTTTAGCTTTTAAAAATTTATGAGCACAAGGCGATTTGGATGTGATTAACGGGTACACTCTTATAAAGAGTTTAGAGTAAGTAGTTTATGAGAGATAGTAAATTCGAATTTGGTAAAAATAAAAATTGAATACTTATTAGATTTCGTTAAATAAAAAAAATTATTTAAATTACGGGCTATTAGATAAGCCAATGCAAAGCATGAAACAGTTTTTACCGTGGAACGTTGAAATTGATATATATATATATGTTTTTGTAGACGTTGGTCTGTTTAGTATTTCGTTATGGGAATGTCAAATATTGTCCATAAATTCGTGCTCAAAATTATAAATGTCCCATTTAAGTGATGTCAGTCAGCGCCAATATACTGTAGCTATTTTACCGTTTGTTAATATTCAAATCATTAAAAACTTTTTATTTAACTCTATAACCGACTGTTATACAACATTTAAAATGTAGACAGTGTGATAATTTTATTATTTGGCCAAAGTTTATTTTAGTTGTTATGTTGCTGTGAGCACGAGATATGTTTTTTTTCTTGAATGTTGTCGATAACTTATATTTTATTTTTTATTGCTAAATGCATCTATATATGTGATTGTTTTCTGTACTCTTTGCCAGCCGGGTATTATCGAAGAACTGATAAAAATATATATGTTTTTTTTTCTATAATTTTGATTAAAATGTTCCAAATAAGATGTATATAAAACTATGTATTCGTACAATAACGATTACATAGCTCTAGTTGTTTAAGATGTGGCGCGTTTAGAAGATAAGTGTATTATTTTTTCTCTCTCCGTTTCTATCTCTAAACATTGTCCACACGATCGCTCAATATCTAGTCTTGTGTTTTTGTTTTTTAATGTACATTGAACGGTCCATTCTATAACGACTGAAAATTGTTCAATGCGATTTCGATTATCCTAACATCGGAATCGTGATATTTAGTCGTTTGAATTGTTTTAACATTTTTTTTTGTGTTTTTAATAGAAGTTACCTTCTTATGTTATATGAAAACAATATTTCTTATTTCTGAATATAAACTCATACTGACTCCAGATATAATATAGTTTATATTCGTTTATAATTCAAGCAAACATTCTGAATATTCTAATTAGAAATATATCTAATATTTTCTATTCATATTTAGAAACTTTTGTTGTTTGTCTTTTGTATGTTATGTTTAATAAAATGTGCAGTTTCATACGTAACTAGGCCTTTTCGAATTTAAAATGTAGGTTAGGTGTCGATTTTTGTCTTTTAATCTTTTAATAAAAAAAAATCCATTTTATAAGTAGGGGTAAAACTACCTCATTAATGATTTTTCGAGTGTACTGTTATAAAGTCAATTGTTATATAAGAATTTATTTTGGTTTTAATCGATATTCTATTTACAAAAACCATTTTTGTTTTTTATTTACCTACAACTCATTTCCCTAAATCTTACAGTCTCCTTCATTTAGTATACCCATTAATATGGTCATATATACGATTTTGTAATGATAAACTCCAAACTGCCATAAAGTGACAAATATATAATCTTTTTTTATGTAAATTTTTTTCTATGTTAATATATTTCATTCTCTAAGATTACTTTAACGTAAAAAATAGTATTGCTCATATTATTAGATGTCGGCACTGATTCAGTGATAACTTGAACGTAAAGCTAGGGCTAGGTCGCTAGTTTTAGTTACATATTGTGAAGTCGAACGATGGGTAAGTTTCGGTAATTGGTAACGACAGTGTTCAGAATTTTAAAATAAAGATATTTCTTTAACCGTATTAAATACGCAAGACATCAAGGGAGTAAATAGTGAATTCTCCTCACTCCTCTCTCCCTTTATATTGCCAATTTCAATTGACCTCAGTGCGAAACCAACAAGTTTGAAAAAAAAAGACCGTATTAAACAAATTTTCTGTTATAGAATTGTCAATAACAATAACACGAATAGGTTTATGAAATATTCAATATTATTTTATATTTCCTAACAATATTTGACTAATGAAGGCGTCGCTTTGCGGAAATTCATCATTAGTTAAAAGTACTCCGCATTTCCACTTGGAATTATATTGGCCGCTGTCACGTCTTAAATCAATGCAGACGCAGTAAAACATGACAGCGGCCAAACAATTCCAAGCTGAAAGTGCGAATTGATGTCTCCCCTACATTTTTTCTTCTAACAATAGTTCGAGATAATATTTCGCATTAACTGAAGTTACGTGTATATTAATTCTGTCTAAAAATATAAGATCCTTATGAATTTTGGTAATCAATTATTGATTTATTATGTGGTGGTCTTACAATCGTTTTAATGACTCGTTTTATTTTTGCGGTGAAATTGTGTTGGAATGAATATGGTATTGACTTAATTCTAATGTTATTGCTAGTGTAACGTGAAAGGTGAAACCTCATTAAAATAGTGTCATAAGCAGTTGATACACTTTATACTCGGCAAGAACATACTTTAAAAATGTCTACCAACACTTCTTTTTAACTCATAGCATTTGATAATAGTAATTAACCCGAAAAAACACCTCCTAGTGAAGTTTTATATTATAGATGTTTCTAGAACTGAAATGTGGAAATTTTAGATATATGTTTATGTCTCGTAACTATATCCCATTTCACGTGAAGACGACAGTCAATATAAATGTTTCCGATTTTAGTAATATTTGATTATGTTATACTAGACTGATTTAAAAAAAAATAGACATTTTTTTTTTTAAATACATTGAAAATATTGTTGGAAATGATGAGAAAAAAATCCTGAGAAGGTCACAGCCCTTAATATTGATATTAAGATATGCCGCATTGGTAAATTTCAATTTCCCGTATGATTAACAAGGGAAAGCTTGTTTTTTTTTGTGTTTAGAATTTTATAACTCTTTAATGGCTCATCAAAAAGGCTAGACCAAATTATTTTCTTGTATAAAGATGAACGTTCTACAAAAAAGCTATCTTATAATTTTTTGATAAACCGACGTGTTTCGAAGTTATTCAACTTTAAAATATAATTTATAATATTTTCTCATTTTATTCCAATTTTTTGACGAAACTGCAGCACACAAGTAATAAAAGAATGTCTGTAATTTTAAGCACATCAAAATATAATAAAATTATTAAACAGAATTTAGTAAGCAACTAGCGGGCCCGGTAGACGTTGTCCCGCCCCAATTATAAAAAAATCCTGGACAAATTATATACCAAAACGTTCCCCGTGGATCACTGTATCCACTGGTGAAAACCGCATAAAGATCCGTTCAGTAGTATTTGAGTTTATCGCGAACAGACAGACAGACAGACAGACAGATGCGGTAAGGGACTTTGTTTTATACTATGTAATGATATATTCGATTATAAGTGCCGGTAATTCAAATTTTTAAATTCCTCTAGATCGTTATTAACAAGAATATTTTGTATGTGGATCGTGTACACATATAATATAATCAAACATTACTAACATCGAAACCATCGACATAGTTTTCCTGTCCGCTTCACTTGGACTGCATCTATAGTATGTAAATTAAACGACTAGACACGTCTTTGGAAATAACTTAAAAATGTCTGTTCTTGACGAGTACCTTTGTAATCTTAGAAATGTAATTAATCTATAGATTGTTATATTTCATAATAAATTCATAAGATATTCATGTGTTACGATCCGGTCCATTTAATGCACTTTGTAATTTATCGTATCCGTGACAAACTGTATCTATGTTTAATATAAAATTATAAGTGTAATAGTCTTTTAAGACCAAAGGTTTAAGAGTAACCGTAGTTTATTTACGCTCTCATATGTGAGTGTCTTTTTCAAATGATTAGAGAAATGCTTTAGGTTACCTAAACTTTAGAATGTAGACAATCGACATGGGTATTCAATAATGAATGTACTCCAACTTATTGCATAACAAAGTCAACCAGAACTATTGAAATTTATATTTTATATACGTTAGTATTCGACGATGTACGATATATTTAAGGATTATAATCGTTATAATGTTTTTGAAAGATCTTCGTCAATTGAAACGGGGATACAAAATGAAGTCTGAAGTCACTTTGGAATAAAATGTCTGTTACGTAAATTACGTATATTGTTTCATTGGAATAATACATTCCAGGATATTAATAATCATTGGAATTAGTCATAATTGTAATAATTTAGCACTCATTTTATTGTATCAATCTGGCACCGATATAATTAGCATTGAAATAATAATTATTCTTTTTGTAATGTTGAAAATAGTGTTTCATTTATATTTGATATCGTCTGTTTATTATTATTAATGAAATTGTACTAATTTCAGATTAGTACGGATTTTTTCGTTAATATATTATTTTATATATAAAATGGAAATTTATATTGTATTAAATAACAGTATGAAAGCAGTACTATTAATATAATGCTAGTACCCATACTTGCGTTGCAAAGGTTTCGCTACTTGTCGCACTAAAAACTAATCTCAAAATTAATTCCGATAAAGAACAAGAATAACGTTCGCACACCGTTTTCCTTTCAATAATAATTCGATATTAGTGTTTTCAATCTCCTTCGATGTGTGTAAAAATTACTGGTCCTGTTTTTGTACTGCATCTATCATCACGCAGTCCGATAGTTTGTAACGTATTGCCTTCCCGCATCTAAATTTATTGCGACCATAAATAAAACTCCGTGGCGATACACGCAAGTATGGGAGTAGTAGAACAAGTTTGTGAGTGAAGTTAGGAACGGATTGAATACTACTGTTCAAAGTTTTCGATAGGTACCTATGTGTTTGCGTCTTGGAAACCGGAATTTACCAGAACCGGATTGTATTCCTAATAGGTACTAATTGGAGTACCAATTAGTAAAGTGTAAATTTTGTTTGTTTTTTTTAATATTGTTATATCATGACTGGTATTATATATAGCTCTTGCAGTTTTAAATAAATATTAGAGGTTATTCACTGCAAACTGCATGAAAAAATCTTAATAAGCATACTTACTTTTACCAGATAAAATAAAAGACATAATACGTTTTATCTATTGACTTCCAGTAAAGTATCTAATGTTTGGTAACACAGACTTATTTTTGCAAAATTTTGAACTGATAGTAGGAAAGGTGACTATGGTGTGTCAACACATTGCTAGTGATTAGTAATGAGAAATGATTGTAAATTTGAAGTTTGTAAAAGTACTGCGATTGGGATCTTTTCTTGCCAATACACTAATGTAAGGCGTTATTTTTAATAAATGATTTGTTGTCATCTATATCGATTTTTATTTACTCTGTCTGATATTTTATTTATACCTATTACTTTATAGCTCGAAAACACGATGTCTGGAAGCTGACTATTTAAAATGTAATAGTTGGAAATGAAGAAATTCACAAGTTTACTTGAAAATATGTACCTATATAATGAAATATATTAAATTAAATGTTTGACAGAAGCGTGAATTTGTCAAGTAAATTATAACATGAAACGACTGCATGAATTTTGACAAAACTTTTATTCGCAGATAGACGGGTTTTCATAAATATAACCTAGAATATATATCGTTCTTTTTCCATAGCGATTTGAGGTTGGCAGTAATAACAAAATATAATGGGATTAATTTCTAATTGGTAGATGGGTTGTATAAAGTGGCAATGTAAAAATTGAAATCAAAGAAAAATGGCGTCCATATATAATACAGATATTCTCATGAAATATCATTTTCACGAGAACGAATCACGGTTACCTGTTATTTATGGATTACATCACAATATCATAACTGATATCACTTAATATTTATCACGTTCGTTTTTTTTATAAAATGCCTTATTCTAAAATCAATTAAACATTTAATACTTGAACAATTTATTTTCTTTATAAACAACACTTTGGTTTAATATTATAATCATAATAACTTATAATTCATCACTGCACTTGTTTAATTCTGAAAATATTAAATGAATAAACACATAATATTACTCGGATGATATTTATTTATCGCTCAGTTATAAGGTAACGTTTTCGTATTTAAATTAATTCTTTCAGAATTAAGCCAAATTAATTATAATAGATTATCATAAAGACTGAAGCTTTCTTTCACAATAATATTCAATAACTAAATTATATAATAATATGATAAATATACATTTTCACCCATTGTGGAAGATATGAAACTTATTACTACGTTACCTATTAATTGTTTGTATAATAATCCGTGACATAAAATTATAAGTATACAAAATCTATTGGTATTGGTAGGTTACATAGTACATAGGTTTTGGAAGCAGTTTTTCGTTTTTTTTAGATTATTTGAGTTTCTGATGCTCATTTCTCGTAATAACATGGTTCGGGACGATGTTAAATGATATAAACAATTTTGTCTTGTACTCGATAGATATACAGTTTCAGTAAATATAAAACTATGAAAAAAAGAGTTCTTTTTGACTATAATATTATAATTTTTTAAGTAAAGATAATCATCCATAATTTTCCTCATCTGAATTTAATTATTTTCAGAGCCCCTCTGTCCTTGTCACAAACAATTATTTGTGTGACCTCTCCTACTCTGGTGTAGTACCATATAATTTAAAATGTAGGAATAATAAAATTAAAAGTTTAGAAAATGCACAAAATAACAAAACAACTGAAGGGATGGGGTAACTTATCACATTTGTACCTTTCTCTTAACGTGACGTGATGGATGGGCGCAAAAGGGATTATACGATTTTTATATTTTAACTAGCTGCACCCGCGACTTCGTCCGTAAGGAATAGTTACTTTGGGCTAAGGCTAATACGCAGCGAAAGCTCTCAAAAGGAAAAAAAACGATTTTGATACATTCTTCATTGTTGTTCCGCTCGTATCGAGTCTTAGCGTGATGATATTATGCAGTAAGTGAGCTATCTAAGACTGAAAGAATTTTGAAAAGAAACTGAAAGAAATCTGACCAGTAGTTCCTGAGATTAGCTCGTTGAACCGAACAAACAAACTCTTCCGCTTTATAATATTAGTATGTATGATATATTGATCTATATGGGTAATTCGTTTCAAATTTATTTAATAATAAGTATTTAATTAATTTCATATGGACATATTCTTATTTTTCTACCATGGTTATCGAGAATGAGATATAGATGTATGAAATAGCATGAAACAAATTATAAAAATATGGGCATGGGTAATCATTTCATTATTTTAAAAACTTTACACATATGGATCCAAAAAAAACTGAATGAATTCCATTAACATCTTGACTGCCACTCAGTAATCACATATTTCTTTTAGGACGCCACGGATGAATTTTTGCTATTGTAGAAAGATCTAGACGCTCCGGTCATCAATAGTCACAAGAGAAACCGTTGCCGATCATATGTGACCAAGGTGGCAGCCAATGTTAATAAATGTGCGAAAAATAATACTAAATCTATTAACAAATAATTTTCACATTTTATATTTATTTCACAAATTTTGGTAATTGGAAAATATATGATTTAGTTTATTTCTTTCTTCAACTACCAAACGATGGTAATATTCAACAAAATATGTAACAAATCATTTTAGCATATTCATAATTATACTGTATTTCTTTCGAAATGAGATAAATTTATATGCAAGAGTTTATCTCTTCAACATACGACGATGGGAATATTCCGTACGATCCATTAAGATCACCAGACCACCAGCCGTCATCCTGTTTCTCATGGATGTTTATTATATCGCCTGTAAATAAAAATAAATCGGTATCAGGTAGAAAACAGATAATTATCGCTTTTGAGATACTGCTCTTATATGAAGAAATTCTGTAATTAACATTATTCACGGAATTTTATTTAGACTAGTATTTACAAAACAATGCATTAGGATAATATAAATCAGAATCACGAGTCGATCAGAAAATATACATATCGCGAAGTAGCAATTAACAAAATATGTACTGTAGAAATTATATCACAAAAATTAATATACATTTCTTGTCCATAATTGTTGATATGAATATTTAGAAAAGTATTTACATATATAATGCAAAATAAATAATTTCTTTCACTATGTACTCTCGATGGTATGTTAGTCACCCGTTTATAGGAAGTGGACATGCCTTATACATTAATATAATAAAAACCTTTTAAAGAATAGTGATTAAAGTTATTTGGCATTCCAGACACAATCATAACCTAGATACAGTGTATAAGAAAGGAAACGACTCGCGCGCCAGCTATTGAAAAGTAAATGCAACACTTCAGATACGTCCACAATTGTGTGCTTCAAGTGTGCAACAATCAAGTGTTATCGCAATCGGATAAATCGTGTATGAACGAATACAGAACAAAGAAGTTTTACTCATAGATATATAATAAGTATAAAAAAACCTATTACTTTTTTCTCGAACGATTAATTATTATTGAGACTGCTAGTTAAAAAATTGTTATTATTATTAGCAAAATTCAGTCACTTCCATTGTAACATTGAATATAACCATCGCAAATTAAACAGCAATTTATTTTATTAGAATGATAAACTTAATACTGAATATAGTTATTTCCTAGTATTATACTTGTTCATAAGGTGTAATGGTCATCACTAACTCATGAGATGTGTTATTTCAAATTATCTAGTTAGGCAGGAATAACTATTTGACTGTTTAGCCCGCACTTTCACACGGGATGAGATTTTGGATTCATAAGTATCGTAAATGCAAGTTAGCATTATTTGTAATGTTATAATAAACGAATTCTTAATTCATCTTAGTTATTAATAACTAATAATTTAATTTATAACGTCATGTTTTGGTAGAATGTGAATGTGATGTCCGCAAGATTGAACTCCGTCATATACCATCGAATTTTTTGGAATTTGCGTACTTCTAACGTAATACGTTACGTAATAACTATATCTATTAATTTAAATTGATAACGCTAGCGGCTGAGGTTGGAGGAAGACATCGTAAAGAAACCTAAACCTGAGAACTATTCTTGCAGTAACGCCGTATGTGGGAAAATATAGAATTGTGGATTCCTCGGAGTTTCGAATCGCCAATATGTCGTGTTCTGGAGTGGTGATAATGCCCGTATCTTCCTCTGGGAAGAGGCCTATGAGTGGGTCTCTCTTACAGGTTGAAGGGACGGATCATGTAATTACTGTATTACTAATTTGTTTTACTAAACCAATTTTAGTCAAAAGGTGTATAAAATTTGTGAAGAAAAATGCCGTTAGACGCTGTCAATCAGAATTTCTGCTTCAGTTACAACATTTGTATATGGAAATATTAGTGTACACATATATAGACATTTATGCAGGGTGGCATAACAACACTAGAGATCCATTGTGATAGCCAATGGTTTTTGGATTGTAACGTGCTACTATAGAAAATATTATTAAGCTGAAGATGAGGGTTTAAAACATATCTTAGTTGCTGCTTTTCCTAAACTAGGTTCACGCCAATTGAAAGAACGGTTTTATGAATGTCACCGACAACACATACAAAACATTTATGATTAACGAAACAGCCCAGCCCTGTATGTCGAAGCGACGATGGCTTAATATATAGCGTATCGGCAATCGCGTGGATGGACGTAAATTCCAATCATAGCTATGGAGTCGGAGCATTCAATGAAGGAAACCATCGTGATGACATGAGCATGGTGGTAAGGCTTTTTCTAAGTCCGCCGCCCGTTAGATAGCTAGTTACCACCCTCAAGTTGAAAATCTGTCGTCAAGCATTATTCGGTGTGTTCCGGCAGCTGCACTTGAGAGCCAGCCCCTTCTACGTTTAGTGTGTTTACCATCTTCGACCACACCGTCATTCAATATCAGACGAGATTGTGGTTAAACCCTATCTATTAAAAAGAGTGAGCTGAAAAAGTAACAAAACATGTAATTCACCATAAGTAACATATAACATTTTTTTTTATATATCATAGGAGGCAAACGAACAGGTAGGTCAGAAGTGACCACCACCGTCCATAGACACTTGCAATACCAGAGGAGTCGCAAGTGCGTTGCCAGCCTGTGTATGGGGGAGGGGTAGAGAAAGGGGAAAGGAAAGGGAAAGGGGGAAAGGAGGTGGGCCTCCGGCGCTCTCACTGACCGAACGAAACGCAACAATGCGAGCACTGTTACTTCACGTTGGTTTTCTGTGAGAGGGTGGTACTACACCGGGCGAGCCGACCCATTCGTGCTGAAACCAGTAATAGCTTCAATTGCTCCAATGCAATATATTGTGAGTCGTAATTTTAGTGCAACATGAATGTGAAAAGGAAGTGACGAGTGTTTGGCGGGATCTTGGTCTGTCATGTAGTGGATTTTATTTTCTATTCATAATCTTGTGTTACTTGACTCTATATTGTGTAAAATTGTTGGAGTTTTATGTAATATAGTTTGTTTATTGTGCATAAGTGAAGTGAATGAAAAATAATACCACGGACCATGAATTCTTAGATGCCACAAAAACTCCATAGAAAGTTCTAACAAGATGGCCACCATCTTGTTAGTTCATTGAAATTATATAAAGAAACTTGTCATATCGATCGATTCTCACTTGACAATGGCAGTAATAGTCTACTAGAAGACTGGTTGCCAAAAATGGAATGGAAGAAGAACTTGTAATACTATTAATTACTCGACAATGGAAGTAATAATCTAAATGATTCGTTGCCAAAAATAAAGATAAAAAAAGGAAGTGACATTATCTGGCAACTGAAATGTGCTAGACTTCATTCGGAACTCGTAATTTAATTTTTTCCTCGAATAATACAGATATTGATGATATAGTTGAATGAAGGAAAGCTAATAAATAGCTCCTAAGCCTCAGCTTGTATAGTAATATAACAATCGTATTAATTTATTAATTAGAGACGTTTTTCACACTTGCTTTAAAAAAACTAGCAATAAAATCACAATTTCATGTGACAAATAATTTGTTATAATATACGAATAATAATAACGTTACAGGTTTATAATAACAACGTTATCAGATAGCAAATTATTTTTCATTTCGAAAAATAGCAGTGGTCTTGGAGTCTTGGATACATTACTTTGGAATACAAATGAAAGCGATAGTATAGGCTTGCGGCCGCGGTATTATGACATATTTTCTATTATGCTAAAAAAATCTGTAAATAAACATGTCCTTAACGGGATGTTACTACGCTCAGCTTATTGTATAAAATCGTTATAATAGAGAGATAATACTTGTTTCTAAAAAAATATTCAAAAGTAATAATTTATAATTCAAATAAAAATATGCGCCAGTACTATAATTAAGTATATAAATATTATATGCAGTATAATATACCTGGTGTTAATGTGAGCTCATCGTTCAATCTCGCTTCGTATGTATAAAGCGCCCGGCACTTTCCAATGGACGGTGTTTGAGAGGTTGTGTCACTATTCTCATTTTTCATAATTTCAGTCAGGTCTGTAGAACTATCGCTCTTTGATGAGAATTCATCTGAAAATTATAACGAATAATCTATTATTATTAATAACATGACTGATTTCGGCATAGAAGTCTATGAAAGAAGAGAATACAATTTAACCTAAAATAATTACTGATCATTTAATTCTTGGCACATTTCACCAACAAACATTGAACAAAATCATATTTAAAATGAGAGGGTTGTTTTAATATTCATGTCCTAAGATTACTAGAGAACCATCTAAATTTAATCTAAACTTAATGCATGAAAGGAGATATGCTTTAAATAAGAGTTTTTTTGAAGACTTTACTTCGGATTTTGCATCAAACCAATGAAAGAAAAATTATAAATAAAAAAGCAGCTGCGTTTATATTTCTTTAAGTTCATATATATGTTTAACTTATATTTATATTTCATTTGGTAGATTTGGAAAAGTAATAATGATGAGAATCATTTCAAAACTAATTACTTTTTACAAATTTGCCCCCCAAATGCAAGAGGCTCGCAGTCTTCTATACGAATAGGATCGCTTCATTACTATCATTTGCTATTGTAAAACAAGTAAAATACTTCGTTGAAGATGATTAAGTTACACAAGGTCATAAGAAACAGTATGTCATTTTTGTATTTTGTGGGGGATCAAAAAAAATTGGTTCTCTTAGTGGAATTACAGCCGTTGATGTCATTATTTTCATACCATTACATAAATATGAAATGATAACATCTACTATATAGGTACTTTGATTCTCTCAGTATTATTCAAGTGAATGATAGTGCAAAAAGTAAACTCTCACCGAAATCACTATCCTGTTGGTTTGACAGCCCGTCTCCAGCTCCCCGTTCGCTCCAATCCAACGGACTTTCAGGAGGGACGTCTAAGGTCTGCGGCTTACTGTCTAACAGTGTTGGTGTCGCCAGATCCACGCTTATAGGTGTCACTGGGGCGCTTTTGATCTCCGTATTCCTTCTAAAAGAGAGATGTTCTATCCTAAGTTTGCTTGAAGCCCTACTCATTATCGAGTCTCGCCTTTCCCTTTCTTCACCACCGTTGACGCTTTTACTTAACGCTGAATAGTTTGGCTGCAAATTTTTGTTCACTTCGTTCTGATAGTCTGTTTGAAGCCACGGTGGTACCTAGAATTAAAAAAAAAACTTTGTTCAATCTAAAATTTGTATTAACACAAGGTAGTATATACATAGAAACTATGCAAAACTTACTTCAAATTTTCACTAGTCACAGAGGTATCCTAAGAAAATAGTTGATTTTTCTTTAGATAAACGTTATTGCTAACGCGAAACACCTTTGATTTCGTAATATTTAGCAAGTTGCATATTTAGAATCTTTGCTGGTCAGAGTATTTATTACCTGTGCAACCTTCATGTAAATAAGAAGGCTACGGTATGAATACGTCCATACTTATACCATTTAATGAGCTGAATTGTACAAATAATACAGTTCTATTTACTTTATTTTTTTAATTTCTAGGATTTAGCATTTCATCACAATATCACCTGATATAATAACCTACGGGGGAAACTAGCATTCAAATGTAGTTGTCGAAATAGACCTACAGATGCTTGGTACCAGTACTGAAGGGTGGTATTTAGTCTTATTTTATATCATAGGTGGCAAACGAACAGATAGGTCACCTGATGTTAAGTGATCTCCACCGTCCATAGACGCTAGCAACACTAAGGGAGTCGCAAGTGCGTTGCCAGCCTGTGTTTGAAGGAAGAGAGAGGGGGAGGAGAGAGAGAAGGTGGGCTTCCGGCGCTCTCAAAAAGTCTCACGGGCGTTAGAAAAACCCTAACACCATGCTTCATCATAATATTTTTCTTTACCGAAACCGAAAACTCAGGTTCATTACAGGGATTCTACCTGTAAATTATTAAAGTGCACGTAGTTAGTACTTACTTTTAATATACTCTGTTGTAATCCTTGCTTATCTCTAATAATTTGTATATGTGTAGACAGGGGATGCTGTATTGGAGACCTGCTGTCGAGTTCATTTAAACTCGCTGTTATTTTGTATCGGATAGCTTCCAAATACGTCAGCATGCTCCTCATCTACCAACAATAAAAAAATGTAATTAACCAAATTGATGTGCAATTCATATCTATTAATTTAAATGAAAACAATAACTGCTGTTAGTCATTTATAAAAATATATTTTCTTAACAAATGTGAGATTAATCCTCATTTTTTTTACGTATCGTTTATTAAATACTTACATGGTATAACTTATCTGCAACGTTCTGCTGTGAGTCATCATTTCCGAACGTTGGTGTTTGCTTTATTGCCATTGACAGCTTCTCGAGGCCTTGCTTAGACTTACGCTCACGGTCTATGTCCTGTTTTACTAATTGTAGAATTTTCAGCAACGCCTGGAAATAATACAAAAAACACGTTTGTTTATTTTAACATATCAGATGGGTTTTTGTACTCATTTTTATTTTAATGTTATTTATAACTAGCAATTTTCCGTTGCGTTCCGTTTTCTGTGCAGTAAATTTTTTCACTATTCATTTTGTATCTATATATTAATACAAAAGAATAACCGGCTCACGAAAAATTGCAGATTTCAATATAAACTTTCATTCTTTTTTTCAACACCTCAGAAGTTGAATTACCACAAATTCTTATATACAATATAAAAGGAACCCGTATGCATTTTTCTTCGCCTTCTAGACATTATAGTTTTGGCTGTACGTTGATCTGTAGTCAGTCATTATTTTATATACTAGCAGGATAGGAGGACGTTGTACCATCCTGATAAAAAAAATCTTGATAAATTATACCTAAACCTTCCACATGAATCACTTTATCTAATGGTGAAAACCGCATGAAAAGTTTATCGTGAACAGACAGACGTGGCAGAGGACTTTTTTATAATATGTAGTGATACCGATAATAATATAAGGTCTCAAACACATTTAAGCTTCTAAGTTTAAGACTGGGATATATTTTGAATCAAAATAAAAAAGCACATGAATTTCGATTGATATTGAAGTAAAAATGCTATTATTTTGCTAAAGAACTATCTTACTTGTTTACGTCGTTCTCTGTTCATAGCAAGCGTTGTGTGCTCGCAGTAAAAGTCGGGCAACAACTGCTCGCTAGCTCCAGCTGGCGCCGAGCGCACACCACGAACCACTCTCATATCTACATTGGCGTTCGCGTTCTTTATAGGATTAACTAGAGCATTCGTGGCCTGGAAAGTGAAAACAGTAACTATGTTATATTTTGTTCATTGTTAAGCCCAACACTAATGTATTCGTGTTGAAATTTATAGTTCGATGAAATTATTAGCAGTGAATAATTACTATTAGTAGACTCTTCTTATTCGCGTTTTCAGTATTTGCGGGTAAAATAATTGTGACTGCTTTCTGTATTCGTGGCTGAAATTTCATCATTCGCACATGTAAAATTAGCAGTGTGTACCTAATTATTTTTTATGGGTAACAATCAATTAGTGACGAAAGCCGCAGCCACGCAACTTTCGAGTTAAAAAATGCCGGTTTACCTTAAGGTGTTTAATAATAATCCGCGATGATACATGCGCGTGCCTTTACAATCAATTCAATTACATACTAACAATTTAATTGACTGCTTCAGAAATTGTTTTACTAGTTCTGATTAAAAGAAAAACTTTAAGGCTGTTCTACTCTTGAACGATTATGTCCCGTTACCCTTGTGAATTTATAGCTAAGCATATGAAATTAAACGACCTATAAAATAGAAGAGAGACAGTCCAATATCACTACATTATTTAAACTTTCACATAATCGAAATAAAAACTACATAAAACGCCATTCACTATTCATTTTTGCCGTATTCATGACATAATTATGGGATCTATTCCCCACGAATAAGGATAGTAATGTGTATGTTGAAAATTACATTTATAACAAAACTAGCGGGCCCGGCGGACGCTGTCCCGCCCTGACTATAAAAAAACCTTGACAAATTATAAACTAAAATCTTCCCCATGAATCACTGTATCCACTGGTGCAAACCGCATGAAAATCCGTTCAGTAGTTTTTGAGTTTATCGCGAACAGACAGACAGACAGACGCGGTGGGGGACTTTGTTTTATACTATGTAATGATAACAATTAATTTATACCTATAAGCTTTTATAAAGATTTATTAGTGAGTATACTATACTCGCCTCAGCTAATTGAGAAGGTACAGCTGCTGTTAATCTTAGGTAACAATCGGCGGAACTTTTCAGCTGTGCAAGTCTCTCTTCTTCAAGAGATTCCAACATGCCCGCCCCTTTCACGACACTCGTTTCCCATTCTAATCTGGAAATGTTAAAAAATTACGTTGTATATTACTCGTTAAATAAACTCATAGTAATACATTTATTTTAAAAGGTAAAGTTCGCATATTTCGAAGCGATGATGGGTTAATTGAAAGAGTGTTCGGAAACCGCGTTGATTTATTTATTTATAAATGTGGATTATGCAACAGTCACCAGTCCGATGAATAATATAATAACAATAATAGAAAGGAGTAACCTAGACTGAAAACCTACAACGCTTTATCACGTCACAACTTACACTATCAATAATAATGAAAAATTTAAAGGTACTTCCTTATTAAATGCACCGCGCTCGCTAACCGCTTCCACTCGCGTTATCTCTTTCGCAAGTCTAACCTAACCTAACCAAACCAAGGTAAAAGAGCAAGCCTTCGAAGAAAACACTAACCTAACCAATTTATTTTTCTTAATTTTCCCGTCTTGAATCGGTTAGGTTAGGTTACACTTGTGAAACAAAGGCAGCGCGAGCCAGGTACGCCAGCGGTCAACGAGCGCACTGCGTTGTCATTAATACGTAAGTACCATTTTGTATATTACCAACTTGATGATTTTTAAGTTGAAACAAAACAGTTTCGTTTCGGTTTGGTTAGGTCAGGTTAGATTTGCGTAAAAAGACAACGTTAGTCGGCAGTTAGACGAATGGAAATTATATAACAGTAATAACTGAGAAACATTTGACAAACAAAAAAAAATTGTATAAGAATAAATGTAAATGTGAAAATGAATAGGTAAATGAATGTCGATTGAAGTAGGTTCGAATACACGCGAATATGCTGAATTGAAGGTGGTAGAGCCACGCATTGAAGGTGGTAGAGCCACGCATTGAAGGTGGTAGAGCCACGCTGTAGCTATTACTAGTTTCAGCATGAATGGGTCGACTCGCCCGGGGTAGTACCACCCTCTCACAGAACACCGACGTGAAATAACAGTCCTTACATTGTTGAGTTTCGTTCGGTCAGTGACTGCGCCGGAGGCCTACCTCCTTCCCCCTTTCTCTTCCCCTTTCTCCTTTCCCTACCCCTCCCCTATACATAGGCTGGCAACGCTCTTGCGACTCCCCTGGTGTTGCTAGTGTCTATGGACGGTGGTGATCACTTAACGTCAGGTGACCCACCTGTTCGTTTGCCTGCTTTTACTATTAAAAAAAAGCTTTTGGCGAATGAAAATATTGTCATGAAACAATATCATGTCGGTAGGCTTACTTCTAAGTCCACCTCACTAGTTACCCACAGGTTGAAAATCTGAACGTTGGTCTGTTAGTGTGTTCCCGCAGAAGCACTTGAGAGCCATTCACCCTTTACGTTTACCGTGTTTACTATCTTAGACCACATCACTACTTAACATCAGATGATGGCCAAACGCTAATAAACCTACTAGTATATATTATATGGATATATAGATATATATTTATTGTATGTAATCTCTGAAACTATTGATCCAAATCTAAGAATTATTTCATTTCTAGAAAGCTACACTGTTCCTGCAGAACATAGGCACTTATTAAGTTTTATATTGTAATTAACATGGACGAAGTCGCCGACTGTTGTTAGTATCTAATAAAATGGCAAATGTTTCGTGTTTGTGCTGTAGCTGTGTCACGCTGTAAACTGAAAAGTTTAATTACGAAAGTAGTAGCATAACATCAATGAAGCCATCTCTTATTTTGTTACTTTATCTCTTTGTTTCTCATGCATTCATTATATGAAAACGTATGTCCCGAGTTAACGCAAAGCTTAGCATCGAGTAATTTTCAATTTTTTATTTGATGGCATGTTAACAAAAGAAATAATCACTTTACATGGCAATAGAAACAAGAACGTGACAAAACGGGTATTTCTATTATAGTTTATCGTTGTACCTACCTTGACCTTTCTGCATGCACGCAGACTTTATAATATTCAGCCTCCGTTTTTTTGACTGCATCTTCTGTTTTTCTCTTCTTTACTTGGAGTTTAGCGGCTTCTTTTTCACTAGTCGCGTTCGGTAATCTCTCTGCTCTCGCAGCACTTAATATTGAATGAGCGTGTGGTATGTGACCCACACTCGAACTTCTCGATATACGACTGTAAAAAATTATACAGGCTTTTTATAAAAAAAAGACTTTTCCGACAATGAAACAATCGTAAAGAATTTAATCATCATTCGCCTAGCTATTCGCTTTGCAGTGAAGAATCTTTCTCATCTATTGATTTGTAAAATTATACAAAAATTGAAGCATTGGAATCAACCAAGTTTATCACGGAATCACACCTAATTTCCAAGGTTGCGTCTTGTAGCTTTTCGTTCTCTCTCGCGGCTGCATGTGAGTGTCTCTTGGACTTTGCTTCAGCTGTTCTCCAATCGGTGAGGGTTCGCGTTGTTTTGTCTACGTTGCCTTCAATCTGTAACCATTAGTAATTGACTAATAAATTGAATCGAAGATAAGTTGTGTCACATTATTGCGTAAACCTTACCTTCTTCCTTAGTTTCGATTGGTTGTCGATTACGTGTTTCATCGGTTTCACCAGTTCCTCTGATAGAGCACTTGAGTAATTTCTGAAATGTAACAATTTCAATTAAAGTTCAAATGATTCCAATTTCAGTTTTATAACTATTAAATGTTCGAATATACCTGTGAATTTCTGATCGTTTTTCCATTTCTATTGCAACGTGTTTCCATGCCTCGGCGCACGAGCCGACACTTTCTTTGCAAGCTTTGCTCAGCTTCGTCCCGAGTTTCGCTAAGCATTTTGAATAATAATTTTCCGCCTCAACCCTGGAAGAATCATAGGAATAAATCAGTATAACTCATAGTAATATATAAGTTTCATTTCATAGGCATAAATCGATTATAGTTTTGTAGTTATATTACATTTTATTGTATAGTAATGTTGCAGAAGCAAAGCAATATTCTTAAAAAAATATTATCATCTTGTCGTAATAATTTATTTTAAAATCGCGCGAGTGTTTCTTTGGTTGTTTAAAAGTTATAATGCAGTTTCGCCCAATAGAAGGAGATCAATTTTTAGAACGAGTTATTTGTGTATATGTCTGGCCTATTTTGCGGAACCTCGCGACGTCCTATATTTGATTTTGTGGCCATTGCCTTGCCCTTACTTTTCATTGGTAATCATTATTTTATATCTATCGGTGAAAGTTAAGCGTGTGAATAATATGCTTAATCAATTACAACGTCACGACGAGAACTTTCTTATTGTCCCTGCAGTAGATTAAAATGTGGATGGAGCAGAATGAGGGACTGGACTATTTGATCGAAAACAATGAGGTATTGTTTTGTTATGGAAAGTTAACGATACGGAGAAATGTCGATAAGATGGCTTATCTGTTGCTTGCACGACTTGGTTTGAAGTTGAATATTTGGACCATAAAGTAAAAATTAGAACGGTGTAACGATTTTATTCATGATGATGAGAATATTATAGGGATTTCCATGGTCGTTAAATATTTTTATACGATATAATCTATATTGAACACAGTATGTAACTATTGGTAATGTACGATTAAAAATAATATAAATAGGATATTTGTAAAATCAACATAAAACTAATGAATAATATGAAGAAAAAAAAATACCTCTCCTGTAATATCGAAGCCAGCTCTTTACTAAAATCGCTACCTTGTTTCACATATCGCCGGAGTTCATCAAAACCATTTTGGGCCTGAAATCAAAATTATTCATTAAATATTACCTGCTTCGTTCATGACAAAGTAATTCTAATGTTCACAGGAACTAGGTGTCTTTGTTGTGGATTAAAGCAGGATTTTAAACTACTTGACCTGTATAAAAATCATATTGTTATATAGCTTAGCTATTTCCATAATTTTAATCCTATATTAATCTAAAACATCATTCAAAGTGATTCGTTAGTGTTCAAGTAATATGTCTTCCCACAAAGAAAATTTGCGATGTATATATTTATTTATTTTAGGGTCGTCAAAATGACGATACACGGTCATATTTAAAAACAATCACGGCATGTTCCAATAATAAATTATATTGTAATAACACTATTTTATATATTGAAAAATTTAACATAATAATACTAATTAACATAATTAATATAAAACTAATTGATAATCTAAAACCATATTTTAAAATATTTTGAAAAGTAACAGATAGAGAAATAGAAATTCTAAAGCAGTTAAAACTGTATTTTGTGACTATTCACATGAGTGATATCTCTATCGCTGTTTTGAATTTATTTCGCTTAGTTGAGAAAATGTCGTATGTTTTATGGAATTTAATTATATGACCCAGATACTCTGTTGACCGGAGAGTAAAAGTATATATATAATGTAATGAGTATAATAGATAACCGATAAATAAAACAACGTACTTTTTAAATCTTAATAATTAGTGGTAAAAACATAATTGGTATAAACAGGTCGATTTGTTCATATACTTTGCGTATAATCATTACATAGTATAAAACAAAGTCCCCTACCGCGTCTGTCTGTCTGTCTGTTCGCGATAAACTCAAAAACTACTAAACGGATTTTCATGCGGTTTTCACCTGTAGACAAAGTGATTCATGAGGAAGGTTTTGATTTATAATTTGTCAAGAATTTTTTTATAATCAGAGCGGGACAACGTCTGCCGGGCCCGCTAGTTAAATACAAATTTGATATTTATATAGGTATTACAATATTCATCTACCTATATATAATTTTCTTAGTCTTAACACCGAAATATTTGCATGAAAAATATTCTGTAATTCAGGTACAAATATCAAAAGGATACCCTGAGTCTATGTGATAACTACGTTACTCTACTGTTGCTATCAAATATAGTCGTTCAGATACATAAGAGTTATTAAGGTATATATGCTTGGTACACATATATATCTCACTAACTTATATACGTATGAATATGTAGCTTAGCTCACGTTAGCTCAGTTAGGCCGCGAATTGCATAAACTAGGCAATTGCCCAAGCCGAGGTATGCCGTGCTCCCTTGAGCTAGTTGTCAAATAAAATCAGTTGAGTGCCTTAAGCGCTCGCCTTAGTAGTCTGGTAAATCTGTTAAGGCCTTACTAGGCCAATAGCGTAGTCAGTTTAAAAAAAGGATTAAGATATAGTCGAGGCTATAGTAAAATATAATGTAATATACATGTATTTACATATAAAATATCAATGGTCCAATTATTGAATAATATCAGTTGGCAAAGTATACGAAAATATAAAAAAACTGATGTATTTATAGTACTGTTCTCAATGCTACCAAAATTCACATCATGTACAGTAGGCGAAGTTAGATCATCGTTTTCCAAATAATTTAAAAGTCAGGGCTGTCACAAATCTGCCTACAATCCTTACAATATATACTAAAATATTAGAAAGGAAAACGTTAACCTTTTAAATCAATTAATTGTTTTAGTAAGAACAATTAATATAAAATGAAAGTATGTCTGTTTGAATGTTTACCCGTTAATATTAGGCTAAAGCGTTTGGACGGATTGTAGTAGCTATTGACTTTCTATATCGTATATTACCTACTAAATTATATTATGATCGGTTTCTTTATCGTTCGAACGGTTACGTGCGATTCTATGAAGTTGCCATAATCCGAGACAGCTTCTAATTACAATGTCTGAGAATAACATAAATAACAAGAAATCCGTGTAGAAAAGTGCAGAGGTATATTGTGATGCCCCATTTTGTTTTCACAACAGTATGTGGGCAATACTACTAATACAAAATACTGAAATGTATGAGGGGCTGGTGTTAGTCGCGTCTGCGGGAAGTGTACCTCTCATTCTCTTGCACGTACGTACTCCGCGGATGCTGCTAATAACTAATAGATTTTTGGCCGCTACACTGCTCCTAGTCCATTGAAATGTTACATTTTTTAGGCCTTACCTTGCGTTTTTTAGAGGACGCAATTTTATTCTTTTGATGTGTAGGGGGGGTCAGTGTAAAGCTAAAACCAAGTTTGTGGGGTCGCCACCCTTGTCCCACGGCCGCCATCTTGAAAATAGGGGTTGAAATGGTATTTACGATATATCTCTTAAACTATTTATTTTATTAAAAAAATTTGTTAACATTTTTTGTTGCAAATTAAATTCTCTACAACTTTGCTCCAGTAACTTTTTGTCGTAGAACTATAAATAAAAAAGTTATAAGCGAAAATCTTCAGAAATTTGAGAAAAAAATTTATATTTTTCGATGTAACTTTTTTTTTATCATTTTACGAAAAAATGATATCTGACCATTTTTGTACATCGTTTTTTGAGGAACAACTTTTATTCGCATCATTTTTTCATTAAGTCAATAGCTAAGGATTTACAGCGCTCCGAAGCGAGTACTATTTTTCAGCACTCTTAACTATACCTATATTATACGTGTGTACCTATAATATGTCATCAGTTATTGTTTGTTTTTTTTTTCTTTGTTTTTACTTTATTATTATAACTTTTTTAATTACAAATTTTGCAATATTATTAATAATTAATTATTGACTCTTTTAAATAATAATAAATAATGTTATAATAATTAATAATGTTATAATAATAAAGTAAAAACAAAGAAAAAAAAAACAAACAATAACTGATGACATATTATAGGTACACACGTATAATATAGGTATAGTTAAGAGTGCTGAAAAATAGTACTCGCTTCGGAGCGCTGTAAATCCTTAGCTATTGACTTAATGAAAAAATGATGCGAATAAAAGTTGTTCCTCAAAAAACGATGTACAAAAATGGTCAGATATCATTTTTTCGTAAAATGATAAAAAAAAAAGTTACATCGAAAAATATAAATTTTTTTCTCAAATTTCTGAAGATTTTCGCTTATAACTTTTTTATTTATAGTTCTACGACAAAAAGTTACTGGAGCAAAGTTGTAGAGAATTTAATTTGCAACAAAAAATGTTAACAAATTTTTTTATAAAATAAATAGTTTAAGAGATATATCGTAAATACCATTTCAACCCCTATTTTCAAGATGGCGGCCGTGGGACAAGGGTGGCGACCCCACAAACTTGGTTTTAGCTTTACACTGACCCCCCCTACACATCAAAAAAATAAAATTGCGTCCTCTAAAAAACGCAACCCCAAATGTAACTTTTCAATGGACTATCCACATAAATTGAACCTCGCAGCGACCAATACCAGTAATCAATCAAGCGAGGATAGTAAAATATGGATACTCTATTTAGCCATATGATTAGAAAAAAAAACTCAAATCACTACATATTATAAAACAAAGTTCTCTGCCACGCTGTCTGTCTGTCTGTTCGCGATAAAATCAAGAACTACTAAACGGATTTTTATGCGGTTTTAGCCAGTAGATAAAGTCATTCATGAGGTAGGTTTAGGTGTATAATTTGTCAAGGTTTTTTTTATTATCAGGGCGGGACAATGTTCGCCCTGCCCGTTAGTGTATTTATAATATTCTTTTCAAATGTAGAAAACATTGTAATTCGCAGGACCCCTATAACAGATTTCACATCCATCACCACTTATATGATTAAGGATATATATCTGATACCAACTGATACCTGCGACTTCTTCTGAGTTGTTAATTATCTTAACAGTATATCTTATGCACAAAAGAAAAAACATAAACATCACATAAGTCCCACTTCTCCATGGCAAAAATATATAAATTGCTGAACGCGTAGCACTAATACAAACTGAAGTTTTATAAATCTTTATATTAAAATAATTCTGTTTTTGTTTAGATAAAGGCCACGTTTCTTAGAAGTTAAATAAACAATTTGATCGATATCTGTCCAGTAGTTTTTGAGACGTGCGGGCACAATGGCAAACCCGTGGCATTTTATTTATAACACAATAATAAGATAGATATTCTTTTACTGTATCTATGTCCCTCAATCAGATGTTCAATAGGCTATATCCATTGTCATATTAACGATAAAACCGTTTATTATCCTTTTTTAATTCTGTTAATAACTCATTTCCTTATTCACTATTCTCTACTGGGTGTTTATGAAACAGGAGAATTACAAAATCATTTTGATTCAAGATTATGATTTAAAGTAGGATTTCAGATATAGTTGCAAATTCTTACAACGAGGAACCGATTTGTGCCTAGAGTATGAGAAACGTACAGCAATTTAATTAGACATAGTGAACCGGGATGTTTTAACTATAATTAAGATGAATGAATTAATGCTAATTGTATCGGACTTATGTGTTCAATGTCTCGGCCAAGGATACTTCGCAGTATTAAGTTCATTTATACGTTAAATAAAGCGATTTGTTGTTTTCAAACTTAACTGCTGAAATTAAATCAAATATCTTTTATCTATACATGTAATCTATACATATATTAAGAATGTAACTCGAACGTGTCTGTACTTTTTCGATTTTAGTGAAAAAAATTGTTGCAGGTGTCTAGGAATAAGTAATAGAATAAATTTCAATAATTTTTAGAAATGTCTGTCCGTCTGTCTGCATGTTTATATGAACACGCATCACTGCTAAAGTACTGCGTTCACAATAAAACCTCACAAAGAAAATTATAAAACATATCCTCGAGAGTAACTTAGTTTTTGTTTCATTAAAATCGGTCTACTCTATCAAAAGTTATTATAATTTGAATGACGACGCGGTGTAAGTACGAGAGAAAAGTAAATAATACATTCAGATAACTTTATCAATCACTGTTTTTTACACAAGGTTCCATGCGGACGAAGTCGCGGGCACAGCTAGTAATACATGTAAGACCGATGTTTAAAGCTAAAATGTATTAATTTCTAATAAGAATGGAATAATAAATAGGATAATAAAATTATTGAACTAGATGATACTCGCGATTATATCTTTGTTACTTATTATCTTAACAATACGTACTGTATACGAAGCAAAAACGCGATAAAATTAATAGCAAAAATATAATTGGCTTACAACATTTCTTTTATACAATGTTATCCATTTATTTCATCGTTCCTGCGCATGCACACTAAACCGCTTACCCCATTTTAGATATTGCTAAACACGTGCTGCTTATAAAAATCGTTTTATGTAAAAGAAAATACTAGGGTTTTGATTGTGATAAAAATTGATTACCTACTTTTCTGTCGTACTTAACTCGCACCGTTATTCGAATTACACAATATCTTTTGATAGAGTGAACCGATTTTGTAATTAAACAACATTAATTGTTACTCGAGGATATGCTTTATGATTTTCTTGCTTTATCGTGAGTGTTATACTTTGACAGTGATTCATGCACAACAGACAAACAGACTGATAGAGTAACATTTCTAAAAATGATTGAATTGTATTTAATTATATATTTATTCTTAGTCACTTGCAATATGTTTTACACAGAAATCTAAAAAGTACAGACACGTTATATTTAAAGTCTTATTATTTTATATATTAACTAGCGGGCCCGGCAGACGTTGTCCCGCCCTGATTATAAAAAAGTCCTTGGCAAATTATATACCAAAACGTTCCTCATGAATCACTTTATCCACTGGTGAAAACCGCTTGAAAATCTGTTCAGTAATTTTTGAGTTTATCGCGAACAGACAGACAGACAGACGCGGCGGGGGACTTTGTTTTATACTATGTAATGATACGTGAAGCCAAAACTTTGTACCCCTTTTTAAGCGAATTGCGCGAACGGTTGAGCTTGAAATTTTGCATAGTTAAAGTTTATATGGAGGAGAAGTGCACAAAGCTATTATTTTTATATAAAAAGCATTACAAGCATATTAAATTAATTAAAATATACATTACTCACACTACTGCTTGAATTTTACACAACATATACATGTAAATGAAAAAGACATTTTGACATCCGTCATTTTAATGTTACGTTCCAATTACCTTTTCAATATATTTAACATGACTGACGTTGCATGCCTTACATGCCCTTTGAAATCAACTGGTCAAATTGTAGGTTAATTTTATAATAATATAATATGTAAATTCATATTATACATTAATACGTCTTTGATAAATAATTTATCTTTAATAAAGTTATCGAACCACTGAAATAATTATTATTCTCATTGGTCTTATTGAATGTTAAAATTTTTAGGTTATAGGGCTGCTTTCACTTCATGTCACAAATTCAAGTTTAATTTTTATTTAGACATACTTTTTTTATGTTTATATAATTTAAAAAAAAAGTACCAAATAACTGAGTAGCCATAATGAAAAACTTTGATTATAGAAGTATAACCCTTTGACAAAAGAACCCTAATAAAGTTCAAACTTTAAAAAATCAATGAACTATGGTCGAATGTCGACCACTGGGCGCCTACTAGTATGTATAAATTGGCCTAATTTATCCACTGTACAATTTTAGATAACCAAAACGTTCGTAGCCGATGCATCGACGTGTAAATAAACAACTTTATAAATTTTCAAATACAAAATCATGGCGAGGTGAAAAACTCGAAAAATTAGGTCAGCGGAGTTTAAAAGTCTTCGACCTCGTAACTGTATAATAAATAATCATTGTTTCATCATTATTTTCCTTATACAGTTTGTTTCTACTTTATTATAGTTTCATTGGAATTAAGAACTACAATTTTTCCCATTCTCATTCAGAGACACGCTTTGTATTTGAATTTTTCCTCTTTTACTTTCATCATCACCAGCCTGTAATTGACTCACTATAGGGCCACAGGCCTCTTCCCGAAGGAAGCTATGTGCATATTCGCCACGCCAGCCCACAACGCATTGGTAATTTCAAGCTCCGAGAAATCCATAGTTCTATGTTTTCCCACATCAATGATACTACAAGAGCATCTCTCAGGTTTAGGTTTCCCCACGATGTACTCTTTCACCGTTAGCTAAATGTACGCGAATTCCGAAAAAATTGTAAGTACACGCCGCCGGATTTCGAACCGTCGGACATCGGATCGATATACCACCGTTCAAACCACTCCACCACCTCGACTGTCTTTTACTTCTATTTCAGTAGGTTACAGAAATTAACCTGCGTGCCTATAATTTTTATACTCACTACTACAAACACAACTAGAGACAAGCGTTAAGATGATCACGGCGATATTAGTGGTTTCAACCGAGGCTTCTCTAGGAAATTGAATCAACATTATGAGCGCATAGACATAACATTATCTTTAATATTATTGTATTATAGGCACGTTTAGTTTTCACTCAGTAACGTGGCTTTGTAAGATGTATATTATGCACGATTAATTTTTCATACATAATCGTAATTAGTATTTATATAAATAGTAAATTATATTTATTATTACCTTCATGCTCGATATGTATAACTAACACAATGTACTGAAAGTCGGTTCAAATTATTTTAAAAGAAATTAACGGTCATTTTAATTTAATCAATCAATAAACCGAATATTAAAGATTTTCTTTACTGTAGCACGACAAAGTCCATCCAAAAAAAAAATCAATTATCAAAAATAAATCTAGTATTCAATACCATCGCTGTCATATCGGTCTGCGAACGCCTCGGCTACTGGATATGCACTGGCTAATCCCGAAATGGAACAAATCATAAGACAGTCAACGTGTCGGGTTCTTAACTATGTACATTGTAATCGTAAATCTGTCGCGTGCATTCTCTTATCGCTCCGCATAATTACTATATCACTATGGTCACTATGGCGAAGTGTTCCACCTGGTGTATTGATGATTGAAAACTAGTCGGAACCTGATTATATCATGCATGCATTCCCTCCTCGAAAACATGAAATTCTAAACTACCTACAAGTACACGACACACTAAACATTCACAAGTTAAACTAATTCACCAGTGGTCGTTTTAAATATAACCTATGCTTTGAAGACTGCAGGGATAACGCAGTGGTTTAAGTGCTCCCAAACAGGACAATTATTTGTTTGATCCATGAATTGGGGGTTCTGAGTCTGTAAAATCCGTTACGACGCAGCTCGTTCCCTGAATCGAGAACTGTCTTTAAAAAATGTATTCAAGGGGCCAAAAAAGAGTCATATACGTAATACGGAGATAATCAAATGTGTTTGTGAAAGTTACATTAATGGAAACTCGATTATCATAAGTATTCACAGCGATGGGATAAACAGCTCTAGCGTTACAAATATTCATACGAAGATAGGCCCCCTCGGCCCCGTGCGTTCACTAACGCCACCTCTGTTTACAGTTTATGTATCTCATTTATTACCTACCTACCGTGAGTACATGTGTTTACATTTCAATTTATTGTATTCACATCACTACGACAAACGTTTTTATCTGCTGGTCACGCGCTCAACGGTATACGTCAATGGATTAATATTATACCACCTTTGGATACGTTGTCAGCGGCGACTAAATACAATAACTTTCTTTGAATTGCTTTCACTGCATCCGATTTAACGTTCAAATTTAGCGTCGTACGGTCTAGAATTGTTCACGAGGGATCCGCGGCTGCGTCGGTTTGAAAATAGTAATGAATGTATGATTAGAATAATGATAGCCGGATTTTCCATACGTGTCGGGAAGCGCACCTATTATGAAATCGCACACCGGAAATAAATAAACCGTGGACAATAATTAACAATAATTTAAATAGAAGTCGATTTGGAAAATTGCTGCTATTTTTAATTCACCGTAAATTTATCGAAGGAAAGGTATCATACATTAATAAAAACGACTGCTCATATTTGTCCGGTTCAAAAACATAAGTATCACCCGAAGTTAAAAAATTAACTTGTTTTTATATGCATAATGAATCATAATTACATCAATTATTCATATTCAGTGTTCAATTTGAAGGGTTTATATAAAATTAATATTGATTATTAAAATTCAGTTATGTATTGGTTATAAAAATAATAATTCCAAATGACAGTTACTCTGCTAAAGTCAGTTTGCTCTCAATACATACATCCGTAGTTTCTTATGTATCTAAGTTAATAACTTTGCCTACATCGTTAACCATACGATAAATAAATAAAAGTAGTTTCTAATTTGTTAGTGTAATGTTAGAAAAGATTGTCAAGTTTCTTTCTTTAGTTAAATTTTGCGTTAATTTGCATTCTCATGGTGCATATTAAATATTCTATATTTATTTACAAAATATAGTAAAAGAAAGCAACTACTTTGTTCGCCTTCGCTCCCTTATATTTATTTCTTTATCTATACTAATCTTATAAAGCGTAAAGTGAGTTTGTTTGTCTGTCCCTTTCATGCCTTAACTATTCAAGCGATCATCGTGAAATTTTACATATACTTTACAGAGTTGTAGAGCAAAGGATATAGGGTTCCTTTTACTTATCACAAAAAAAATGGATTACTCCCGAGGGATATATTAAATCCACATCAACGCGAGCGAAGTCGCGAGCACAAGCTAGGAGGGAGAGACAAAGTTCTTAGCATTCCGTAGATTCCCCGCGCGGGTGCCGGTTTCATTGTATTGCAGGGCGAGGTTCTTGCGACCCAAATGTATAAAAAAACGTAAAGAAGTGAAATTTAAATTTAAAAACATTGATATTGGTGATGAATCTTTCCAGAAATGTAACAATATAACTTTTTGATTCTACTTGTGGCAGTTATAATTGATATGTTAAAAATAAAGAAAATATATAATTACCAATGTATCTACAAGTCGCTCTCGCTGTGACACTAATTTTAAATTATCTCGACAAAATACATATTGATAACCAAAATACAGTACAGTAACTATACACTTAACTGCTGATAGATAAGAATCTATCCACGGTCACCGCTTGTACACTGGCCTACAGATAGTAAGGCGGAAATACCTAAGTAATTGTTTATATATTGGCTGATCTTAAAACGAGGACCACCGAGGTGATTCAAATGAAAAAAGTACGGAGAACTAACAAGTGTTCAACTCACAACCTCGCTATCGCCTTTACCCGGTCATTCTTCAGCAGAACTTACTAAACATTGGCGAGGTAGGTTTTGATGCCTGCATTGTTATTCATTTTTTTTTCGAACTGACTACACTACTAAATTTTATCTGCGTGTATGAGTGAGTACCTATAACAAATATTCTGTAACCCTTAACTCCTGGACTGTCCAAAACCATAACGGTGTTATTACAAAAAAGTTAAATACGTATTAAATACTTGCTTTAAAAAGGTTACGTTTTAAATGCACCGTGCTTGCTGAATGTTCGTCATCTTGCTCTCTTGTCTCGCTTTGATTAGGTTAGGTTAGACTTGCGAAAACAGGATAACGCGAACTTGCCTCGGGCGAGCGCGGTACATTTAGTACGAAACCTTTTTAAAGCAAGTATTTAATACGTATTTAACTTTTTTGTAATAACACCGTAAGTGTTTAAATTCCATTGGCAGCATAAATTAAAAAAAAAACCGTATCTATTACAAAATTTGAATAACTTGAACAATAACTAATTAATTAATGTAAAATTATTATTTTAAAAAGTTGTCCGGATATTTAAAAACATGATCCGCCATTTTGAAATCTGAGTCTTTGAAAAATACCAGAAGAGTTAATATTTATTAACTAAAGAGATCTAAGTAAATATATGTTCTTATATTAGTGTAATTTTGTACCAATATAAGTAGCCGCCTGCGACTTAAGATACCAAATTTAATAAAAGAAAATATAGCCTAACCAAAAGCCATCCGGCGTTATAAAATTCTCAGTTATCGAACGTAACAATTATATTTTGATGATGATACAACCAGCATTTCGCTTTTTATCCGTTACCCCGATTACGTAGTCATTTCACTTTCTCTAAATTTGCTTAAACGTGTATTGCCTGTAAACCTCGAAATTAAAAGTTAAAATAACTTAGAAAACAACGAACCAGTCTTCGATAAAAATAATTGAAATAGTAAATACAATATACGCAAGACTATAGAGTTGTTCTTTTATAAATCAACTAGCTGTGCCTGCGACTTTGTCCGCGTAGAACTTTACGCAAGAACTTAGAACAGTGATTAATAAAGTCATCTGAATGTATTAAGTGCATTTACTTTTCTCTCGTACTTAATTCGCGTCGCCATTAAAATTACAATAACTTGCGATAGACTAAACCGATTTTTATGAAACAAAAACTAAATGTTAGTTGAAGATATGCTTTATGATTTTCTTGAAAAGGTTTTATGATCAACGCAGTATTTTAGCAGTGATGCGTGCTCAAACACACATATAGACAGACATTTCTAAAAATGATTGAAATCCATTTTTGTCAAACATGTATGGAAATATTGTCATTATTTTCGAAACAAGAACACGCGAAGCATCGAATTTACGGGCAAAGAAAATTAAATCCATTGCAGGAGCGTTTTTTGAATTTGGAACATTATAACGATCCAGCAATGTTGTATGAAACGGCGTGCTGGAATTTGGAACATAACAGCGTTCCAGCAATGTTGTATGAAACGGCGTTCTGAGGTTACTAAATACTCTTTGATTGGATCTCTTTTATCATTCTTGGCATACCAAAATAAGTCTCATTGCGAAGTACAAATTGCTTTCACGTGGCTGATATAGCTAGAAATGCGCTTGCCTTTCAGCATAGATTATAAATAGAAATTTGGCTGTAAAGCTGAAAATTCGTCTTGATTTGTTATTTATATACTTAACAAGTATAAATTTAATAATTAAAATGAGTTCCAGCGGTTCAGAGAGTAAAATAGAGATTGATTGTACTCCACCGGATTTAAGATCAGACGCCAAATTGGCAATGGAAAACCTGCTTCCAGCAAGGTCAAAAGAAAAATACATGAAAGTATATGAAAATTTTATGAGTTTGAAAAACGAGAAACGAGTGAATATTTTCTCCGAAACAGTATTTTTGGCGTATTTTAATGAGTACCCCAGTATGACTAATGTAACTTTTAATATTAATTAAAGTAAATGTATAATATAAAAAGTATGTTTCATTTCTCTGCATTCTTTTGAGAAAAGCACTATATATGTCTCGGCGGAAATGGCAATTGCCTGTCTCGTATTAATGAAGTCCTCTCCTGCGGCTCGGCATTCAAACTTATACTCGACCTGCAATTGCCTATTTCCCGGCCTTTGCAATAATGTACTATTATTACTTATTCCTAGACACCTGCAACATTTTTTTTTACTAAAATATAAAAGTACAGACACGTTAGATTTACATTCTTATTATATGTATAGATATAGATAGACGTATAGATAGACAAAACTATTGCGCAAGAAATAATTATCGTAATTATTAAAAGAAAGCTATAGTAATCTGTACGTATTAGCATCGATAAAATTCTAAATATAGATAAGGCTTACAGTACTTTCAACAATGTACCCATCAGTCGGTTGACTTGAAAGTGTTTTGATATATTGTATAGTAATTAATAGTAGCTATAAATAGATTATTATTCTTCATTTATTACTATTGGTATTTAATCTTTGTTAATGACACTGAAAAGTAGTTACTGAAGCTACGAGTGTAAATGGTTTGTACCTAATCAATATAGGTATATATAGTATAGTAGTGATTTTATTATATCTATACATAGGTATAACAATAATATAAATGTAACGTGTCTATACTTTTTAGATTTTTGTGAAAATAATTGTTGCAGCTTTCTTGGAATAAGTAATAAAATACATTTCAATCATTTTTAGAAATGTCTGTGTGATGTCTGTTTGGTTGAACGCGCATCACTGCTGAAGTATTGCGTTCAGTATACAACCTTACCAAGAAAATGATCAAGCATATACCCGAGTACATTTAATCTTAGTTTCATTAAAATCGGTTCACTCTGTCAAAACTTACTGTAAAGACGACGCAACTTAAGTATGAGATAAAAGTAGATAAGTAAATGGACTTAATACATTTAAATGATTATATTAGTCACTGTTTTTTTACATTACGTTCCACACGGACGGAGTCGCGGGCACAGTTAGTAATAAATAAAAAGCAATCGCCGAATGTATGTAAGCGCATTGTTTATTTTTGTCATTCTCAGTACAAAGTTTGTATGAAAGAGAGCGGTTGATAAATCGTACAGTCGTACAGAAGTTTTTTTCTCTTTTTTTCTCGAACTGACTACGCTATTGACCTGGCAAGGTCTTTACAGCTTCACTTGACTACTAAGGCGAGCGCTTAAGGCACTCAGCCGATTTTATTTTTAGGTAACACGCCCAAGGGTGCACGGCACACCTCGGCTTGGGCTGTTACCTGAGAAATCCCGTCTGACCTAGCTAAAATATTCTAAGCTATTCATACATATATTCATTTGTGAATCATACAATCGAAATTGCATGATTCACACGTACACAAAAGTGAACAATGTGGGTTAAAAGACTCCCATATAAAAAAGTGAGGGAGACAGAAGACAATAGAGTGGTCTTCAAAAATATTGACAGATTTGCGTTCAATTGTTAAGTTGCAATTTTATTTTATTACATGGTCATACTTTAAAGGAAAGTTATGGTATTATTTACATTAAAAAATGTTATATAAAAAAACGAGTGTGCTTTAGACCACACGCCTGAAGTAAAACTTCTTTAGCTCCATCTATATGCATGTATATATATGGATATGTTTATATATGTATAATATATACATGTATATACACATATTATTTTTCTACAAATATTAAATTTATTATGGGTTTTAGTAACTATGGGCTATCTTCACTAACTTATATCTCCCTCTCAACTTCCGTTCGACTCGCCCAATCACACTATTCGTAACGCTCTCGTTCACCAGCTTACTCCCCAATTCAAGCGTGCATAAAGAAGTTCTACTTCAAAAACATTATCAAAATAATTCACTCACCCAATAATTATCTTTGAAGACCTGATTATTTGAGGAGCGAAGATTGATCATTTCTTCTAATGTGTTCTGCCACCGGTCCATACCGGCAGCTATTTTGTTGGATACGTTTTCCCTATTCATGGTGACGTCATCGTCGCCCTCCTGTTGTACGGAGTCTGCATCACTGACGCTGCTCGTATCTCTAGCGGGATTTTTGTGTGAATTTGTTGAACTGTTAATCGCACTGAACGTCCTAGAAAGAAAATTATGCATGATTAGTGAATTATTTTCATTTCTTTCATTATGTGTAATGGCTATTTTGTTTTTTCTTTGACATTCTTAAGAGTTTTTTTATTCTAGTAGATCATTAGTGCCATTGTCGAGTAGGTAATATATTACAAGTTTCTTAGAATCATTTCAATGAACTAAGAAGCTGGCGGCGGTCTTGTTAGAACTTTCCAGGGCGTTTTTGTGGCAAGTCAGAACCCATGCTCCGTGGTATCATACCCGATCCACTTCACTTGTAAGCAATAATCAAACTATATTACGTAAAACACCACCAATATTACATAATACATAGCCGAATAACACAAGATTATGAATAAAAAGTCTACTACATGACATTCCAATATACCGCCAAAAACTCTTCTTAAGAGTCATATCTTAAGTGAGGTTGTGAACAAGGTTCCTCGATTACTCAACTCAGATCACCCTGATATTGGTTTCATTTTATTATTTTTCTTCCGTGAAATCCCAACCATTTCATAAAATTTGAAGCCATGACATGACATGACATGGAGTCCGACGTATTGCTACCGTTGTGTCGGTTGATTTCTCCTAAGGAATTAATTAATTATTTATGAGATTTAATAATTAAATACTTATAATATATTTACATTTGTTCGCTCTCTTTCTCATTTTCATTTGTATATTTTTATACCATTGTGTAGTGGTGGTGAAACAGCCGTAAGTATAGAAATCTAGAAAATACAATGTTAATTGTCACATATTATCAATTTATTTACAGGGCATCGATATTGGGCGATAACGATTAAAATAATTTATTTATTTTTAATAGTGATATAATTACATAATGATTCGATTATGTGATAGATACAACATTAATAGAAAAACAGTAATATACTTTCAATTTCCGAAATAAAAGTTGAATAACACGGATATCGAAAACAAAAATAGTTGATGAATAATAAATAATATTACAACACTATGATGGACTTAGTTCTGTAGACATTTTTATATGATTCAAACTTCCTATATGGCTGAGTAATACGTTTCTTACTCATCCGTTTCTATAACCACGAGAATTTATTTGCAAAACGTTATTTACGATTTGGGACACTTTAAAAAAATACATTTATAAATTATAAGCTAGATTAATTTATTTTATAACGATGGTTTGGGCACTTTCTTTACCGTCTTAATATCAATTAATTATGTATTTGTTTGTTAGTAAATTGTTTATAAAACCGTGGCAGTGTAACTTTAGGCACTGATCTTTTTTTAATGATACTCAGACACTGTCTGTTACTCAAAATGCCTCAAGACACATTTCATAAATTCTTAATTATCTGTTTTAAAGAACACAAAATATCTATTAAACTTTAACTACGATCATGTGTTTAAAAGTTGCATGTGCAGCACATTAGGTCCCGCGATTCATCATTATTTAAGATGTGCCAACAAGACATTAGCAAGTTTGGCAAATAAGTAGACGATCGTCCGCGAACAGGTTCACCGTCAGAGACGTGGCAGGATGTTTTAAAGTGGGTCGAAGCCCCCATTCTCTAGTTTCAATCAAAAACATAGATCTGTTTTTGTATATACTGAAGGGATAAAAACACTATTTGGATTAGATATATAACGGTGTTTTATTTGAAACGATTTTTTTTTCGATGACAACCTGAAATATCGTTCTAGATACCGAGAAAAATTACCCCTCATAATCAGAGCCCTTGATTTTAAGCCCAACTTGTTCCTTTTCGATTTTGTATTTTTCTCATATAAAAAATAAGAATTGCATGTCACTTTTTATTTAATTTCTATCAATTTTAATTTATTTTAATAAATTAAATTCTATTAATTTTAATGGATTTTAAGCTATCATAGTAACCAGCACTTTAACACTTTAAAAGATCCTATGACAATTTTACTCTAACTCGAATGGTGTTAATTGTCATTATAATACTTTTTTTACTTTTTTCGTATGTTTTTCAAAATATTAAAAGAATAGCTTATTACCAAAAAGTGCAAAAAGCAAAACTATAAGGAAATTTAAATATCTATAAAAATCATGTTATATCGCTAAAATGCATAATTTTGTAGAGATGAGCAATTGAATACTATCAAATTATGATATTTTAATTTTCAAATCAAATCATATTTTAAGAAAATCTTTTTCTCGGCACCTAGAACAATATTTCAGGGTGCCAGCGTAAAAAAATGTAATTTCAAATGAGACACCCTACTATATATACATACATATATATATATACTAGCGGGCCCGGCGGACGTTGTCCTGCCTTGATGATAAAAAGAATCTTAAAAGTCAACCGCAGCGCCACCTACCGGGTCCAATTGTGAATCTAAACCATTCTTGGATCCACTGAAACACGCACACAACATATCATCAAAATCGGTCCAGCCGTTTAGGAGGAGTTCAGTGACATACACACGTACAGAATAAATTTATATATAAAGATAATATGATAGATGCACGCGGAAATTGAATTAAATAATTTACGCTGTCGGCGGTGCCTACATATCTACTTGTGAAGCAAGTCTTCATTTTGTGATCTTATACGTTACTTGTAAATATATAATTAACCTTAATATATCATATCATATAATATCAAAAACACAATAAATCAATTATACCCATGTCATGGAATCTTTAATATTTCATAACGAAAAGATTCACGATGGACTGGTTTGTAATTTTGAATTAATAAGTGAATGTGGGTAATTTATTATACAATCAATATAAAAATAACATTCATAAATGTTCGTTGAACAACGTAAAGTGTTACAACCGATTAAAATATAGCTTTATGTAAGAAAATTGATATATAAAAGAAGTTCTAAAAAAAGTGTGTTAGAAGTTATACTTCTTTAGCGTAACAAGATAAAAATCTTTTCAAAAAATTTATCTTTCGTCTTATTCTACGTTTGTAGAAAAAACAACACTAACAATAGAAAAAAGGTATTTAATACATTGAAAGTCTTAATACAAAGAAATACAAACAACAAATACAAAGAAACAAAATGTTGACTATAGCTAGCTTCAGAGTGTCGGTCTTTCGTGACGGTGTGCGCACGCATCGTAAAAATTTACTCTCATCATTTTTTCCTAACGCGCCAAAAGAAGTATAACTTCAATAAATCTAATAACTATCATTGTTAAAAAAAGAACAAAACAATACCAACTGGTAATCCGTAATATTTTATTAAACGCCACAATTTTAAACATAGATTCGTGCCTGGTGATGTTTTGCAACAACCTAAACCAACGTACACGATCACATAATGATAAATAGATCCTCACAGATCAGATCGTCAGATTAAAACTTTAACTTCTTGGACGCGCTCTATCATTTAACCGAAGGTTGTTACTTTTATCAATACGATTAGTTGAGCATTCACTTATTTTAATTGCAGGCTTTAAAATTGTAAGTACGCTCTGATACATAGTTTGGTTGAAACATCCTATACATCCTGTTAAGTGTTAATAGATATAGTTGCGTGACGTCCTTGCAATAAAATCAAAATAATATTCATTTGAAACATACAAAATGAATGGGGTAAAATAATGGATACGCGTCAATTTAAAATATTCGTATACATTAAATTTCTATATACCTATATATTTCTTTTGTCTGTGTTTATGTGACTAACTCCGCCTAAACGGCTGGACAGATTTTGATGAAATTCTTTGTGTGTGTTCAGGTAGATTCAGTAATGAGAGATTCACAATTGGAGCCGGTAGGTGGCGCTGCGATTGTATTTTAGGATTTTTTTTATTACCAAGGCAGGACAACGTCCGCCGATCTCGCTAATTATTCATATAAATATAAACAGACAATCACGATAACTTGTAGAAACAAAGATGTGTTTTCTTGCCGTGGAGAAATGGGGTAAGCGGGGTGGTACGCATAAGTAGGAGATGGGAAGCAAACGAATAAAATTGTTTACACAGAAATGTTGAATTTTTTTCGTTTTAATCTTTTTATGCTTTTTTCTCGGTATATACTTACTTCTAACTAATATTACAAATGCAAACGCGAGTTTGCTTGTTTGTTACGCTTTCACACCTTGTCTATTCGATCTAATTTTGTATGTACGTTGTCAGGAGTACAGAAATAAAAGGAAGTCACGAGCAAAAGATAGTAAAATGTAATGTAAAAATAATAAAGACAGACGAAGTCGTGGATTTTAGCTAGTATGTATATAAATTATGCTATGCTGTATCTTATTGTTATAAGTGTTATATATAACAGGTGACTGCATAGATAGTGGCAATATTTCTGGAGGACACACTGCACTCGATTCTCGTTCTAAATCAATAAAAAAATAGGTGCTTAATATTTGACCTAATTATTTAGAAACATACAAAAATTATACACAATCCTCAACACGTCTATGTTAAAGCACAGTGTCAATGACCATTGGGTGATTTCACTTTCATTTGAAAGGAAACGTGTGAACGTCAGGAACAAAACAAAGGGGTTTATTGCCCGTTTTACCTATCGAAAGTTATTAACTCCGGGTCGCCCATTGTAGCTTTTGGCACCGGTCAGTGCACTTAGGTTTATTATTTTATTCACACGTTTGTGGCTATACTTTTGAAAGTCTTAGAACAAACTTTAACTAAGATTTTCTTGGTTGTTTATTAGTATTTGTTTTAATATTATTCTTTTATATGTTAAATGTGACTATGAAGTGTCATATCCCCTAGTAGTCTCTAGTATTCTAATACTGCGAGTGTCTAAACAGAAACAGTCACCTGGTAGTTATAGACGGGTGCTACTATGTGTTCTTATGACTTTGAGGTAAACAAATTTTTTTCCGGGACATTTATAATAAATAACATTTTTTTTTATATCAACGCGTGAACTATAATTATTTTCGGTTACAACTGGAACTCTAAATTTAGTAATGCAGTAATGTCATTATTAAGATATTGTTTGATAGTGAGCTTAATCCGGTGAAGCTGTTAAGACCTTGGTAGGTAAATAGCGTAGTCAGTTCGGAAAAAGAAGATATTGTTTGAGTATTGCACCATCTTCAGAATATCCTATAGATCAGTTCGGTATAACAAACATGACGATCTCTGCTAAGCAAACAATACGCAGTCGTTGCCTGTCTCGGTTGCAATCCGGCGTAGTCGCAACCCGTTTCGGTTGGTTGGTTGTTACGTAAGATAAATGATTCGCGCGACTGTCAGTAATAGTAAATCTCTAACACCATGACGTGCCGCTATCATAATATTTCTATTATTCATATAGATAATCCGTAAATATTTTTGTATATATTTCCATAAATGAAGATCTCGACTCTCGGGTTATATTCAACTATATACTGATATAACACACATACATACTTAATCTACTAATGCATTCGAACTGTTTACGATATTGATACGTTTAATTTATAATCTACTAGCGGGCCCGGCAGACGTTGTCCCGCCCTGATTATGAAAAAATCCTTGACAAATTATATACTAAAACGTTCCTCATCAATTCCTCTATCCACTGGAGAAAACCGCATGAAAATCCGTTCGGTAGTTTTTGAGTTTATCGCGAACAGACAGACAGACAGACGCGGTAGGGGACTTTGTTTTATACTATATAATAATAATAATGATGATATGGACTAATATTGCAATTAGTGGGTTTCTTAGAATTAGTGGACTAGTAACCAGGTATGGAAAATATAAAAGTAACAGAGAATAGTAAAAAAACTGATTTATTTTATAGCATCAACTTAGGGTAAGTTCGACTTGAGTAGGGTTGGTCAAGGATAATCTCCTCTTCCCGGGGGGGGGGGGGGGGGGGGGGGGGGGGGGGGGCGGCCGATGGCACAACCCTCGTGGTGAGGGGATAGGAGAAGGGGGCCCGGGGGGGCCCCAAAAAAAAGAGGGCCTTTTTTTATGGGGCGGGGGGGGGGCCACGGGGGCCGATTATGTGGGGGGGGGCGGGGGGGAGGGGGGGGGGAAAATAAATTATGTTCCTTGGGGGGGGGGGGGGGCCCATTTTAAGGGGCTCGGACCGCGCATAGTCAAGGCGGCAGCGGCGCTCGGACGACTCCTCCCCAACACGGGGGGGCCGGGCGCTACCTGCCGCCGCCTCTATATGGGGGTCATACAGTCCATGGCCGCCTACGGGGCACCGTTGTGGGTCGACGCCCTCAGCGCCACAAATATCCGTGCGCTGCGAGCCGCGCAGCGTACTGTGGCGCTGAGGGTGATTCGAGGATACCGTACGGTGTCCTCGGGGGCGGCCATGGTACTGGCTGGCTCCCTTCCCTGGGAGTTAGAGGCGGAGGTGTTGGCCGCCGTATACGAGTATACGGCGGCTGAGAAGCGGATGGGGGAGCCTCTGGCTCCCAGGGAAATAGAGGTTAAAAGAAGAGAAGAGAGTCTCAGGGGAGAAAGATGGAGAGGTGGAGGCAGGACCTGGCGGACGCGGAGTTCGGGAGGTTCAGTATGGACGCCGTCCGCCCGGTCCTGCCGGATTGGTGCAACCGACGATGGGGCTCCCTGACGTTCCGTCTGGTGCAGGTGCTGACCGGGCACGGGTGCTTCGGTTGGTACCTGCACCGGATAGCGCGCAGGGAGCCCACCGCCGCATGCCACGAGTGCGGCGCTGCGGTGGACACCGCGCAGCACACCCTATCTGAATGTGCTGCGTGGGACGATCAGCGCTGCGCTCTGGCTGCGGCGGTAGGACGGAGATCTCTCGCTGCCGAGCGTCATCTCAAGTATGCTCGGCAGCGAGGATGCGTGGAAAGCAATGGCCTCCTTCTGCGAGGACGTCGTCTCGCAGAAGGAGGCGGCGGAGAGGGCCCGCGAGGACGATGCTCAAAGTGGCCGTCTCCGCCAACGGAGGACAGGCAGGAGGAGGCGGCAGTTCGACCGCCTCCTCCCGCCACCGTAGCCGGACCTGAGGGAAGGTGGGTCGGGGGACCCATCTTTTCATTGCACAGGTCCGGCAGACGGAGGAGACGGCCGGTGTGTACCCGGCTGTCTCCTAACAGGACGGGGCCTGGCGGCGGCGCTTTCGCTGCTGGGCCAACTGCTGGGGCGGCTACAGATGAAGTCTATATAGATCTCGTGCCGCCCCAACCATAGCGGCAGACGTACACCGTGGGGTTTTAATCCGTGCGAGTCGGACATAACCCACTCCCTCCCCCAGGAGGGTGGGTATCCATAAGGGATTTCCCCACGAAAAAAAAAAAAAAAGGATAATCTCCTCTTCCACTCAGTTCTATCAGATTTTTCTCAGTATTCACACCTTTATACACAAATCATTCTTCACACAATCCATACATCCTTATTCGGTCCTCCTATACTCTATATATAATCATACTATATCAGTACGCTTTTATACTTAAAACTTCTCTAGTTACATTTTTTTTATACTACGATGGTGGCAAACAAGCATGCAGGCCGCCTGATGTTAAGCAGTCACCGCAGCCTACGGACGCTTGCAACACCAGAGGTGTCAAACGCGCGTTGCCGACCCTTCAATGTCCTACATACTTTCCCCTTGAAGAATGGCATATTGTAGCCCCCAGGAAAAACCTCAACAGGAAGTTCGTTCCACAACCGAAGCGTGCGTGGATTATATTGCTATGTAATAGATTATATTACATAGCAATATAATTAATATGAAATATTTTTTTCGAATGTTAATAAGCTACAATGTAAATATATACAAATAATATCTGCAGTTAGTTTGGATTTATGATTAACTAGCTGACCCGTGCCCACTTCGTTGGGCGGTAAACATTTATAAAAAAGCTACTTTTTGTAACTTAAATATAAAAGTTAGATATATGCTGTCGGTGACTTTTTTGTAGGCATTATCAAGCTCTACAACTTTTCTCTAAAACTCAGTCATGTATCTCTCATCGTTAAGGCAGCGTTCTTAAGAAACGTTTTCGTTGGACCGTTTTTTCTACGACTTGCTTTGCAAATATGACTTCCAGAAAAAAAAAAACATAAATCGGTTTAGTAAATCCAAATATTACCCCATACAACGTCACAAACACACAAATTCACAAACTTCACCTCTTTATAATATTAGCATAGATAAATGAAGAATACGTGTTATTTATGAATAGCATTGGAAACTCGGCTGTTTTTATTATAAGGTTCTACGTATAAATTTCGTAATTTCCTGCGAGACGAATAAATATATAATAAATTAGTAAATATCAGACATAGAAATAAATGTCTACAAGATATAATTCACAGGAAATTTGATTGGTTATAATGTATAACCACTAGCTATCATGGGTCGAATAATGGTTTTATGAGTCATAAACGTATTTAATTAATGATTATTTATATGCATTTTACCTCTCTATTGCGATTTATAAGACGTTTACGTATATTGGACCTATTCACTAGGATAGAGATCCCAGTATAAAACTCTGTAAATATTGCATTGAAAAGTAAATAAAATGAAATAGTCTTCACGCCGGGCCACCTGTTCCGGTGTCGAAAGGTGTAAGAAAGTTCGATAATCGTATATCGCTGTCGGATTTGAGTTATCAAGATCCATCAGATATGTAAATTATCACCTATCGCATGTCTTGAGATAAATTACAAGATTTTTATCAAAGCGCGTATCGAACTGTATAGTTGCGTCACATCGCTGTATCGCTTATATGTATAGTGTTTAATTAAGGTTATATGACATGTTCAGATAATAAGAAAAAATACACTACATATAGAAATCTGTACGTGGTCAAACATTTTTTTTAAATTTCATTGAAGTCGTTTCAGTGCGAAATACGTTTTTGTAACTGCCTTAAATATGACATCGTAACAAAGAGAAACGTAAAATATTTGTTTTTTTTTATATCAAAAGGCGGCAAACGAACAGGTAGGTCATCTGATGTTAAGTGATCACCATCGTCCATAGACACTAGCAACACCAGGGGAGTCGCAAGTGCGTTGCCAGCCTGTGTATGGGGGAGGGTTCGGGAAAGGAGAAATGGGAAGGGAAAGGGGGAAAGGAGGTGGGCCTCCGGCGCTCTCACTGACCGAACGGAAATGCAACAATGCAAGTACTGTTACTTCACGTCGGTTTTCTGTGAGAGGGTGGTACTACCCCGGGCGAGCCGACCCATTCATTCTGAAAATAGTAATAGCTACAGCGTGGCTCTACCAATATACCGGTACTGTATCTTGTACTTATTCTTAGAAAAATCTAGATGAAATTGTGATGTTGATAAGTCCAGTAACAGATTATTCAGTAATAGTGTTAGATTTTATAACCATAAAATAAGTCCCAAAGTACATAACTCATTTGCCAGATAGTAAGTACCTATGAGCATCATGTCAAACGGGTTTTAATGTTTAAAGGTTATTAATTATTCCTCAGTGGATCAGTATGTGAATGACGGTGATGGCTGGAAATGATGGCCGTCTCTGTGCATCCACCAAAAACGATTGTAATTATATATGTTTGTGGAAGTATGTATTATGAAAAGATAAACCAGATCGAGTTCTTGTCGGTTCTTCTCGATGACTGGGTTTGTTACCAAACCGATGGTAGTTTTTACATTCATGGGCGCCTTCTCAAGGACTACATTTTGTAAAGTATTTCTAAGTATAAAGTGTGTCTAAATACTTCGGGACTATGTGTTTCTATTATATTTTAAAAATCTTAAAATTAAAACTCGCATTGAGTATACCGATCTTGTTATCTCTATTGTAAAATACATTAGTGTTATCAGAAATGCATCATGTTCCACGTTAACTTAACCGTAATGTGTCGTACATACATAAAGTTCGGTGTAAGAGTTCACAGTCTTACATTTAATGTCATAATGAATTCCTTTCTGTTTGATACATTTTAATTATTAAAGCCTTTGTACCTATCGCTATGAAATATGATATATCTGGATTTTAGAGGCATATCAATAATAATATACATAAATCGAAAGCATTGAGTATAAGAGTATTGATTATCTTCGCAAGCATAGTTGAAATATATTTGACCTCTCATAAAGGATAAATTGATTTTACTGTTCTACGAGATCTGGTTTTATATATAGTAATAAACGAACAAACAGTAAGCGTTTTATAATGGTAATAGCCATTTAACAAAATTAATTAATGCATTTTTACCAAATTAACCAATTGTGAAACATAAAATTCATTTTTAAGCACTACTATTTTTTAGAAGGTTTTGATACAAAATGATGATATAAATACCATAGATTCAGTGTCGGATTACAAAATCTTTATTAACGTAACATATCGTATTCATTTATGTATTAAAGATTGAGCTAACCGAGAGCACCGAAACACTAATAGTAATCTAATTTAATTGGCTCTTAAATAATCTACTGAGTTCTACCACTGCGTATTAATTCAACTCACGCTTTGATAACTATTCAAAACATGAGTTGGATTCTGAGACATTTTAACATTACTAGTCGTTCACTCAGTATTAATATTCATTTGTCGTTTATTTAATCACTTTTCAAATATTAAACTGCTTTTCTAAAATCAGCATTTACGAACTTTTCAGAGAGTTTTTACTCTTTACTCGAAATCAGTAATTGGTTTTAGTAATTTGTTATCAAAGTTTCTTGATCAACTTCTTCTAATTTTCATATTATTTTATGGAATCTCGGTGCAATTGGACATCTAATTTTTTTATTTGCTCAAAATAATTTTCGATAGTGATTGATCGACATTGATAAGAAACTGCTCCTTACATATTCATGATAACATTATTTACACGGTTTCATGAACGTGAAGAAAGCTTATACCACACTTATATAGTTTTACAAATAGAATCAATCTTGAATTAAACTGTTTAGTCTTGTTTTTATGATAGAGCCATTTGCTCGAGACACCGGTAGTAATTAAGGCACATAAAAACTTAATTCATATTGTAATATTTATTCACTAATTAACCTCATAAAGTTTTTGCTCATCAAAAATGTTATATATTATAAAAATTGTAATTGAATGTTAATTAAATGAAGTATCAAAATATAAATTACGTGTATTAATATTTATAGGCTTCAAGCATTGATATAGAAAAACCGAAGATGCACACTTACCGTCTCCGGCACACAAAAATGAGTGCATAATTTTGGATTATGCACTCATTTCAAATAGTCTCGCGTCCCTTGCGTCCTTGTATAAGCAACTTTAAATCATTGAGGTAAGGTCGAATTTTCAAAATCATAAGTTTATCGCATAACTATAACCACATATGTATATTGGGGAGTTTTGCGGGACTGTTTTGAACGCTCTTTTTATTCGAGACTGTGCGTTTTGGGTTTTTATATGTCAATGACTACAAGGGATTGTTTGTTTTACGCTTATTAGAACGCGTTCATCTTCGAAATTATCTATTAGAATTGTTATCTTTTTATTTGCATTTGTCAATTGATCGAGGATTATCTAATATAGTTTGGGAGCGGAGCAGTTATCATAATGGAAGGTCAGAAAGTCCGCCAAGTGAGAAGGAAGTAATAGTGCGGGTGGAACGTGTGGTGCGGCGCAGATTATCATAGGCACGGACAGGTTAGCCGCTGGACACAAACCGAGAAGTCTCAAATTGTAAATACCTATATCAGCAATTCAGTCACGTATTCGCAAACTACCCAACAGTTGCGTATTTGATTCGATTAATCCATTGGAGTATTCCGTACTACGTAGAACATAATAATTTAATAGTTTAAGCTAACTACCTTGAAAAATATTAAACATTATAAATATCAAACGGAAGTACAACCGCGATGTTAGCTAGTTTTCTAAATAAGTAATTAGAAGAGTAATTCCGCTCCGCACTTGTGTTTGAAAAATATTTAATACAGTCGGTATGTGAAGCAATAGTATTCAAGTGTTCTGGTACTAAAATTTTACGAGCCAACCAATGTAAATAAATATCTACAATGTGTTCTCATGCAATACCTATCAGAACATTATGACATCACATAACATACGTAACTAACACTGGTACAGATTAATTTCATAATGGAATCAGTAATGGAACGTAAGCCGTCTGTGCTAACTTTGCGTAATGCTATTTGCTTTACTGTTCATGCTGTATATATATGTATGTATATACATAATTAAAACAATGCTAATAACCTAGAATAAAGCGTTACTCGCAACCTTGTGTCAAAACAATTAAGAAATATCTACAATTATATCAATTTCCTTCCTGCAGTGCGGGCCAGCGTCGTAGGCGTCAATTTTAACGAGACCCTGAATTAGATTCGTAAGCATATTCTAAACAGGTCTGGTGAGTTGGTCCCTATTCGAAATCGATATCGAGGATCTGTCTACGAATTACAATTGTCGTTTTACGTCTACGAAAGTGTTGCAGATTGATGTGTTCGAAGTCCGCAACATCTATTTCGTGACTTTCACTAAACGCCAGTGACCGGCGTGTCGTCGGCCTACGTCACTACTGATCAGAATAATCGGATTTGTCAATGACATTTGACGTTTGGCTCTTGGAGTCGTGAACTTCGCTCTATACAACTTTTTACAATATACATTGTACATCTACAATGTACGAAGAAGACATTCACTCGTAATTTCTCGTAGAGTGATCGCTTGATAGAATGTCAATGGTAACGTGTGTCAAGGCGGTTTGCGGTCTTAATTCGTCAACATATTTTCACCACATTAACTCACGTAAATTGTAGCAACACGTTATATGATAGAAGTGTTAGGGCATTCCTCGTGTTGTAAATTTGACATGGCTTTGAATGGGTATTATTATATAAATAATGATTTTTGAAGTGAAAACTTCTTGCGATTTATTGTGATTAGAAGCTCATCGAAAAGAAAAAATGACATTAGATAGAGAGAAACATAGGAATAAGCGTGCGAGAGAATGTAATAGAATATGTTATTATTGTATATGTGATTATTTTATAAATTTTTGAAGGTTTTTTTATGTCATAGGAGGCAAATGAATAAGTGGGTCACCTGATGTTAAGTGATCACCACCGTCCATAGTCAATAGCAACACCAGGGGAGTCACAAGTGCGTTGTCAGCTTGTGTTTGGGTTGAGGGGGAGGGGCGGCGGACGGAGGAGGTGGGGAGGGAACGCGATGTGGGCTTCTGATGCTCTCACAGACCGAACGAAACGCAACAACGCAAGGACTGTTACTTCACGTCGGCTTTTTGTGGGTCGGATGGTAGTACCCCAGGCGAGCCGACCCATTCATGCTGAAACCAGTAATAGGTTCAGCGTGACTCTACCACCTATTGAAACTTTTATTTTTACCGCGTGTTAACTGTATACGTGTTTGTTTTTTGTTTTTAATGCTGTTTTCATTGATTAAATTAGGTAAATTAGGATCACGTTAATTAACGTTTGTAATGTTCGTTTGTGCAAAAATATGCACTCTCATCGTATTATCTGTGACCTGTAAAACGTTATCAACCGGCGCTATCACTTATGAAATAATTCAAAAAACAATCCAGTATCACGTTGGTGTCGTTTAAATGTAGTCTAAATTCACTTTAAAACTATATTAAATAGCGTTTTAATCAAGTATTAATTGAATATAAAAAAGTATGCGTAAATGTGAGTTGTATAAACAGTAAAATATTCTACACTAGCGGGCCCGGTAGACGTTGTCCCGCCCTGATTATGAAAAAACTTGACAAATTATATACTAAAGCGTTCCTCATTAATCACTCTATCCACCGGTGAAAACCGTATGAAAATCCGTTCTGTAGTTTTTGAGTTTATCGCGAACAGACAGACAGACAGACGCGGTAGGGGACCTTGTTTTATACTATGTAATGACTTCCATATAACTACAGTTTCATCCAATTGTAAATAAGTTATTGTTAAAAAAAAAAATAACAAAACTTGGATTCAAATGCGCTAAAAATATTTAATCGGATTATTTTTTTGTATGGAGGCCATTTTGAAATTCACCAATTTTGTTCTACTTCGTCTTTGTATGTTCTCTTCAAGACTGAACAAACATGTAAAATTGCAAAGACATAGTTCTAAAATAACTGGATCTAATTCAGCTTGCAAGATTCGACCTTAATAAACTAACAAACATTGCAAGCTTAGTAAAGGTTTTCCATAATGGCCAGGTAATTGGTAACATATTGTTAAATGGAAAATTACGAAACATATATTATAATTAAGAAATTACTACATATAATAATGGCCAGGTAATTGGTAACATATTGTTAAATGGAAAATTACGAAACATATATTATAATTAAGAAATTACTACATATAATATTGTATAAGAATATAATTTATATTGGCAATTAATTCATTATATATAAGTGTATAAATACCTTATTTATAGTTGATAATCTATACTCACATCATAAAGAGGTAAAGTTTGTGAGGTTGTAGGGGGATATCTGGAACAACTGGTCCGATTTGAAAAATTCTTTTATTGTTAAATAGCTTATTTATCAAGGAAGGCTATAGGTTATATATAATTACGCTAAAACCAATTGGAGCGGAGCACCAATGAAGAATGTTTCAAAATCGGGTATTCTTTTAAATTTAAATTGTTAGCTCAAAGTAACTCGCGGGCAGAGGCTAGTAAATAATATAACACAACTAAAATAATAGTTATATTGTATTGAAAAGGTAACGTTACACTTATTCAATTTATCTACAAGTGAAACAGTCACGTAAAATTTAATTAGAAATCCTTGAATCCATAAACTAGATTTGACGCGACGATTATTATTTCCGATTAACAATTCGACCATGTTACTTTTGGCATGTGTTACCGGTGCAGTTAAAGTCAACTGATAGACATCATTGATATTTATATAGATAGGTGACCGACTTTTGAACGAAATTGTGCAAATTAACGTCAACTTGGCTCTCATTAAAACTAATAAACTATAAAAATAATAAAAAAGTTTATATACTGCAAATTTTTAATAAACTTTAGTTCATACTTACCTGCATTGCCTATTCAATAGGTTTTGATCAAATTACCTTTATATAGCCCGAGGTTACATAAATAATACTCTGTTTGAAAATAAATTAATTTATCACCGTAAAAAGAGATTTAAATCAAAAAGGTTTTTTTTACTTAGCTCGAAATTGAAAAGCAAAGGCCCATAAGTTAATATGTTATAATATATTACACTAGCAGCCACCCGCGATCTGTCTGCGTTTATGTCCTTATAAAGGACCAGCCCCTGTCCGCGACTTCGTCCGCGTAGTAATAGTTACTACTCTGGGCTAACGCTGACACGCAGCAGAAGCTCTTAAAAAGAAAAAAACCTCGATTTTGAAACATTTTTCATCTGTGCTCCGCTCCTATTGGCCTAAGCGTGATGATATGTAGCCTATAACCATTCTCGATGAATGAGCTATATAACACTGAAAGAATTATTCAAATCGGACCAGTAGTTCCTGAGATTACCCCCTACAACGCCACAACGTCACAAACTCACAAACTCTCAAACTTTACCTCTTTATAATATTAGTATAGATATAGATTATAATTGCACAGATCCATTTTTTTTTCTAAAATAAAAGTAACCCATGTTACTCTACAAAAGATCTGCTATTATAGCTATCTGAGTGAAAGTCCAGCCTAAAACGGGTCAACCGTTTCGAACATTAGCCAGAATAAACAGAAAGACAGACAAAAAATTAAAAATTGTTTTGTTATTATGTCTACCGTATATATTTTCATATTCATTAAGTAAAGTGTTCCTGTTTTGATATTGCAAAGAGACACTTCAATCTTATTTATTTAAAGAGATTAGTAGAAAAATTTGCGACCATTTAGAGAACATAAACTGTAAAATTTTCTATTTACTTACTAGATATTTAATTAACCATACTTAATTAATTTACATATTATACGATAAAGTGTCAGTTGGTTTTCCGTTGAGCATTTAACATTTAAAAAGTATCGAAAGCGTAAAGACAAGCGTGTATTACTGGTTTTTGTCAATGACACATTGTCATTTAGTGACAAGGTGGATGTGAGACCTTATAAATTAATTATAAATTTAATTGAATATTATTACTTGTTATTTGAGTGTTCAATATTTTTAGTAGCAATTGAATAGTTAGACATAGAGAATGTTAAGCCGATATCTTCTGGTATACATATACCAATAGAGTTTACGTTATATGAAGATGTAGGAAAAAAACATAAATAACTAGATCTCTTTACTTGGACATGAAATTTACTGTAGATTTCTCGTTACACGTTTAAACATCGGTCCCCCGTGTATAGCTTGTAGTACATTTTACATCTGGAACGTATATTAATAAAACATCGGCAGAGAATAATCTTAAACGGCTTACTTTAAAATTATACAATAGGGTACCTATCATTTCACTGCATTGGTCAGATGATGACGATTAAACTATTTTAAAAGTTATAATTAAATTGAAACGAACAATAAGTAGCAATAAAAATAACTCAATGGCACAGTTCTCTTAACAAACTCGTGATTGTTAATTTTGTTATAATCTTGCAACGCACCATTTTTAGTTGGCGATCAATTCAATAATTAATTCACTCAATAAGTTACTAGACTCTTCATTTTAATTTGCGATAAAGAACAATCTGAGAAAACTCTCGACAGTTCTAAAAAGATAAATTCTTTGTTGAATGCAAAATTTTTAATACAGTGTGATAAGGAAAGATCACCGCATCGGATTTATCATATCCAAATTATTTTACAATCGTAAGGCGTATTATACCTACAACATTAGGATTGCAGATGCAACTGCCAGATACAGACGATGTTTTAATTTTTTTTGTAAATTTTCAAGGTGATCAGATAATTCTCGTTTGTAACCAATAGAACATTTATTTTATATTTATTATATTGTTGATTACATAACACATTCCTTGTTTAAGAGATTAATAACAATGAAATACTGTCCACAGGAAAAGTTAATAGTAAGAGTTTGTAGAACGCGGTTGTAGAAGTGATTGGAATAATTTACAAGGATAAAATGGTACACCATTCCTTCTCCTTATGCGGCTTTATTAAAAAAAGATTGTTACACTATTGTATTAAAAAAATGGAATCATATTATGAATAAGTACCACTTTTCCAAAATCATATCCGATGAATGTAGTGAATAGATTCTATATAGCAAGTTAACAATGCATTGATCAACATCAAAATTTATTTGAAATTGTAACTTTGAATGCGAACAATCCAAAACTTGAATGTAATCACTGGTCACTAACCTGAGTAATATCTACACAAATCAAAAAAGGTAACAATCAGAGAAATCCTGTTGACTAAATCGACGATTTAATACATACGGTTCGTCTCGCGCGTATCAAAGAGGACGCACTTTTATGGCTACACAGACAATATTAAAACCAGTTTGATTTGATATGTTCGTTACGCAGGTATGCTGCGATCATGTGGATTTTAACGTTTACATAATTATAAAGAGGGCCGACCAGAACTAATTTAAACAAAATGATAATTTATATATTAATACGTGAAGCGAAAACTTTATACCCCTTTTTAAACGAATTGCGCGAACGGATGAACGTGAAATTTGGCATAGTTAAAGCTTATATGGAGAAGAAGTGCATGAAGCTATTTTTAAAATATAAAATTAATTAGTAATACGTTAAAAATAAACATTACACACACTATTGCTTGAATGATACACTACTTATACACACATGTAAATGAAAATGACGTTTTGCCATCCTTCTTTTTACTCTTACGTTCCAATTACCTTTTTACATCCTACATTCAATATTTTTAACATGACTTACGTTCCCTACCTTACATGCCCTTTGAAATTAACTGGACAAATTGTAGGTTAATTTTATAATAATATAATATGTAATACTAGCGGGCCCGGCAGACGTTGTCCTGCCCTGATTATGAAAAAATCCTTGACAAATTATATAGGTACTAAAACGTTCCTCATCAACGACTCTATCCACCGGTGAAAACCGCATGATAATCCGTTCGGTAGTTTTTGAGTTTATCGCGAACAGACAGACAGACAGACGCGGTAGGGGACTTTGTTTTATACTATGTAATGATGTAAATTCATAATTATACATTAATAATTAATTGATATATAAATAGTCTTCCACTGATATTATTATTCTTTTTGGTCTTATTGAATGTAATAATGAATTATGGTCGAATTTCGACCACTAAGCGACCACTAGTGTAAATAAATAAGCGTGGTGAAGAATACATCTAAAAACGTCAATAAAGAACAAAAAACCTTTGCTTTTACTATCTCTTATTATTTCTCTATTAAGACCGAAAATTGCTTTTTAATGTCAAAGATATTTTCTTTAACAATCTCAGTGTGTCTAGTATCTTATGGTACCAACGCGAATTTCTCTGAATCCGTTATTAAAAATTTCAAACTTGCTATGTACACAATTGAAACGTTAAAGACGATCCATAGATAAATATATCTAAAATCATGACTCATTGTCATAAACCTTCGATTCGTACCAATTTAAGTGTTAATTTCGCGTGAAAAAAATAATCACGTTAAGTAGGTTCTTGTCGGGCAATGTAATATAAAAAAATCTTTCAACAATCGCTGCAACCTGCTAATTCAATTTTTCCCGACAAGATTTCAAGAATTTGATAGTTGTAAAGGCCTATTCCATAACATATTCAAGAATGGAAACCACAATTAGGCAAGAGAGATATTGGACTGCTTTGGAAACAAATTAACTTACTTTATATATACTTTTAATTTTCTATCTTTGCCTCTTTCTTTGCTCTATGTAGTAAATATTGATTACTCCCAGACATGCCCTCTCTGAACAAAATTCTTACTATACATTCTGCAAATGCATCCATAAACTTATTTTGCAAAGTCTTACAATTATACATTTGGGCTGGTGCTCCTAGCTTACTCCTTTTGACACTGTGCAAAGACGAGCTAGCAAGCTATATACGTTGTTTACTGTATTTACAATAAACAGTTTTCTGAAGAGCTATTTGACATAATGTTCTCGTCGCTTTTCAAACATGCACCACCCGCTGTTGGCTCATTACTCATCCTTTCCTAGTAAAATTGCGATAACACTAAAGTTGCCCAGGACATTCCTGATTCGTAAGCCAAAGCTTTGGAATAAGTTATCAAACATGGTTTTATCAGGATTTGTATGGCATGGGGCTTTTCAAAAAAGGACTGAATCATTCTCTTCAAGTTCAGCAACTCAACATAAATACTCTCGATGTTCCAGTTGTCCATAGGCTTTTTGTCATAAAAAACAGTGATTTACACACGGTTTACGGACTACTTCTACTTCTGTTAAGTTTTGAATTCTTCTATAGCGTCCCCTAAAGCGTTGCATTACTGTATTCAGGTGTGTGGGTGTGATCCGCAACACGTTATAACAGGACATGTTCCACGTAACTTCGCAATAGTACCAATGCGTCCCTTTGTTTTTTTTTTTTGATGTCATAGGAGGCAAACGGACAGATGAGTCACCTTAAGTGATCACCACCGTTCATAGACACTTGCAACACCAGGAAGGGAAGGGGAAGGGAAGTGGGCCTCCGGCGCTCTCACTGACCGAACGTACCGCAGCAATATAAGCATTGTTACTTCACGTCGGTTTTCTGTGAGAGCGTGGTACTAGCCCAGGCGAGCCGACCTATTTATGCTGAAACCAGTAATAGTTTCAGCGTGGCTCTACCACCTAGCTTTGTAAATACTTAATACAGAGACGAGACTATAGGAAGAGGTGAACACATCTTATTTGTCACACGTAATGTTCCACGTAAGTTCGCAATAGTACCAATGTGTCCGTTTGGAAATACTTGATATGAAGACAAGGAAGAGGTGTACAAATTTTATGCCTGTCTATTACTTTCCTGTAAAATTGGTAACAATCTTAATGTAAATAAAGGCCAAGGCCGAGTAGTAATATGTAGAAAATACATAAAAATAATTTTCACTTTGCAACTATTTGGTATTAAATTCATATTAGTAGAATATGCAAAGAAAGAGCAAGTTCAATTCATACCGGTTGTATTACGACGTTCATTGCCAGTGAGAATCCATATCAAAATACTAAGCCTAGTGCATACGATCGTTAACCTACATTTACCGTAAATACTGTACGGACTTATGGTTCTGCTATTACATCTTTTTATACGTTAGGAATGAACAAGAAGTAATTGATGCATGTATAAATTAGTACCTCATTAGAATCGATAATAGTGGACAAAATGTATTTCTTAATTTATTTCCATTAAAATTGAATCACGAAATATCTGAAAGCGTAGGGTTTTATACAATTAAGATAAATGGGTTTCAGTATTACTCATTATTCCCAATAACCCGTATTGTTTCTGATGGTTTGGTTTCATTTGTCCTTTACAAACAGTTTGAAAGTTGGACTTTGTATATAATATTGACCTTAATTAAACCGAATTTTAAAATTATACCTTTAGTACACGTCAAGGAATTATAATACTCACAGGTAGCAGTTTTACAAGTAGAATGAAGGGCATAACTGTCCATTATATAATGACTAAAATAATAAATAATGAAAATATGGCGAACGGTAAAAGTTTTACATTTAATGCATCATTACATAGTATAAAACAAAGTCCCCTACCGCGTCTGTCTGTCTGTCTGTTCGCGATAAACTCAAAAACTACTGAATGGATTTTCATGCGATTTTCACCAGTGCATAAAGTGATTCATGAGGAACGTTTTGGTATATAATTTGTCAAGGATTTTTTTTATAATAAGAGCGGGACAACGTCTGCCTGGCCTGCTAGTAATCACATAAGACACACGAAGAGATTATAATTCCTTTGGATATTTTAAATAATGCATCATACATACTGGTAGACACGAGGGGATCCAGGATTTAATCAGGACAGGAATGCCCCCTTTAGTCCTTGTGATTTATTTTTTATTAATGATATACAACAAGTATTGCAAGAATACTTGTAAATCTTGCAATAAGAGGTTAATGAAGTAAATACACATAATTTAATTAGATATTTCCTGCAGAAGATATCTAGTACTTCTTCAGGGTTCAACATTAAAGTAATATTTTGATGGATATTTATTAAGCTCAGTCCATTTAGACGATTTTCTCTTACACTGTTGCGACTTGCGAAGATATTTCTTCAACCGGCGTAACGTAGACAGAAAATGATCACTCGGCAAAGCTGATTGTCACGGAAAATGTGGAAAATAGTTGACAAAGGGTTGTTATATTTGCCAGTATCGTTGCTTTAGTATATTTTCTCTCATCTGTCCCTAGATTTGTAAATCTCATTTTAAAACCTAAAAAATAAGGTAGAACTTCTTCAGAATCTTTAGCACCTTACAAAATATCTTCTATATCATCATGACTTAAATAGGAAAGCCGTAATATTTTACAATTTGCTACTTTGGGTACTCAAATGGAAACGGTATGGTCGCTATTTATCTCTTTCAAATCCATAATTCTTTTGAATCATCTGTGGAGGCGGGTATACACGTGCCTTTATGCCCCCTCTGGAAGCGCCCTTGCTTGTTGTACGTATTCTTTGCATTTTTTAGTTATTATTAAGCTAATAGCCTAAACTTTACATTGAGAATTGAGCCCTAAGTGTAATTAGTGAAACATACAAATAAGCACTTAGCGACAGATTATCAACTTACGGATAACACCTTATATCAGGCGGATATTATTTTAAAAAAAGTATACTAGTAATCTTGCATTACGGTATTCCTTCACCGATATTTTGGTTCTTTTGTAGGATTCGAATCCAAGTCATTCTACGTATTGTCGGGGTAAGTTATTACAGAGGCATCATCACTCCAAAATTTACCAGAATTGAGGAGATTAGCATCGATTTTTTAAATATATACATTATCATTTAACATTTGTGTTTGAATATAATATCTTTTTTTTTTATCGAGGCTTCAGTACATCCTTGATGACTATGTCAGCAATATAATATCTTAGCAACAAGAAATAAAATTAATCTGACATTGTAACCTTCATGAATGTTAAGTATACAAAAGTATTAAAAGTATTTGCTACCTGAAAAACCTAACCTAAACTTAAACCTAAATTAACCCCTGGACTGCTCAAAACCATAAGGGCTTACTTAATCTCCACGCAAAGAAATTTAGATCTTATGATGCATTGATCATCAGACTGTTGACAACAGGCAACATAAGTTTTTAAAAAACACCCTAATTATTGAAAAAATTCAAAAATTTGAACAACTACAAAATATGTGATGTGAAATCATAATTTAAAAAAATATGGCTATACATTTAAAAACATGACCCGCCATTTTGAGATCTGGGTATTAAAAAATCAGCCGAGGGGTTAAATACTATCGCATATACCGACAACGATGGTGACCAGATGTTACACTCATAGATGTACACACCGAGGAAAAAAATATTCCCACGGTCTCATTACTTATTAATATAGGCATCATAGTCCCAGCTAACATAGTTATATACCGATGCTTGGTGAATTAAGATACGTTTGTAATTTCGACTATGTACAACACACTAATATTTATTTTAAGTGCATTATTATAAAGTTCCCAGCAGTCAAATACCCATATTGATCTTTACGTGTTAATAAGTGTGTGGCGTAAGAAAAAAATACATTACAATGTTAAGCAAGATTGTGGATTTTAGTCGTGGTGGTCACGGCCGATGGCCACATTTGTGAAGGGGCGCTGCACAGTATAAAAGTGTATTTATAAAAGAGCGGAATCAACCGAGTGCTATAAGTTATCGGCAAGTCTAATGATGTAAAATAATATATTCATAATGTTAATTGTTGTATTTTTATGCATAATGGAAATAAAAATAAAACTTCGATTTCGAAATAAGTATCTAATGTTTAGTTTCACTTAAATAACATATAAGGACGACTAAGCTATAGTATTCTGCATTTCAAAAAACATAACATACATAAATATGTATTCATCTATTTGTTGACTTATAGTAGCTAATATTATAAATGCGAATGTGTGTTTGTTAATTACGCTTTCACGCCTCAATTACTCAGACGTGACAGACAGAGTGATATGAATGGAATAATGGACTCTATACTAATATTATAAAGAGCTAAAATTTGTGAGGTTGTAGGGGATAATATCTGAATCTACTAAACTGATTTTGAACTATATTTTACCAATAGAATATCACGTTATTTGTGAGTGTCATAAGCTATAGCTTACGTGATTAACTCGAAAAATAGAAAGACTTTTTTGTGGTCGGATTTACAAAGTAAGTCGAAAAAACGGTCGAACGAAAACTTTTCTTACGAACGCTGCCTTAATGAGAGATATATTATGATTAACTTCTAGAGAAAAGTTGTAGAGCTTGATGCCTACAGAACGCCTATAAAAAAGTCACCGACAGCATATGTCTAACTTTTATGTTTAAGTCACGAAAAGTGTTTTTTTATTTAAAAAAATTATTTAAATCGTTAAGTAATATTTATTGGTTATATTATCAACAACAATTATTAATTCTAATAAATACGTAATGATATAATAACTGAGACACAGCAACGCGTGACAACCTAAACAGTTAAATTATAAAGCCATTATCAGAATAATAAATTTCCATCGTTAATCTATTCAAAATAATATCAAAGGTACAAGAATATTTCGTTAGATGTAACTATCTTTTGCACACTCTATGATTGTGTATGTTCTATTTCCCTTAAAAAATACTGATAACAATGATGACTGATAACAATGTATCAAATAACTTACGCCCCTCTCGTTTATATAATCAAGGCAATGAAACGGTCGAAAGTCGGCTTTTGGCTTCTACCATTTGTAAGTGTATTCTATAATAAAGATCCATATTTACGGTGGAGAGTTAATAATATTTATAAAATGACTAGCGGGCCCGGCAGACGTTGTACAGCCCTAATTATAAAAAAAAAATCCTTGACAAATTTAATACCATAACGTTCTCCATGAATCACTTTATCTACTGGTGAAATCCGCATGGAAATCCGTTCAGTAGTTTTTGAGCTTATCGCGAACAGAGAGACAGACAGACGCGGTAGGGGACTTTGTTTTATACTATGTAATGATAATTAAACCCTTAATCATTTCATATGTTCATTTTGGGACAATTTACATTAATGAGTATGGTTGAATATCGGCGAGTGGGTTTATATTGGTTAATATACTTTCAATGCTGTTTCGTGTTCGATGTTATTTAAGATATATGGGCATGTCTGAAGATACATATACATAACCTTTGGGTTTCAAATTTAAATGAAACATAATAGTCTTTAGGTATGTAGGTATATTCATTCTATTCAGAGTGCTCCGATGTTGACATTTTTAGTTCTATGTTCTTATGTTGAGTCATTTTAAATACAGTACCAAGTACATTGTCATAGCGATCTAGTTATTCGTTTTTTTTTTACTGAAAAAATGAATTTTTAATAAACATTTTTCAGTAAGCTGATCGCAATATCTTAAAATAAACTACGGTGATAATTTAAAACAAATCTTAACGTTTATTCCGTGTTATCACTATAATGAATAATAAAATTACTAGACGATCAATTTAAAACTTAACTTCTTCAAAACTGTTAGGAAAACTGATAAAATAAATAAATAAAATCCGCACGTCATAATTATTCTCATTTTGAATTAAGTACTTCATAATAAATAATTAATTAGTAGTAAAACAAGAATATCAGAAATGCGGACTTGTACGTTCTGCAACTATAAAAATTAATAATAAAAAAATAATTAATTCAATTTATAGATAATGTACTAAACCGCATTGCTTATAACGATATATGTCATTAACGTACAAGTGTTTAATTGCAATCATATTGTTGTAAATCATAAAACGATACTTAGAGGTAGGGCCCAGTAAATGTTTATTTTCTTGTGTATATAATATTTCTAATAAAACTGCTCCAATTCATCATCATCATTACCCTTATCCCACCTAAGTAGGGTCGGCACAACGTGTTTTCTTTTTCCACTCTCTCCTGTCAAATTTCATCTCAGTATTCACACCTTTTACGCATATATCATTTGTCACACAGTCCATCCATACCTATTTCGGTCTTCCTCTACTCTTACATCTGTCCACAATCATACTCAACACTTTTCTATAATAGTTACTTTTTTTCTCTAATAAAACTGCTCCAATTATGTTTTTTAATGACATTGTTATTCATAACAACGCATACATTACATTACAGTTTTTGTCATAGAAGAAGGTCTTTAATGCTATCCATTTTAACATCTAGGCGTCTAGGTGCCACTGCAGCCGATAGTAATTAAGATTGATATGTTTAGATATTTTACACAGAAACTTATTTTGCACTACCCTTCGCTATAACTCAACCATTTGCTTAATTAATATGTGAATATTATAAACAAAAATGCTAACGAATATAATATGAGAATACGCTTAACTAATATAATTTGTTCTCTGTATCTTTAAAATTATTTTGCGGTAAAATAAATAATAGAATAAGTTAATATCTACAATAATCTAGAATGATTGTGATTTAATAACGTTTTTCAATCTAACAATGGGATTAATTTTTCTATAACTTTACATAAATAAGGACGATCGGCACACGTGTGAAAACAATACATGTTAATGATCTCTTAGAATGTAATATAATCTATATATGATATATATTGAGAATGTATGAACATAAAGTGCAGTCGTCGTGTGTATTATCTACTCGATCCAATGTCAAAATGTGAGTAGTGGAAGTGACGTTGCATCCGCTGAGTGCAACCACGTTTCACGGCTCGACGCGGCGACGTCATATTCTATTTATCACGTGATCATCAATATGAGCGTGTGAAAATCATGAAGCTGTATTATTCACAGTAAACTCTTTGTGTACTTTTGTTTTAGAGCAGGTGCAACCGAAACGTGAAACGTTACTACTGGAGACCTCGCCATCTTTTTGACCGCTCTGAATATAGTCGCGAATAACACAAATCTACATATATATGCATATTATTATATATATAACTAGCAGTGACCGTGACTGCGTTCGCGTGGAACCTTATATAAAAAACGGTGATTAATAAAGTTATCTGAATGTATTAAGCCCTTTTATTTATCTACATTTCTCTCGTACTTATGCCGCGTCCTCATTAAAATTACAATAACTTTGTAAACTTAAAAACTAAAAAAAAATTTAAAAACAAAGACCAAGTTATTATCGAAAATATGCTTTGTAGTTTTATTGTGAACCCGTACTGGGTGACTATACTAGCAGTGATGCGTGTTTATGCAAACAGACAGATAGACAGACAGACAGACATTTCTAAAAATGATTGGAATGTATTTTATTACTTATTCCTAGACACCTGCAACAATTTTTTTCACGATAATCGATGAAGTACAGACACGTCAGATTTACATTCTTATTATATGTATAGAAGATATCGAGGCAACTTAAGCATAAATAAAAGCCAATTTTAGAGTCCTATAATTCTAAGTTTGTTTTGTATTCGACTCTTGACTGTATTATGCTCAAGTCCGAACTTAAGGCGGCTTTAAAGCGGCCAAAAAGACTGACGAGGTATGTACCAGTTTTTATGGCTTTGAGAAACTGTAAATATCAAAATCGCCAAAAAATGATCTGAAATCGTTCAGATACTTATGACGCTACTACACATTGCAGCCATGCGAAGCTCGGCCGGAGCTCTATTAATTAATAGATAATTATAACCATAACGCAAAATATGAAATAGAAAAGGTAAATTATTGATATATCAATGACTATGTATCTACTATTTTATACGGTCGCAATCAGCATCTTGATTTCCACTTTATATGTCGTTGCCACGTACATATTTAAGGCCTGAATATGTACAAATAAATAATTGAAATAACAATCAAAACGAAAACAAGAAAATAATCACTGAACTATTCAGAGTGATCGATTAATAAACAACTCTTCAATACTCTTTTCTCGACGTACGTGTTATAATAACATTAGTGATATTTATAAAAACCGTTATTATGTGTTGTCACAACGCACAACTGAATTTGTTATTAAAATACGGGCACGAGTCAGCTGCTATGTAATTAGTTTATTGTTTTTGTGACACCAAATATCTACACCCACTTATGAAATGCCCATGGGGCTATTGCAAACAAGATAATGTATAATATGTTATGTGGGTCATAATTACCGTTTGATAAGCTCGAAGGGTTATTTCGTAAGAGATGATGATATTGTTTTTTTATATAGAAAAATAAACTATAGTTCATCTCTTCTAGTATTCGTTTTAGATTTTTTTAAATCCCTTTCAAACACGGACGGAGTCCACATGATATTTAGTTGTCCAGCAACCTGCATTTCTAAGATCGTTTTGCTCTACTTTTCTACTGTTTTTCCGTTTTTGAACACTGCGGAAGTTTAACCAATCTTAACTACTCACTCTAAATACTAAGGAATATGTAAAATAAATCACCTACGTGTAACATTTAAGAGAAAGCCTGAATGTACCTATTTTATGATGAATTTGTTGCTAAACGAATAAATCCGATCTATACGGAAGACAATTAAAATGTTATGTATAAACACAAAAAATACAAATAAAAATACACTCACCCATTATACATAAGGTACAATAAGCAAATGGTGCATTCGAGATATTTATATATACCTAATATGAGATTTCTATATAATTAATACTTAAAAAAGGCGTAAAATTACTATCTTAAGACTATTGTTAGTGTATATATTTTTGAACAAACATCACATATTCTCAATATATACATAACTAGCGGCCCGCTCCGGCTTCGCACGGATATAAAATATATAGTCTATGTCATTCACTGAAAAAATGATTAAAATCGATCCAGTAGTTTTGATTTATTCATTACTTCCCGTGGCCCGCCTGCGTTTGTTGCAATGTAAGTGGAAAAAATGTAATTATTTACAACATCACATTAGAAACCTCAAAAATAACAGTATTTCTCCACTATTTAATGGATGCTATTATAGATATAAACCTTCCTCTTCAATCACTATCTATTAAAAAAAACCGCATCAAAATCCGTTGCGTAGTTTTAAAGATTTAAGCATACATAGGGATATAGGGACAGAGAAAGCGACTTTGTTTTATACTATGTAGTGATTCGTATGTATATTCTCGTATACGTTAAGTGGAACCGCTAAAAAATTGATATTAAAGTCACAAAACATAAGTCAAAGGCGTTTTCATTCACGGAATTGCGCATGACACGTTTAAATGACCACCAAAATAATTATATTTTACTCGAAACGAGACAGTTCACTGGCTGAATATATTTGTCAAGCAACCTTCCATATAAGATTTCACAACTAAAAAGCGATCAACTCTCCAGAGGTCACCTTTGCACAGGTAGGCAGCGAGAAATACATATAGTTGATATAAGTACACGCGTTTATTATGGTAACCAATTTTATTATCGAACTTTTAACATTAGTATAATTATTACGTTTCTACTAATCTACAACCTTAAAATCATTCAGAAAAATTGTAATATCGGTACTACTGCTTCCCTCGTAAACAACTCCTCTGCTTGCATGTGAGCAATTTAACACACTCAACAAAGTTGTTAATTTATATCATACTAAATGACCTGAGCCCGCTTCGTTGGGCGGTAAACATTTTTACTTGTGATGAAATTATAAGTGTGATTCGGTTAGTATTAAGTGCTATGTATTTTGATAAGTATTCATAATTGTTGTTGATGATATGACCAAAAAACATCAATAAACGATTTAATTTTTTTTTTAATAAAAAAACACTTTTTGTGACTTAAATATAAATATCTCTCATCGTTACGGCAGCGTTCGTCAGAAACGTTTTCGTTCGACCGTTTTTTCTCCAACTTTGCAAATCCGACTACCACAAAAAGTCTTTTCAATTTCGGATTAATATGTAGCCTATGACACTTACAAATAACGTGGCTTTCTATTGGTAAAATACTTTCCAAAATCGGTTTAGGAGATCCAGATATTACGCCCTACAACCTCACAAACTTTACCTCTTTATAATATTAGTATAGCAGTACAGCCTACTGTTACTTCACTTAAATATAAATTAACATCTCCATTCCTTCGTTAAGTTTCTACTCTTTCAAAGTGTGATATCAACCGATTGTTACATTGTTCTTGAATAAATTACTTATATTTTTGAAAACTTATAAATGACCCTCAATCTAGCGTACTCTTTGTTTAATAATATTCATTTAGCTGGAAGTTTTCCTAACAATTGTAAAAATAAAATATTATGATTTTTATATTTCATGTTTTGCCGGTAAATTAAACATACTTATTTGTTTCCTTAACTATATAAATAATATTAACGAAACAATAATCACATATTGCATGAACAGGATCTGATTATAACAATTAAATTATAAACACGTTCAATACACAAATAAGAAAATTAGTCATACAATTAAAATCATTGATTAATTCTAGAAAATATAATACAAGTTATTTTAAGCACCTACCACGTGTCTATTTCTCAATGCCGACCTGCAAAAAAATCGATCTGATACTATTGGAATACGATATTATCGAGAAAAGTTTCTGTATCTAAAAAACATTTAATTGACAGCTCTATTCTGGTTTATAACAATATATCTAATCATGCGTAATTCGTATAGAAGATTATATCTCAATTCAGTCTAGTTTTATTTAGTTAAGCAATCCTTCATTACAGCGTACATGAAGGTCACATATAAATAAATAATTCAAGACATTATGACATTATTAAGATGACATGGAGAGTCTTTATAGGAGGAGAGCAAATAAAATGGAATTAATGTTGAATCAACACACAAAATGACATTTTGTTATTGTAATACTTCGAGATTGTGTTCATGTTAATTATATATCTCAACGATAGGACTTTCCGCTTTAGAGTGGATGGTGAAATGTCCCAGCTCCATCCGGTACGCTCAGGTGTACCCCAGGCTTCCGGCTGTCGGTCGGACTTTCTTAGGACATCGAAAAGGCCGTTTGCACACTCGGTGAATGGTTTCGTCGATGGCGCATAGAAGTTAATCCTGATAAGAGTGCCGCGATACTCTGCGATCGAAAGCGACGCGCTAATAACCTTCAGCCCATCAGGCTATACGAAACCGATATACCTTAGGCCGGCGAGGTCAAATATCTCGGTGTTACATTGGATAAACATTTAAAGTTCGAGTCACATATAGATAGAGTGCGAAACAAAGCTGCTATGATCTTGGGTCGCCTCCATCCTTCGCTTTGTTATAAGAGTAAGATGTCCCTCAGACACAAGCTCACTTATACAAGACATGTATCCGTCCTATTATGACATATCGTTGTCCTGTTTTTGCGCATATGTCGAAAGATAATTTTCATAAGTTGCTGGTTCTTCAAAACCGCGTTTTACGTAAAGTGACCGGTGCCCCGTGGTACCTCCGGAGAGTCGATCTCCATAGGGACCTAGAGATGCCTTCTATCTGGGCGTACGTAAAATCACTTACGATTAGTTATTTTGAAAAAGCCGTGAATCATCCCAGTCCGTTAGTGGTATCCGGCGCAAAATACGAACCCGTACCGAACGCTGCATATTATAAAAGACGTCCGCGACATATCTTTACCGAACCTCCCGATGAAATAACGGCAATGAACGATCAACACCAGCCGGTCTCTCCAAACAGAGCGTGTTCACGCCCACGCCCGCATAACCCCAGATCACGCCACCGTGGTCTGCGGGTCAATTTCGCTCCCGCACACCAGATTAGGCCCCCCTCAAGCCTAGGTCCGTTTCCTCGGCGTGGAGCCCTTGAGTGCGCTGCTCGCGTGATACAGTGACACAAAATCTTACATCACTGCGACAACATTACACATATCACCTCCACACACGTGCACGCATACACGCTTACACATGCAAGTGGTTTTTTTATTTTCCCTTATCAAACTGAAATAGTTCAGAAAATTATCCGATACGAAATATATATAATAGTTGTTGAAGTATGTATGCCTGGTATACATATATGTTTCAACAACTTATATATGTATGAATAGTATGAATAGTTAGCTTAGCTTAGGTTAGCTCAGATAGGTCGCGAATTGCATATATCAGGCAACAGCCCAAGCCGAGGTGTGCCGTGCACCCTTGAGCTAGTTGTCAAATAAAATCGGCTGAGTGCCTTAAGCGCTCGCCTTAGTAGTCCGGTGAAGCTGTTAAGACCTTGCTAGGTCAATAGCGTAGTCAGTTCGAAAAAAAAAGTTAATTAAAAGTTAAATAAAAAGAACGAATAACAACAAAATATACCCTAGAACTATTAGCATAACTTTGTATCAGATTTTTTTTTTAGAATTAGCTGAAATTATAAAACTAATAAAATTCACGTTAGCGGTATAGATTACTTTGTCTATCAAACGACAGATGGATAAATTAATGTATACAACATTAACAGCATTTTCGCTGGATCCAAAATGTCTAGCATGTCTAAATGAAATCTACAATATTTGCAAAATTTAAAGTATGGGTCCCCTTGACTCAGGTAGATGATTTACCAATAGCCGTTCACTCGGGTTACTGAATATTCAAATACTCGTTGCAAGTTTGATAAAATGCAATATTATGTATAATTAGGTGTGTTCCGCGGTTTCACTTGCTTTTCATTCTCCCAAACTTCGACCCTAGATAACGCGCTCCGTCCAGCCTGTCTCTCCAAACAGAGCGTGTTCACGCCCACGCCCGCGTAACCACAGATCACGCCGCCGTGGTCTGGGGGTCAATTTCGCTCCCGTACACCAGATTAGGCCCCCCTCGGCAGCGGCTCAAGCCTAGGTCCGTTCCTTCGGCGTGGAGCCCTTGAGTGCGCTGCTCGCGCGATACAGTGACACAAAATCTTACATCACTGCGACAACATTACACATATCACCTCCACACACGTGCACGCATACACGCTTACACATGCAAGTGGAAGGGTTTTATTTTTTCCCTTATCAAACTGAAATAGTTTAGAAAATTATCCGATACGAAATATATATACGAGTTGCTAAGGTATGTATGCCTGGTACACATATATGTTTCAACAACTCATATATGTATGAATAGTTAGCTTAGCTTAGCTCAGATAGGTCGCGAATGGCATGTATCAGGCAACAACCCAAGCCGAGGTGTGCCGTGCACCCTTGAGCTAGTTGTCAAATAAAATCGACTGAGTGCCTTAAGCGCTCGCCTTAGTAGTCCGGTGAAGCTGTTAAGACCTTGCTAGGCCAAGAGCATAGTCAGTTCGAAAAAAAAAAAAAATAACGCGCTCCGTGCCACACGGCCGTGTGCATTGTTATTACATTATCTCTTTGTTTATTTTTACACCCTGAATTTTGTGTGATAATTACCTGTCTCCTAAGTGTCGTAGCTTGATGTTAGGTAATCCATAACCTTCTTCAATATTTCAAATATATTCATATTTATATATATACATATAGTTCTAGCGATTAACGCGTACAAATCAACAAGGAATCAATCACTCGAACTTTATTATGTTACTAGTAAACGCCCGCGATTTCGTTTCCTTTATAAATATAGGTATATCATCATTACATAGTATAAAACAAAGTCCCCTACCGCGTCTGTCTGTCTGTTCGCGATAAAATCAAAAACTACCGAATGGATTTTCATGCGGTTTTCTCCAGTAGATAAAGTGATTCATGAGGATGGTTTAGGTATATAATTTGTCACGGTTTTTTTATTATTAAGGCGACACAATGTTCGCCGGGACCGCTAGTTTAATATAAAGTAAAAAATATCTAACGATATAAAAAAGGATAAAAAATAATTTTGTATGGATTTATTTCAATCCTAATCTTTCCCTACTGTACAATCGTTGGTGTTTATGTTAATAAGTTAAATACCATATTTACATCGAACTGGATATCTGAAACAACACCAAAGACGCAATATGATCTCACATGTGAAAGTAACGAGTGCTCCATTTACTTTATTTTTATCCCGTTTTCAAGGGCGCCTGGTTGCAGACGTGTCTCAAGCGATGTGAAGGGTTTCGTTAAAATAAAAATGAAACGCATTTCGATATAAACTTCGAGCTTAATACTCTTATTGGGATATTACGACAACGCGGATGTTTGTTATGCATTGAACTAAAATACTTTTAAATAAATATGGGGCATTATCACAAATAGTGACGTCATGCATTTTACTGCCATGTGCAATATTAAAAATATAATTTCAGTTCATTTCTTAACTTTAGGCCATAACCGTATTGAAGTTATAACCTCACCCATAGACAAAGAACATTATTATGCGTATTACAGTAATCTATACATATAATAAAAATGAAGTGTCTGTATATAATATCAAAATAAAAAAAAAACTGATTGGGTGTGAAAGTATACACGATACTTATTGACAATATGGGCATATTATATTATTATAATAATATCTTTAAGTCATTGTTTCATCAGTAAGTCAAGTATTTAATACGTATTTAACTTTTTTGTAATAACACGGATAAAGTATAAAAAAGCTACGTTAGAAACGAGAAGCGTTATTCTAAAAAAAAGTGTTAGTTCAAGAAGCATATCGTTAAACAATGTAAAACGATGTCGAAGATATCTTCAATCTAATAGCTATCAACTTAAAAGTTCCTCCCAGAAATGTAATTCGGTGATTAACGGCGACGATAATTATTCGAACTCACGTAGATCATTTACTGTCTAATATTCGCACTACCCTCGATGCCATCAAGTCAAAAAACAGCTTCAAGTCTCACCGTCCTAGCTGACAAAATCTTGGAGCCGATCAAAGAACTAACCGCAGTGGTGTTGAGCGATTGTATATACAACTAGCACTTTGAATGTCACGCGGTAATCACTGCGTTTCTTTTAGGACGCCATGGGTGACTTTTACAATTGTAAAAAGATCTAGCGTTCCGGTCAGCAATGACTACCATGGTGTCACAAGATAAACCGTTTAGTCCGGTGAAGCTATGTAGGCCCGTCAGGCCAATAGCGTAGTCAGTTCGGAAAAAAGACAACCTGTTGCCGGTCATAAATGCTTAATACAACGTGGCAGTCAAAGTGTTAAGCCGCCTCTATACAAATTTACATTACATTGTTTTACTAATTTGTAAATATGTGGGTCCATAGGTATCGCGTTCTTATTCCTACGTTAAACAAAGTTTACTTGATTATAGATTATAAGATGCAACATTACTTATAGGTTACTTAAGCGTGTCTAAAATCTTCTATACATATCTTCTTTATATATAAATTTCTTCTGTACGTGTGTATGTCACTGAACTCCTCCTAAACGGCTGGACCGATTTTGATGAAATTTTGTGTGCGCGTTCCCGTGGATCGGAGAATGGTTTAGATTCACAATTGGACACGGTAGGTGGTGCTGCGGTTGAATTTTAGATTTTTATTTATTATCAAGGCATGACAACGTCCGCCCGGCCCGTTAGTCTTTATATATAAATAAAATGATAGATGTCTTACGTTGTGCATGCATCACTCAAAAGCTGCTGGATAGTTAACAATTTTTTTTTTGTTTTAGTTCTGTATCACTTAGTCATTATCTAAGAACTAGTGGGCCCGGCAGACGTTGTCCCGCCCTGATTATAAAAAAATCCTGGACAAATTATATACCAAAACGTTCCTCGTGAATCACTTTATCCACTGGTGAAAACCGCATAAAGATCCGTTCAGTAGTTTTTGAGTTTATCGCGAACAGACAGACAGACAGACGCGGTAGGGGACTTTGTTTTATACTATGTAATTCATTCTGTAATTCACATTAGCATGATTAAATACAACTTTATTAAAATTTTAAGAAATTACAATATTTATAAGCACGACGCGTTTAGCGATGTGTGCTTGCTTGTTGTGAATTGGGGCAAACTAGTTATGAGCTATAAGCTATGAGCTACGGATCAGATTGTTTACAAATAAACTTTATAAATAACCTCTTCCTATGTTTTTTCTCTGTACATTTTTTTTATCGGAAAAGCAGGCAAACGTACAGGTTGGTCACCTGATGTTAAGTGATCACCACCGTCCATAGACATTAGCAACATCAGGGGAGTCGCAAGTGCGTTGCCAGCCTGTGGTTGGAGTCAGGAAGGGAGGTGGGTCTCCGGCGCTCCGACCGAACGAAACGCAACAATGCAAGCACTGTTACTTCGTCGTGGGTATAAGTTAGTATTTAATATAGTGTAATAAATAATTCGAAACACTAAGCTGATCGCGTTTATTCATAAATCGTAATCCAACAGATCAAGGAAGCCGTCGAAATGCATAAAATAAGATTTGGAAAGTGTGTTGCACAATCTAATTAATTGTTAAATTGCAAAATTGACTACCGATTACAACCGTTATTTAGCGACACTACGGAAGAGTCCGGACATTTCTTAGTTGCGTAAAAATGTTGCGACAACCGTCCTGACAATCATTTTGTAAAGAATTCATTTGTTTGAAATACATCCCAATTATGAACATAAGTCACATCACGATAGTTTTGTATATACTTGAGTAACTGTAACAATATCTCGATCAATATACAATTAACACGTTTTTCCGCAATCAAAATAACTTCAAACACGCGAACAAACGATTCAAGTTCACACAATCTCTCCTATCAAGGACAAATAACCAAATACTGTTTGTTATTTAAAATTATTATTTTCTCGGTCGACTGGCTGGCTGCAAGTTATCTTCAGTTTTCTACTATTTTGTTTCTTTAATAATGTATTTCTCTCGTACGAAACATAAGTAATAATCTAAAAGAATCTGACCCGAAATACCCAAATTCAAAATTAAATTATCATCCAAACATATACCTACTTTACAAAGTTACTTAAGGATCTCAACAAACGCATAAACAAATGACTCCTACGTTATCATTACATATTATAAAATAAAGTCCTCTGTCACGTCTGTTTGTCAGTCTGATCGCGATAAGCTCAAAGCCTACTGAACGAATTTTCATGCGGTTATCGTCAGTAGATAAAGTGATTCACGGGGAAGATTTAGGTATATAATTTGTCAAGGTATTTTTTATTATCAGGGCGGGACAACGTCGGCCGGGCCCGCTAGTTTTATATATTTTATTGTTGCCTATATAGAAAGAGTAGAATAACCAGCAGCCTTACGTCCGCGTTGACTCATATTAAATGAAATTTTCCTTTTGATAAAATCGTAAGTAAGGTCAGTACACAAAGTAAGTAATTTTACAAATGCCTTTGAACAGATCGAATATCGACTTCCTAGAGGCGATTGAAAGATATCATTGACAAAAACAATCATCGTATTCGGTGGCCGATTGGTTAAATAAAAAAATACTATTGTTACGACTTGCCCCTACAAGACGTGTTGAGAAATAACATTCATTGGTTTAAGGTCGAGTGTCTTTAATAACATTATGGAATTATAAGGTTTTTTTTATCCCTTTATAGTTATAATAACCATAAAATTAATAGAAACCACAACGATCTCAGTGTATACGTGATCAAATTTAATCAATCGATTAACGTTCGGTAGTAGATATTAAATTTCGATAATTTAGAATGGTTATCTATACTAATATTATATAGAGGTAAAGTTCGTGACGTTGTTAGGTTGTAGGGCATAATATCTGGATCTCCTAAACCGATTTTGAAAAGTCTTTTAGCAATAGATATTTTGTATAGTAGTAGTAGAATAGTTATTTGTAAGTGTCATAGGCTACATATTAATGCGAAAAATGAAAAGACTTTTTGTGGTAGTCGGATCTGCAAAGTCGGAGAAAAAACGGTCGAACGAAAACGTTTCTTACGAACGCTGTCTTAACGATGAGAGATATATGATTGAGTTCTAGAGAAAATTTGTAGAGCTGGATAAAGAGCCTACAAAAAAGTCAGCGACAGCATATGTCGAACTTCAAGGTTTTTTTATTATCAGGGCGGGACAACGTCCGCCGTGACGGCTAGTTGTTATATATATTTATGGCTATTAAATAGGTAGTAGTAATTAATTGCGTAAGTATCAGTGTGACTAGAAGTGCAGATAATTAATGTAGAAATAATAAATCTATATACAACAATGTATATTGGAATGAAGAATGAAAAACATATTTTTTTTTTGTACACCCGGCTCATCCATGTTCATGATGATTCAGTTAACTATCGATGTAACACTTCCAGTAATTACGGCAATTATAAACAAATCTTTAGGTTCAAAAATATTCCCAGATACCTGGAAGTTGTCAATTGTAAAACCCATACCCAAAAGTAAAATAGTAGAACAAGTGAAAGATTTACGTCCCATTAGTATTCTTCCAGTCTTATCTAAAATTATAGATCGTGTGGTCGAAAAACAGCTTAAATCTTATCTAGAACATAATAATATACTACCTTTGCTGCAGTCAGGTTTTAGGTCTGTTGTTGCTAAAGTGTGCGATGACTTAATGTCTGCTTCCGATATTGGAGAAAGGTCAGTTTTGGTTTTACTTGACTTTTCTAGGGCATTCGATTGCTTAGATAGAGAATTACTTATATCAAAATTGTCATACTACGGAATATCTGAGTCAACTAAACTTTGGTTTATATCATATCTGACTAATAGGTGTCAACAAGTAGTTACCGAATTTCAAACGGGTGAAAGAAAAATGTCCCGAGTAAAATATGTTACTCGTGGCGTGCCTCAGGGTTCCATTTTGAGCCCCCTCTTATTTATACTTTTCACCGCTGATCTCACACACGTTCCTCAGTTTAGCAATATCCATTTATAAGCTGATGACACCCAGATTTACAAATCTTTTTCAGAAGAAAATGCTAAAACAGCGGTGGAAAATATAAATACTGATTTGAATAAAATATATGAATGGTCTGAGAAAAACTCTCTGAAACTAAACCCTATAAAGACTAAGTACATGATAGGAACTAAATTACAAATTAAAAAAACTGTGGATAAACAATTTAACATCTTCATAAAAAATGAAAGTATAGAAAGAGTATCAGTTGTTAGAAATTTAGGATTAGTGTTAGATGAAGAAATGCATTTTTTCGAACATATAAATAATAAAATTAAAAATGCTTTCTATAAACTGAAAATACTGTATGGTATACGAAATCATTTGAAATTAAATACAAGAAGTCTTCTTTGTGATGTAATTGTGTTGTCTCCTTTTAACTATTGTGATGTTGTGTATGGGTCTAGATTAATGAAGAAAACATCAAAAGCAATTCAACGTGTTCAAAACGCATGTATCAGATTTTGTTATGACGTGCCTAAATGGTCGCATATATCTCCGATCATTAATGGCAAAAATATCTTAAATATGTGTTCAAGGAGATACTTTCATTTAGCGTGTCTTACCCACACTATTATTCGCAGTCAAAAACCGGAATACCTGTATACTAAATTTGACTGGTATAAGAACATTTATAATATTAACACAAAATCTAAAATAACAAACACTGTATCCCTTCCTAAACATAAATCTGTAGGCTATGAAGGTAGTTTCAAATATGCGGCGTCAAAAATTTGGAATAATATACCTCCTCCATTACAGGCGAAAAGCAAATTTATATTTAAAAAATTAATTAAACAAGAAATTCTTGAGCAACAAAGATTAGGGCATTTATAATTATAATTTGATTAAAAGATTTGACGCATAATTCACAATATCATTAACAATATTGCAACGTTTTTTTTATCTTTTCTCTCTTATTAAAATTATTTTTGTTTGGGTCTCTTAATTTATTGATATGTATAGCAATAGATAGATATTTTAAGTTTATGTTTACTACTTGGGCGCGAAATAAGTTATGTTTACTTGTATTTCCGCCGGGAAATTTTGAGGCCTAGCTGAAATCCAGCGCCGTTTGCAAAGGCGGCAATACGCTGACGTCAGGTCTGTTTGTCATAGTTTTACTTTTTTATGGTTAAGGCTTTTTTTGTACACTTATACTATGACAATAAATATATTTCTTTCTTTCTTTCATCCATAACGTACATTTTAGCTAAGATTATATATTACTGTCAAGAATGGCAATAAACTACAAACCCTGTTAGATATATATGTTGAAACATAACTAAAACTTCACAATATGCAATTAAAACAAGTGTCATATAAATTGACATATACAATATTTCGATGAGAAAGTTTTTTTAAATGTTACTTATCATTCAGTGTTTTTACTTGAACATTATCACGAAGTATAGATAATATTATAGATAGGTATACTGAACGTCATTAGTAGTCTTATGTCTCATCTCAAGTGACTCTTATTGAGGATAGATAAAGTTACAATGTTCTTGCATATGATTAAAGAAAAATATATTACGCATTGGAATAAAAATATTAAAGATATCTTAGAATACATTGAATTACACCTAAATACTTCAATAATATTACGCAATACCTTAACAGAATCCATTTTGGTACGTGAATGACTGTACATTCGTGACATTTATTTTATAAGGTTGTTTTTTCAAGAGCATATTAATGGCACACAATGAAAAATAATATCGATCGCGAGTGGGTGTATTTACGATACCATATTTTGTGAAACTTTACTTCGAATTCGAAACGAGCTAAATAAAGCCCTTGATGTAGCAAGCCACAGTTATTACCAATTTCATTAACTATTACTTCATATTCGTGTATTGTTTTTAGACTGGCGCTATTTATAAAACTCGTTTTAAAAAACAATTATCAAAATACAATTCTCTATACTATTCTACGAAGTTACGAGAGTTTTAGTGAGTTTGATTTTGTTTCTCTCGACCATCATAAATATTAATAGATCAGATTATTGACAGAAGTACATATATCTCGAAAGTACTAACAAATTAACATCTTCAAAGACGGCGCTATACTCTGTAGAAAGACGGCGTATAATTGTTCGATTTCTAAATATCTATACATATAATAAGAATGTAAATTTAACGTGGCTGTACTTTTTAGATTTTTATAAAAGAAATTGTTGCTGGTATCTTGGAATCATTACATAGTATAAAACAAAGTCCCCTATCGCGTCTGTCTGTCTATCTGTTCGCGATAAACTCAATAAGTACTGATCGGATTTTCATGCGGCTTTCAGCAGTAGATAAAGTTATTCATGAGAAAGGTATATAATTTGTTATTATAGTGTTATTTATTTTTTATTATCAGGGCGGGATAACGTTCACCTGGCCCGCTAGTAAGTAATAAAATACATTTCAATCATTTTTAGAAATGTCTGTCTGTCTGTATGAACACGCATCACTTCTAAAACAGTACGTTCATGATAAAACCATAAACAATGAAAAGCTTATCTTCGAGTAACATATATCTTTGTTTGATTAAAATCGATTCGGTCTATCAAAAGTTATTGTACTTCTAATGACGACACGACTTAAGTACGAGAGAAAAGTAGATGGACTTAATACATTCAGATGACTTTATTAATCGCTGTTATTTCAAATAAGTTTTCACGCGGACGAAGTCTCAAGCACAGCTAGTCTAATAATAAATTACAGTTTTTTAATGATGTCTTAGTAGTTATACTATCAGATCATAATTTATAACATATAGTAAAAGGAACGCATTGGAACATCCTGTTTAATTTACACGTTATTTTCCGAGAACTTCATTATAACTTATATAAAACTAACTGTGCCCGCGGCTCACCACGGGTGAACTATAAAATTGTTGTGGCGTTTTCACTGCATAGTTTATTTTATATTTAATTAAATATTTATTACCTAGAACTCGTGGTTAAATCAGATGTCATGAAGAAATAATATACGATGACAAAATTATTTCTTTGGATTAAAATTAACGTTTCACATGTCTCGTTTATATCCTTTAGTTTGCTTTGCCACATCAAAATTTAATTTAAAAGTTAGATTTTTGACACCGCTCTTTCTTTAAGAATTTGCATTCTAAACAATCACGTACTGTATTCTATTGCGTTATGTAATAGTTTAAATAAAATATAGCAACAGAACTTACTGAAAGTAGTGATGCGACTACTTAGTTTCGCTTTTTGTTTATAATTTGTTCAATATATTGTCTATTATAACAAAATTTAACTTAATTAGAACTTGGATAAAAATAAACCTTAATATTGAATTAGTTCAGAGGTTTCTAAAGTACAACTTCTTACGGGAGGGCTGTGAAATTCTGATCCGCAAACTTTTTGCGTGACAAACAATGGTGGAGGTAAGCACTGAGTCAGTTAGTGTTGAAAACACTAGTTCTCGTTCGATCACCGTTAATATCGGGATAGGTGACCGCTTGGGAACACCACGTGACATTAGTTTTTTGTTGTATTTTCAGTCACATGTACAGTGTTTATATTGTCACTGATCTGATACAGATTGGTGTATTTCTTTGTCCATTCGATGTTTCCCTGTAACACAAAAGTTTCTCTTCTATCGTGTGTCTTTACAACAGAGACTGTTTTTATTTAAATATAAACACACAAACAGACAGACGTCGCTTTTTATAATATGTAATGAGGATTATATATTTACAAAAATTGGCAATATTCGATAGTTATAATATAATTCAGGGGGCCATTAATCACTAGTTATCATCACACTAACTTCAGAAGAATCCAATATTTATTATTGTAACTCTGGTACTACGCTAATAAACAGAACGGGATGCAAAACGTGTACAGTAATTTTAGTAGTGAATCGTTCATGACCGATTTTTCCAGTATAATGAGCTGCTTTTCCTTTTTGTTAATTGTCACGTCCGTAGGCCCTGAACACAATGCCCGGGCCATTGTACCTAGTTCATTGTTGTATTATGTTCACGGACGATCTATACCGGATTTTAGTACTAAATTACTGAAACTGCTTCCAAATATGAAGTAAATATATTTAAAATAACCAGACAACACGTTTTACAATTATTTTTTTACTTATATAGTTTACTATTAACAAAATTGATTTTATATTATAATTTTAAGCTTTTAGGCTTCTTCTGTTATATTATGTAGGAAATAATTTAAATCTGTAAAAAAATCTATTCATATTTTTATTCTTTTATTATAAATCTATGACAAATAGATGCTTTTCTGGCCAGTTCTTACTTCATGGGGATCATAATATATGTTGTCATATATATCTTATGATTGATGAACTCTTCCTTGGAGTTGGCAAAGCTTTTTACAATGGCTTTACTGTGGTTTTTATGTTATTCAATTTACAATAACCCGTCATTAAATGTCACTGTGTTATATTCTATTTTTATTAAGTTTTATATTGTAACTAGCTGCCCCCGCGAATTTCGTTTCGCCTTATTATGACGTTTTTTCTTAGCCTACCTTTTTAGTAGATACATACCAACATATGGTACATTTGGTTATGCTACCCCATAGAGACTTCACGCTTTTCCGGAATACAAACTGAGAAAACGAAATTTTTAAAGCAAACTGCAGTAAAATTTTAAAATTACATGTGTCAACTCAAAAATGATTAAAAACGCATCGTCATTACGGATGCGATCAAGTTGCTAATAGCGATTTGAAGTTGCGTTCACAATTACAGAAAAAGAAAACTGATTTGTAGGTTTTTCCGTGCAATTTTTCTCTCCATAAAAACCTTCCTCAGAGTTCAAGAAATAAATCAAATCAAAAATTACTCGAACTGGACCAGCCGTCTTCGAGTTTTGCGCTTAGCAACATATTTTGCGATTCATTTTTATTTATAAAGATTTAATGCGGACGAAGTCTCGAAATTAAAGAAATGGACAACCAATAATAAAATTAGACGTACAACTTTGTTTCAAGAGACTAGACTCATTGGAGTTATTGGATGTAACACCTAAGTCAGAATTCAATCAGTTTCAAAGTCAGCTGAATTGATTAAAGTTAGGTACAAACTAGAATATGATGCAATTGAATCGATTAAGTTTTTTTTCATCAAGAAACGATGTTTAATCGTTTTAATTCACAATCAATAGACAATGCCGTGATTCCGAGAAAACCGGTTGTAATTACGTTGCTTATCCATTATTCTCTATAGTTAACTTTATTTGTAATGAATAATGATAACAATTTTATATATAGATATTTTTGAAGCTGTGTTTAACAATACCTATAAATGGTCGCACGCTTTTCAAACCGCCCCCGATTTTATTCTTATTAAATCTATATATAGGCTTATATATTTATACCTACAAATGTACAGAATGGAATAAATACTTAAATAAAATGGTTAATAAAAAAGATATGACAAAAGTACGATATAATAATATTCGAAACAGGTTCTCTTCATAATTATAACCAACATACTTTTTACTTCACCTTTATTTATCAGCAGATGTATACTCTGTATAGCAGATCAATAAATTATATAAAAATCTATGTATATCTTTCAAACGCATTAAGATTAAATTTATTTGAATGTAGCAGATTGATTAAATAATTTACTCAAGACGTGTCTCAAGAAGTTAAACTTCTAACTATGAGAGACAAAATGAAATACAACACAATACGTTCTTTCATCGGTTCGACTATAATTAATATTATTATATATATTTCTCTCTCTCTTTTCCTTTCTGACTATTTGCCTCACATGGTGGTAACGTCAACCTTCCGTATTTTTCTACTCCACTCCGTTCTCGTCTTATCGTCATGTTTGGAAACTTCCTTCATTCAGCACTACACTTCACTTTTCTTTTAGCTTCTAGATTCCAGATCCTTGACCAAGAAGTGACGGTTATAGTTCCAAATGCCATACGTTAGTGTAGTTGGTGGCTTTCTCTTCACATAACCATACCATCGCAATCTACTTATGTCGCACACCCCTAGGCTGCCCTCTCATGGATTTGTTATAATTTTATGGGGCTAACTTATGCCAAACATCCACCGTTACAGGAACTTTAATTGTATAGACATTCTTTTTATTTACAGCTCACGTTTCACTACCACACACCAGGCCTGGTCTTACAATGCTCTCAAAAACAACATTTTTGAGCTTAACAGACATTCATCTGTTATATGTAAATCCAATTACTTCTCGCCATTTAAGCCACACTACAGCTAATCATGTTGAGTCTTGTCTTCAATGTTCCCAGATTTATCCATTATGTTTCTCAGAGAAATGGTTTTACGAGCTAACCACTTATTCATCGAAAATTGGAGTAGTCGCAGATTTCGGGTGCTTTAAATGAAATAAACTAAATCTTTGTAAAACTCAGCATAAAACTACATGCTTGTGACTGGGGTTTCCATAATAATAGTGCCTACTATAGCTCAATACGATTCTCATTGCAAATGACTACATCTACTGCATATATAGAAATCCACACTGCTAAGTTTTGAGATACCTCGTTGAGTCCAAGACCAAACATAAGCGTAAGGGGCTCAGTAAAAAACCTTGTTGGACGCCTTCCGTGGTCAGTATTGATTTTGTTTCAGTCATCGTTGTACGTACCACTGATCTCGCGTCCTTATACATGCCAGTAATTATATTTACATACTTTACACGGATATCTTTTTTACAAAGGCTCTACCAGATAGTATCCCTCGGGACATGATCAAATTTTTTTTCCATATCTAGGAATGGATCTATCGGAATTTAGCACTATATTCCTCAGCAATCATATTTGGTTCGATAATAGATAATTCACCTACGAAGCCATAGTGATTTTTAGATAATGAACACTCAGATTTTAAGCGGTTGTCAACCTCTCTTTTATGGATCTAATTCCACTAAGGCTATTACATTAGTAGTCGTAGTTACGTCTTATTACGTCTCATTACGTCTTCCATTTTATATTGGAATTATTGTCCTCATGATTTAAGCGTCTGACAACAAGTTAGGTAACACACAGTTGAAAAAATTGGTGAGCAATACGATTCCTCGATCATATAAAAATTCAATTTTCCACTGTGATACCGTCTGGTCTTATGGTTTTCTTGTTCGATATTTTTCGTAGGGCGTTATATATTATTACGAGCGGGCACGGCCGACGTTGTCCCGCCCTGATAATAAAATAAAACTTGAAGTGAGACATATGCTGTCGCTGACTTTTTTTGTAGGCATTATCAAGCTCTACAACTTTTGTCTAGAACTCAATCATATATCTCTCATCGTTAAGGCATCGTTCGTAAGAAACGTTTTCGTTCAACCGTTTTTTCTCCGACTCACTTTACAAATCCGACTACCACAAAAAAGTCTTTTCATTTTTCGAGTTAATATATAGTCTATGACACTCACAAATAACGTGGCTTTGTTTTAGTAGATCCAGAGATTACCCTCTACAACTTCACGAAACTCACAAACTTTACCTCTTTATAATATTAGTATAAAAGTATTGATTAAGTTAAATGAAGAACTTATAAAGCACGATACTAATTAAATTACTGAGACTGCTATATTATAAATATATTTTTATAATTATACTCAAGTTTTAAATTTATACATTAATGCCCATATTTCTCAAATAGTTAACATAACACGATCACTTATAATTTTATACCTTTCATTTCCGTAACCAATTATCCGCTACAAATAAATATTATATTTTCGACGTTTTCGGTGCATTCATTTATATATTAAATTTTGCTATAAAAATCCATTCTATAATTTTTGGCACAGTGAATTAATTTTCTCTTCACATTGGATAAATCTTATAAATTAAACTTTCAACGTTTGTCTGTTAAATTGTTACATAAAAATAATGGTGCTACAGATGTCTGTATGCATTTTCATTTTAAGCTGACATCTTCACATGGCAACCTAAAATAATGTCTTATATATCTTCAATACCATACAAATATTAAAATGAGTAGACGCAACCTTCACGATAAGACTGATAAGAGTATTTATGCGCAATAAACAATGTACATACTGTTATATTTAGCTAATATATTATTGAATGTTTGTACAGAAAACGTTTAGTTCCCTTATATTACGGCCGTCTAATGGTGATAAAATGACAAGTGAACAAATGAATATCAAACTGTCGATTCTTTCGATATAGGCAAATAATAGGCAAATTATTAGATAATATTCCGTGTCTATATTACTTTGTAAACTCTTTGTGGAAGAGCCGCAATTAAAGTGTGAAAGAGCCGCATGCGGTCCGCGAGCCGCGGTTTACTCACCACTGTTCTAAGATATTCATTCAAATAATATGCTGTAATTGCCAATTTCACCTACGTAATAATGTATATAATATCCAATGTAACAAATACATTCAATTGAATAATTATGAATACTACACTGATCCAAGCAGCTTTGTAAGTAGCTGAAACCTATTATCATTACATAGTATAAAACAAAGTCCCCCACCGCGTCTGTCTGTCTGTCTGTTCGCGATAAACTCAAAAACTACAGAACGGATTTTCATGCGGTTTTCACCAGTGGATACAGTGATTCATGAGGAAGGTTTTAGTATATAATTAGTCAAGGTTTCTTTTATAGTCAGGGCGAGACAGCGTGTGCCGAGCTCGCTAGTTTTTAATAAAATCAAAAACATAAAAATTGGAAAATAATATACAACATCGTTTATTTTACTAAAGGCCTTGCTACGATATATATATACAATTATGTAATATGTACCTACATTATTTTGGTGGGTCTCAAAAGGTTTGGCCAGTTTAAAATTATTTTTATTATACATCGACTTTACTATTTAATTATGTAATATGCGTGTATTCTACACACACACCTTGCAAAGAAAATATATAAATGCTAGCGGTCCCGGCGGACGTTGTCCTGCTTTGATAATAAATAAATCTAAAATTCAACCGCAGCGCCACTTACCGGGTCCATTCTCGGATCCACTCGAACACGCACACAAAATTTCATAAAAATCGGTCCAGCCGTTTATGATGAGTTCAGTCACATACACACGTACAGAAAAAAATTGTATATAAAGATTAGACAGAACCATATTAGAGTCCGTTGCATAGTTTATAAGGAATATCTATACATAATACATATAATAAGAAAGTAAATCTAACGTGCCCGTAATTTTTAGACTTTTGTGAAAAAAAAAATGTTGCAGGTATCTAGGAATAAGTAATAAAATATATTTCAATAATTTTTAGAAATATCTGCTTGTCTGTCTGTTTGTTTGTTTGACCACGCTTCACTGCTAAAGTACTGCGTTCAGGGTAAACCATCACCGAGAAAATCGTAAAGGGTATTCTCGAATAACATTTAGTCTTTGTTTAATTAAAATCGGTCCACTTTGTCATAAGTTATTATATATTATGTAATAATATCTAAGACAAAGTAAACGAAAGACTGTTTTTTGCATCAAGATCCACGCGGCCGAAGTCCCGGGCACAGCTATGTTTTATATAATTTATTGATTTCATAACTTGCTGTTTATTGTCTTAATATTGACATGTATTAAAGATCACACTGTGCCTTTCTTATTTTTAAGATATCCTAATAATTAGCAAAAGTGACTCAATAATAGTATGTTCAAATACCGCGGCGATGGACGTAGGAAAAGGACGTAGGACGACGTAGGACGTGAAAATCTGTCGCCAAACACCTCTAGGTAAGTTCCGTGACGTGCACTTCATAGTCAGTTTTCCCTTTAGATTTAACGTGTTTACCATCTTGAGGTACGACAACATTTAACATCAAGTAGATTGTGGATAAACACGAATACCTATAAATAATTAAAAACATATCTTTATATCTAAAATTATATACTAACTTAACTGCAATTGATACAAAATATTAGTACTCAGATTAGATCATTTATAAAAATCGAAACACTGCCGGTATTATTACAAAAAAGTTAAATACTTGGTTTAAAAAGGTTTCGAATTCAATGCACCGCGCTCGCCCGAGGCAAGTTCGCGTTATCCTTTTTCGCAAGTCTAACCTAACGTAACCAAAGTGAGACAAAAGAGCAAGATGGCGAACATTCAGCGATCGCAGTGCATTTAATTCGAAACCTTTTTAAAGCAAGTATTCAATACGTATTTAACTTTTTTGTAATAACACCGTTTATGTTCTACACCCACGAATCTCTTCGAACTTATGTTTGGAATGGTTTTTTTCTACTTAATTCTAAGTTCTAATTTAATGCAAAGGCCTAGATTGATTAAAAAATCTCTATTAATAAATATATTCACTCGAACTGTAACTATTATAGATCTTCGACAATGATTACGATAGTTCCCATAATTTAATAAAAGCAGAAATAAATGCACAATAAATTTTGGTTCACATCTAGAAAGAAATAATTACTTATTGTAACAATGGTATACAATAATGGGAGGTATGACTTTTAATGTGTCGTTATAAATGTAGAGCTTAGAGATGACGATTAAGTTACTGGTCTACTTTAAACAAAAACTAAAAAAATAATGCTTTCACTTATTTATTTCCTTTCCCTACCTCATCAGCATTGTCTCAGTATTATTATAAAACTTCTTAGTTATACAGGCACGTATTTGGAATCATATTAGCTGGCTATAATTTATTTAGCCGTATCATTACATAGTATAAAACAAAGTCCCTTACCGCGTCTGTCTGTCTGTCTGTTCGCGATAAACTCAAAAAGTACTGAACGGATCTTTATGCGGTTTCCACCAATGGATAAAGTGATTCACGAGGAACGTTTTGGTATATAATTTGTCCAGGATTTTTTTATAATCAGGGCGGGGCAACGTCTGCCGGGCCCGCTAGTTATAAATATAGAAAATAGTCTTACGTGAATATTTTTAACACAATCTTTAATTTAGTTTTACACTATCAGACAACAGAACAGTTTTGAGAAATATGCGTGCAGTACGTACCAGACAATTTTTGTTTTAAAATCAGAAGTAAAGAATTGATTAATTGGAAGGTATCATATTGATTTATAATATGTCTGTAAGTATAAAATTTCAAATATAATAAAAAATAATGTTCTATATTACTTTTCGTAATATAAGCAATTATATTTAGCCAATATCCGTTCGGGAATCGTCTATGTTTGTGTCTTTAAACATGGTGATAGATCATTTACATATAACTCCTTGGTTTATGCAGCGGACGCTAAGATTTTTAGATGGCAGGATTTTTTCAAATTTACTTGACACTTATCGTTATATTTAGGCCAATTAAAACAATATCTTTATAAATGATAGCTCTTGTGTTATAGGTTTTTATTTCATAACAATTAATTACAGTGTATATTCTGATTATAGTTTTCAATTGGACGATATGATATCTTAAAACCTGCACTTCTGATATTTTTAATTTAATTCGTAACATATAAATTAAAACGGACTATTTAAGAACAAAGTGATAACGAATTGCATTTGCTGAATATTTTTAATGTTTTGAATTTTTTTAATATTTAACTTTGAAGACTAAAATAGGGACCAATTAGGTAGTTACTTGTTACCAAATACGTATCTGGCGTTGGAGAAAGTAATGCAAAATTAATTGGTTCTCGGACATTCAACAGTTATGACATATTATATTGCACACACGGCTTCCGCAATTTATGCAAATCCAATAATACTATTCCGTGATTATATTCAAGAGATTGTGATCGGAAATCACAGTCTTCTTGGTCGTGTATATTTTTGACCGCATAAATGATAATATTATCTTTTAATATTACAAACGCTCACACGTATAAGTGGACGAAAAGGACTTGGAAATAGCTTTACAATTTAATAATAATATTAATTTTAGCGTCTATTCATATTTAGGAAATGAATTAAAGTTGTAAAAGTTAAAAGTTTTGTACTATATGTAAGCAAGAAATAAGCATAACCTAAAAAGCAAAAGTGATGACTTCAATATCAAAGATAAAACTTTTCACATGATATTATACAAACACACAGTCCCATTTGCAAATAAGTGCACAATTAAACTCATCGTTTCGTCTCGAATTGCGTAACCGGTTATTTCGTTGCATAACCTGTGTATTTAACGTAGATAATAATGAAATAACAAAATGCAAAAAAATATGTGTATTATAATACAAAAGTCTACATATTATTAACATTTGACCTCGCAATAGGCTACAGGATCATTTTACACTATAATAGCGGGTCCCGTTAAAACACACACAAAATGCTCCTATTATTTTAAGGAATCCTTCATCAGATGATATAATACAAAATAAAACATGGCGCAAGTTAAATGAAAATTGAAACTTCTTCATTAGAACTGTTACGCAATGCCAAAATTATATATATTAGAAACAGCAGAATTAATTAATAGCCAAAATAATGGAGCGAATTAACAATAAAAATAACTTACTGTTCACATCCTAACGATGATATAGGAAACCTTCGTTACGCTGGAACGCATTTTAGGAGTAACTGCTTTACGATACCTACAATAGTATGTTATTGTATCGATATACTATGATTGAATGTGAAACTTAAACAAACCGAAGCTTTGCTGCGTTCGCAGCTCCCAAGATTTGCCAGTTAATATGTACTTATTTCCACTTCTTGGTCTACTTTCATAGTATAATTAATGTCTTGCGGTATTTTACTATGACAGGCAGTAGCTAAAGTAACTGCTATATTTATATTATACAAATGGACAGTTCGAACAATCTACTATATGGAACCTAGTGAATGACTAAAGAAGTTTCATAAATTCAGTACCTTAACTTTGCTTTACCAAAATATCATTGATAATTAACTGTATCTTAGCAAGAGATTAAATGTTACAAACGGCTGGTATAACTTAAATACGAGAAATAAACACAAATTAGCCATTCTATATTTCACAGTCAAGTCGACTAATAAAACTTTTTCGGTGACAGTGTTCGATTCTACAGTAAGATCCTAAAACACATTACCCATAGGCCAGCCAGTAAGGTAAAGCACCATGTTGAACTGCTTTTATTGTCAAAGGGTTAGGACATGGACTGTTAGAGTGAAGAATAGTAACTTGTATAGTTCTAATATTTATGTAGAAGAAAAATTCTAATCCGATCGAGTTTCTTGTCGACTTATCTATATTATTACTGATGTGTGATATGTGTTCCGAACCAGTGGTAATGGTTTAACGTTCACAAGTAGGCGGCACTTATGTTGAGAAGGCACTTAAGACCTAAATTGAATGCTTGATTTTGAAACGGCAACTTATACCCTCTTTTTTTCATGATTACATTGTACATATATACGAGTATTTGTTGTCATTATATTAGTGTCATTAAAGTTTAACTGTTGTTGAATAAGTAATAATATCAAAAAGATGTTCCGACCGAGATACTTTTTCTTTATACTTTATCCGTGTTATTACAAAAAAGTTAAATACGTATTGAATACTTGCTTTAAAAAACGTTTGGGTAATTACGTATTAAATACACCGCGCTCGCCGACCACTGCGCGGCAAGCTCGTGTGATCCTTTTTCGCAAGTCTAACCTAACCTAACCAAACAGAGATAAAAGAGCAAGATGTCGAGCGTTCGGCGAGCGCGGTGCATTTAATACGTAAGTACCAAAACTTTTTTAAAGCAAGTATTCAATACGTATTTAACTTTTTTGTAATAACACCGTAAACGGTGAACACAATGTCATGTGATCTTAAATAACGATATGGTCTAAGATGATAAACAAAAGAAATGCAACTACAGAGATTTTACAGAGAATTGAACTTGAGGGTTGTAGCCAGCCAGCCGGACTTAGAAAAACCCACCATGTTATAGCTTACTCACGATGGTTTTCTTCACCGAGAGCTGCGACTCAGTTGCTAATATTCGTACCTACGTCCAACGACACCGTATCCGAATATGCTATGAACTAAGTCATCATCGTGTTGCTACAATAAAAGCTACTGCTTAAATAAGGGCTACTACAGTTTGACCGCCGTTTTGGACTGTGTAAGTAAGTTAATACTAACAGAAAAGAATTTTTTTTTATATCATAGGAGGCAAGCGAACACTTGAGTCACCTGATGTTAAGTGATCACCACCGCCCATTGACACTTGCAACACCAGGCGAGTCGCAAGTTCGTTGCCAGCCTGTGTTTGGGGAAGTGGGGGATGGGGGAGGGGGAGAACGGGGAAGGGGAGAGGAGGTGGTTATCCGGCGCTCTCACTGACCGAAAGAAGCACAACAATGCAAGCACTGTTACTTCACGTCGGTTTTCTGTGAGGGGGTGGTACTACCCCGAATGAGCCGATCCATTCATGCTAAAACCAGTAATAGCTTCAGCGTGGTTCTACCACCTAGGAAAAGGATAGACAAGATTATCAATTCATCTTCTAACAGATACCGTTAATTTTATCTTGTATATCTTACTAGCGGGCCAGGCGGACATTGTCGCGACCTGATAATAAAAAAAACTTGACACATTATATACCTAAACCTTTCTCATGAATCACTTTAATTACAGTTGAAAATTGCATGAAAATCTGTTCAGTAGTTTTTGAGTTTATCGCGAACAGACATACAGACAGTCGTGGCAGAGGACTTTGTTTTATAATATGTAGTGATACCTTATATAGTTCATATTATTGTTTTCTTTATTTTATATATGTCATTATTACGAAATAAATTGTAACTCTGGGAAATTTGGACTCGGGTTTCAGTATTTCACCACCAGTATGAAAAATCAAAATCGTGCATAAGCACAGGTGCCTTTTACGTTGGTAATCACTCGTCAATTGCGCTAATGAGCGATGTGTGCTCGCATTGACGACATCGCGTCACGCGCCTAACTGTTCGCAAGTTTCACAATAGTATTAACGTTCTAACAATACAATCGAATATCTTAATATATATATTTCTTGTGTGCGTGTGTATGTGACTGAACTCCTCCTAAACGACTGGACCGATTTTGATGAAATTTTTTGTGTGTGTTCGTGGAGATTCGAGAATGGTTTAGATTCACAATTGGACCCGGCAAGTGGCGCTGCGATCGACTTTTAGGATTTTTTTTGTTTTCAAGGCAGGACAACGTCCGCCCGGTCCGCTAGTATATACATAAAAATATATTCTAAAATACATTCAATTAATATTTTCAAATGTATGTTATTACGATTTGAAAACAACATTTGTAAAGATCGACGTGCTGAATGAATATACTTATTGTTGCGAAACATAGTTTTTTTAAACAATAAAATTAATTTCTGTACAAATAAGCCTCACCATTGGTTTAATATATCTACCCTGTACAAGGCACAAGCTGTTCATTTATTATAGACTGTGTTTGCTGTATAAACCAATGAAAAAAAATATATTTCTATACTCTGTTTGTATTTCGTATATGGTTTTGTATTAGTCACACACTTCATCTTTAATACTAGCAATTTAAATGAAAAGTATTGTAGATTAGAAGCGACGTTAGAAAAAAATTAATGCGATTAAATAAAATTACATGCTACAAGCATATTTAAGTTAATAAAAAAGTGGATATGTGTGTAAATGTTAATATTTATAAAGTTTATTTTACTTTTTCACACATACGACTGAATATTAACCTAAATTATCGTTAATAGTATAAATTAGTATTTATGAATGATTTATCGACTAGGGCCGAAAGACGGATCAACTACATGACATTAAGACAATTGGGATCAATAGAAAGGTCACAATAATTATGTTAGCGGCATTCTAACGTGATACAGTGACCTCAGCAGCTGTCACTATTAGAGCCCCAGACCAGGAGAAAGTGGTATTAAACCCGCAATTTCAGAATTACATTGTGGTCGAGATGATTTGCCGCGTTTACCGTGCTCGAAATAACGTGCACTTATAACTTTATGTAAGTGGTAGTTAAGTTAGAAATTGTTCAATCGACATGTCTCGATAATATCTTGTTCATTTGTTACTGTTTAATTAAAGCATTGATAATAATTATCTGTACGATTTAGCTCCGTGAAAAAAAAGGTCTTTATTCCATACAATTAAAACTCTGCACATGTATTACAGTGTGAACATGTCGAAATATATTTTATTCCTAACTAACTGTCCGTCCCGGCTTCGCATTAGTGTAATAGAAAAGAAACCATCTAATAAAATAAAATGGCAACCGAAAAACTGAATGTCAGTCTATCAATTCTGACAATATTTTTGAAGATTAAGGAAATCTTCAAATCATAATCAAAAATCTCAATCAAAATCAAAAACACTTTATTCAGTTTAGGCCCTTAGAAGGCACTTATAGACGTTATAACTACCACCGGTTCGGAAAACAACCCAGACATAGAGAAGAACCGGCAAGAAACTCGATCTGGTTCACCTTTTTAACAAATATATGTAATATTTAGAATATATTAGGTACAAGTCACAATCGTTTTTAATGGATGCACAAAGATGAATCAATTCCAGACATCACCATCGTTCACATATTGATCCACTCTATAATAGCCTTTTGAAACCAAAACCCGCTTGATATGGCTATTAAATTCACAATCCGGTAAATCGGTAATATCCTTTGGGACTTTGTTGTAAAACCTAACACTATTACCTAAAAAACTGTTACTGGTTTTACTAAGTCTGAAACATGGGACAACCAGTTTTTCACAGTTTAGATTATGCCGGTTCTTTACTAAATCCAGCTTTTCAAGGTTCTTGCGGACATACATTAAATTATCAAGAATGTATTGGGAGGAATGTATTAAGATACCGAATTCCTGGAACTTGGTATTTAAGGATTCGGGAGGTTCCGTATTGTAAATTGCTCAATCAATTTTTATATGGAGATTTTTTAAATAAACTTGACAATATTTAGTAAGAATTTTCAAAGGCTTTATCCACACACCTTGTCCTGATAATTAATTACAAATACGAGCGCTCATTCAGTGGTGGAACTTCGACAATATCGAAAAAAACTCCAAAAATTTGTATTGATAACACTGGAGCTCGTCAAGAAGTAGTAAATAAAAAAGGAATGAAAAAAGTCGGTTGAAAAACAGAGGGGGGAGATGTTCTTAAGTGTTTGTCCACTACCGATTTATACAAATATATAGACGAGTGCTCGTCCTATGGCCGAACTTCGACTATAGCGGAAAAAAAAACATTTCCCATTTTTTCCTTGTTTATAACCCTTTCCTCGTTGCCTATTTATATATAGACAATCAAAAATGAATTAGATAAATAGGTACGTAATTCTGAAGTGATGCGCTCACATACACTGTGCAATTGATTTTAATTTATATTGAACTAGCGGACCCGGCGGACGTTGTCCTGCCTTGATAATAAAAAAAAATCTAAAATTCAACCGCAGCGTCTCCTACCGGGTTCAATTGTGAATCTAAACCATTCTCGGATCCACTCGAACACGCACACAAAATTTCATCAAAATCGGTCCAGCCGTTTAGGAGGATTTCAGTGACATACACACGTACAGAAGAAATTTATATATAAAGATACTAGCGGGCAGGGCAGACGTTGTCCCGCCCTGATTAAAAATAAATCCTTGACAAAATTATATACCAAAACGTTCCTCATGAATTACTTTATCCACTGGTGAAAACCGCATGAAAATCTGTGCAGTAATTTTTGAGTTTATCGCGAACAGACAGACAGACGCGGTAGGGGACTTTATTTTATACTATATAATGATGTAATATAGATAGAAGATACTGGATGTTACCTGAAGATGAAAGATACAATTACGCTATCACTATTGTACATTTTGTATCCCTTACTGCTCGTTATTTTAAGATTATTCAGAAACGAGGCTCTTTGAAGATTTGAATTTTAATCTTAAAACCATTCTGTAATCAGACAACTTTCTACTTAGGATTCGGTTGATACTAACACTTCTTATAATTATTATTTAGCAACTTTGAATATCAATTCACAGTAGACCGTAACTCGTGTAACATGATCCAATTAGGGTAGGTAGGACAGATACTTAGGTTGCTTGGAATTTTGTTACCGAGAAAAGATAAGGATTTATGTTGTGCGTTTTTTATCTATCACTTCCTTCCTCTAGAATTATTCGATTATTTATAAGACGGCTATATTACTATAATATAACTTCATAGACGATAGTTTTCATGGAATACGGGCAAAATTAATCAAAGCAAAGGTGATATTTTAAAAGTAAAAAACAGACAGAATTCGATGAAGTTTTTTGGTCATATGTTATTGGAAAAGAAGTTTGTGGCAAATGGAATAATAAGCGTATGGTTTGCAGATTTTATAAAGATTATTCGGGTAAAGAGCGAGTTATATTCGTTCAGAAATATGGGGTTTTTTTTTAAAATATAAGTATTGATTATAAAACAATATTCTTTGTAAAGTAAGAATAGAGTTTCATTACAAAAAGGCGATGCCTTAGATCACTATTAAAATGTATGCTTCAAAATATTATATTTTTTATGTTTAAGGTTGATGTGGTCCAATATAGTAAGCACGTTAAACGTAGAGAAACTGGTTCTCAAGTGCAGCTGCTGGAATACACTGTTAGGTGATTAGCGACAAATTTTCGACTTAAGGGTAGTTGGATAGCCAGGCGACCTTATAAAAATACCTACCACCATTTTTTTTATATATATATCATAGCAGGCAAACGAATAGGCGAGTCACCTGATGTTAAGTGATCATCACCGTCCATAGACACTTGCAACATCAGGAGAATCGCAAGTGCGTGGCCAGCCTGTGTTTAGGGGGAGGGGAGAGAGGGGACGGGAAGGGGGGAAAGGGAAGTGGGCCTCCGGCGCTCTCACTGATAGAACGAAACGCAACAATGCAAGCACTGTTACTCGACGTCGGTTTTCTACGAGAGGGTAGTACTACCCTGGGCGAGCCGACTCATTCATGCTGAAACCAGTAATAGCTTCAGAGTGGCTCTACCACTACCATCAAGCTATTGTTTCATTACTGTTTTCGTTCACGAAAAACTCCGGGTTGTAAGGATACTTAGGAACTTATGCCGATGGACGCGGGGTTTGAAGACGTTTACCACTGAGACAGCAACACTTCACCCGTTTAGAAATCTTATTTACTGTTTAAACTTGAAATTTTTCTGGTCAGGAAAATAATAAAAACGTTAGAATGCAATAGAAATAATACGATAATGGTTGCGATAAACGGGTAATCTGTCGCTACCTTTAGTGGTAAATATACGTTGGTACTAACTGTACAGTCAATAGTCGGTTGACGGATGACTGCCACCGCTGTGGGGACGCTAATGCCGCTATCGAGGTCAGTGGAACCTGCCTAAGAACACTGATTTGAACTTGAACGAATAAAACGAAAAGTGATCACTGTCTATGCCATTAGGGCATTCAGAAATGTGGGTTAAAGCAATTGTAAATAGGTTGTACGCGATTGTTGTAATTCTTCGTTTTTATCTGACACAATCGTTGTTAAATGTTTTTCTTAGGACGCAAGTACTTATGAGGCCATTAAAACAAAGACCCAGAAAAGTATGAATTTTAATACTTGAACTTACCTTTGTTTTTTTTTAAATAGAAAAGTGAATATTTCTTTATATTTTTAATAAAAACACACTGAAACTTATACACATTTCGTAACTAACACATGTGTACGATAAATACTAGACAAAAATCTATTTTCTATGATTGATATTAATTATTTACATTCCAGTTTTACTAGTTTGGTTTCATTCGCTTTAGCAACTTCGAATGATTACAAATAAAAGATGAAAGTAAAAGATATCGTACGAAAAAACAAGATCATTTTATCGCTACACCAAAATAAAATTCGTTGTTTTTTGGATTAATTAAATAAATTTTCAATAATGTCATATGCGAGGAAATAATTCTTCATGCTATGTTATACACATAATGACTTGATTAGTCAAATCTATATATCATTATCATTACATAGTATAAAATAAAGTCCCCTACCGCGACTGTCTGTTCGCGATAAACTCAAAAACTACTGAACGGATTTTCATGCGGTTTTCACCAGTGGATAAAGTGATTCATGAGGAACGTTTTGGTATATAATCTGTCAAAAATTAGGGCGGGACAATAACTGCCGGGCCCGCTAGTATAATATATAAAAGTATAATTGACCGGCTGACTGACATATCAACGAAACTCTGGCAGTCCGAAGTACTGGGGCTCTAGATAGAAGGTCGTCAAAATTTTCATGCGGATTCCACCATTTCTCAGTCAGTAATTACTTCATAGAAGATACGTGCGAAGCCGTGAGAAATTGTTAGTGAAACATAAAGCATATTTTAACAATATACAGGTAACATATACGTTTAATTGTCATATTTGCAGAACATTTCTCTAACAATAAGTTTGAAATTACTTCCTAAACGGTATTGGGGTTATTCAATAGTAAGACAACGCAATACTGTCCTAATGGTAAATGTAGGACAGTCGCAACTGTTTAGTCAGATGAGGTGTATCTGGAGCACTGGACGCGATTTAGAAAGGTGTCGGGTTTATTATACTTGGACATTGATATCTACATGGTAAGTTGTACGAAAATACATAAGATTGAAACAATGAATCTTATCTTCTATTACTATTTAACTGGTATTAGAACAACGCTTCTAGAAGTGAAAAGATAATCAAAAACGCTATACAAATCATAAACAGCCTTTACATTTGATATATCCACTCAGTTACATAAAAGACGAGGCAGGAAAAAAAGAATTTACATCTTAAAGTTATTATTGGTAATTAAAAATTACTAGTTGTCGTCCAGTGGTCGAAAATCGGCTATAATAAGGGGTACATACATTTTGCCTTCACATGTTAGTAGATAGATATTATTATCTGTATTCCTTTTTTGTGGTAGAATATATATTAGATATTAGAATATAGAATATAGATATTAGAATATAGAATATAGATATTAGAATATAGAATAATATATATATTAGAATAGATATTATAACATATACATTGTAGACGTAAGGAGCGTAAAATATTACGTATAGAGACTTATGAATAAAGGCTTTTCGCTCACCGATGGTATGAAAAAAACTATTTACAAATTGTTTTTATTAGGAACAATAAAACTCAAGGTACTAAAGGGGAAAAGGTACTGAACTGTTTTATCATTGTCTAATTGAATATTAATACTAGTAGACCCGCGCAACTTCGTCTACGTGAAATCGGTTACCTGTCGGTTCCAATTGTATTTCTAAACTCTAAAAGTCTTAATAAAATCTAGAACCCGACAGTGACTCCCACCGTTTCCAATCGTGAAACCAAACAATTCAGGGACTCATTCAAACCTATTTGGTTTAGTAAAATGATTTAGACATAGGTGAAATAAATTTCTTTAAGGCTGACAAAGCGCCATGACATGTCTGTTTTTCAGCAACATCCGACCGTTGAATCATTTGGATATTGTTCATATAAAAATACTAAAATTGCGAATAAAAAATTGGAGGGTAGGGTTATCCAGAAAATAATAATTGTAAAAAAAATTGAAAAAAAAATCTGTATACGGACTAGAAAAATCCAGTTACTTAGTTTCTTGCCGTAATATTTTATTTGTTGGTTAACGTGATCCCTACGAGTTTTTATGGACTCTACATTTGATCACTTTTGAATTACCTTTGTTCTTCCTTTTTTTAATGTTATAAATGCGAAAGTAGGTTTGTTTGTTCCGCTTTCATTGCTCGACTAGTTAACCGACCATCATGAAATTTCGCATACAGAGATACAGAAAAGGACATAGAGATTTTATCTAGAAAAATGTGCTTTACTCAAGAGATAGACCAAATTTACAAAAACTCGAGCGAATTATATTAGTGTAAGTATTTATATTAGAAAGAATTAATATTAATATTATTTATATTAGAAGAAAATTTATATTAGTGTAAGTACTAACACAGTTCTATTTCGACTATTTGGGTTACGCTATTCTATATAAGATATCTTCAACTCAAGAGTGTGGTTGACTGCATATCGATAGTTGGCACTGTTATTTCTTAGCACTACTGCAACATTGAGAGATTTCATTCAATATACCCATCTTTTTACTGTTATCCCAGCATGAGTAGACTCTGCACAATATATTTTCCTCTTTCACTCTCTTCTATCAGCTGACAATTTAACATTCACATCTTTTTATGTATATATCGCAGTCCATCCATGCTTTATTCGGTCTTCCTTTACATTCATACCCATCACCAAACTATATTCTAATTTGTAAATATAATACGTATGTTAGTAATAATGCTATAATTTTTAATATCGATGATTGAATAGATTTACTTAAAATAAAAAGTTTTGCGTTCCTGCTCGAATTTCAGAACAGCCGAAGAGTGTCTGAATGAAGATTTATCATTCAGCTTTGTTATGTTGTAAGCATCACACATTCGTATCATCACTATCTTTCACCCGCGGCTTCACTCGCAAACTTTTTTCTGGATTAAAGGTACCCTATGTCCTCTTCTTTACTCCTGACAAAGTGTATGAAAAATTCGTAATAAGCGGTTCAGTACTTAAGGCTTGAAAGCGTAATAAACACACGTTGACATTTATAGTATTAGCTAGGATGTTACTTAGAGATTGAATTCAACAACACATATATTTTTTTAAACTTATATCATAAAAACTCGTAATTATATCGTAGAAACGCTACACTTGTATGTATACTTGTAATATAACGTAAATGTACGTAGATAGCTTTCTAGTTATATAATTAGTCTGACTAAGGAAACCACATAACGGCTGTTGGAGGCTAGCGTAAAAAATTTACAGTATTTTATGTAATCTTATCTTACACTTCACTTAAATTATGATTTACATATCTTCAAAGTTTTTCTATATGCCCAGTGCAATAGAAAATGTTTTGTACGCTATCTCATAAAGAAATATGAAGTTGTATTCTCGGACGTGCCAACGGCAATAATACTTCGGTTCGCTCAAGGGTTCGTTCAAGAGCATTTTATCAAACCATCATCACATCAGACTGTAAGAGATCCAATGCAGGGATATATGCCTCTTCCCGAAGGAGGGTATGTTACTACAATAACATGTTTCAGGTTCGGGTTTTCTCACGATGTTTTACTTCGCCGCTAAGTGATAAAATTACCAGTTTAAATTAGTAAATATACACGATTTCCGAAAAATTCTTTGTTAGATACTGGGGTTTGGACTGGTGGATATGGAATTAATACTCTATCGGTCTAACTGCCCGACAACGACGACCATCAGTTATCTACAAAACCAACTCCGCTTCCATATTTTAGTCAGTAAGGTTAAACGAGGTTTTGATTAATTTTGGTCATAAATTAATTAATATGATTATAAATTAGTTTTCGTAGTATTTATAAATTAATATATTTACCTTAATATCTATACACAGTAGGGTGGAGTGAAAAAAACAAATTTTTTTTTTTTTTAGACTGGGGGGTAAAAATATAAATTAAAAAAAAAAAAAAAAAATTAAAAAAAAAAAAAAAATTTACAAAATATATAGAAAGCCAACAAAAATATAAAAAAAAAAAAAAAAAAAAAAATATTTTTGAAAAAAAAAAAAATTTTTTTTTTTTTTAAATTTTTAAAAAAATAAAAAAAGAGGAAAAAATAATAATTAACAAAAAAAAAATTATTATATTGTCCAAAAGAGGAGGAATATTTTTTGTGATTTTTTTTTAAAAAAAAAAAAAAAAAAAAAAAAAATTTTTTTTAAATTTGTTATTTTAAATGGAAAAAAAAGGGAAAAATAAAAAATATAAAAAATCTAAAAAAAAATTTTTTTTTTAAAAAAAAAATTTTTTTATTATTAAAAAATATAAAAGAGGGGGGGGGAGAAGAAGAAGAAGAAAAATATTTTTTTTTTTAAAAATAAATTTTTTATATTATAAAAAAAAAATAAATCCAAAAAAAAAAAAAAAAAAAAAAATTTTCACTCCACCCTAATACACAGTGATAATTTACAAAACTAAAAACAATTTGGGAGTTTTTTATCAACAAGTGATTAATAACTAAGCTGTGTAACAATCATAAGAATATTATCACTCTTCAAATTAAACAATTTAGATAAATTTTAATTTAATTATGGTGTATTGTAATATATTTAATTACTAGCGGGCCCGGCAGTCGTTGTCCCGCCCTGACTATAAAAAATCTTTGACAAATTATATACCAAAATCTTCCTCATGAATCACTTTATCCACTGGTGAAAACCGTATGAAAATCCGTTCAGTAGTTTTTGAGTTTATCGGGAACAGACAGACAGACAGACGCGGTAGAGGACTTTGTTTTATACTACGTAATGATTAACATGACACCATGATAACACAAATAATTATTTTTCTTAATGGAGAAGGGCTTTGGGCTATATATGCATTTCATTGTAACCCGCCACTAAGTAGCGCTATGCTATATTTTGTTGTTATTACATTTTCTATCATAATTTAACGCGCTTAGTTGCGAGTAGTTGTTAGCAATAAGTGGAAAAATTTAGAGAAAAATCAATTACGGACAAGATTAAAAAGACAAAATATAGTCAGGAAAATTAGTACGCGTAGGCAGTTTCTTTTTAAGTTACAAAGTACAAACGCCTCGAGTACCAGTATGTGTTGACACCCACATACTTTAGACCGGAACACCGCAACGTAACTACGTAACAATACTGCTATTTGCGGCAGAAATAGGTATATGGCGATGGCACTCTCGCAGTTAAACAAATTCTACCACAATTTCAATAGAGAGGATATTTTCATGCTACCCACCTTACTTTAACCCATCTATTTATTACAACAAATAATAACAAACGCGGGTAGAGCCTGGTACATAGATAGTACTGTATAAAAGTAAAATACATTAAGATACGTAATTTACATTATCCAATCTCTTAACTGTCTGTTTCAGAAAAAATGTAATGTGTAAAAAGCACTCATATTACTAGCATGATACAGTCTATATGTACTGAATAAGAACTGATAGTGACATGCAAATAATATGAAAATTAACACGTTTATCTGTCTATAAATAATTTGTAGATAACATGTTTACTTGTTGAGAACAAGTTACAGTTGCCTTTGTAGTCTATGAATCAGTTTCAATTCATGAATGTAACTTTATTAGAGAATAGCTGTGCCCGCAATTTCGTCTGCGTGGAAGCTTATGTAAAAAACAGTGATTAATAAAGTCATCTGAATGTATTAAGTCCATTCACTTGTCTACTTTTCTCTCGTAGTTACGCCGCTTCGTCACTGAAACTATAATAACTTTTGATAGAGTGGACCCATTTTAATGAAATAAACACTAAGTTACTCCCGAGAATATGCTTTGCTCGTGGTTTATTGTGACCCAGTACTTCGGCAGTGATGCGTGTTCATACAAACAGACAGATAGACAGACAGACAAACATTTCTAAAAATGTATTTTAGTACTTATTCCTAGATACCTGCAATATTTTTTTTCACGAAGGTCGAAAAAGTACAGACAAGTTATATTTACATTCTTATTATATGTATAGATAATAGACATCGTTATTTTCATTCACACAGAGACAGCCGCGTATCTATTAAAAAATAATTGACACAGTGTTCGCTATTTCCATAGACGTCAACTAGATACGGGCACGGGGCCACGAGCAAATAGACGTGTTGTTCTTTAAAATAAAATCTACATAAGATAAACTCTGAGAATATTGTACGTAATGCAAACTATAATCGTAATACCTGTATATATATGTGATTTACTAAAATAAATGACAAAAGTGACTGAAATTGTATATTTTATATACATCCATTTTTATTTACATAACAATACATCAACTACAATCAGCTTTTGAGCTTTTGGATCTACATATTTTTTATTAGTATATTTTCTAATATATATTATTAGATTATATTCATTCTTACGAAAATGGTTTTGTTGTTTTATGGTAATGGGTTGATTTTTGAATTGCAATTGTAATCTTATTATAAATTGTAATAATGTATGTAAATTGTAATCATATTATAAATACCGCGTATTACCATTAGTATCATTATTTCATGTAAATCATTACATAGCATAAAACAAAGTCCTCTGCCGCGTCTGTCTGTCTGTTCTCAATAAACTCAAAAACTACTGAACGGATTTCATGCGGTTTTCACCAGTAGATAGAGTGATTCGCGAGGAAGATTTTAGTATATAATTTGTCTACGTTTTTTTTTTATTATCAGGGCGGGACAACGTCCGCCGCGACCTCTAGTAATTAATAAAAATAATACATTTAACAAACTGTATGTACGAAATAACAGTCGTTGACACCAAATTAGTACTCATTAATACAATAAGTACGAGTAGGAAATATATAAATAAGTAAATCGTGGTGGTCGAGTGGAGTGCCAACTAGAAATCCGCAGGTTCGAATCCCGATTCGAATTTTTCGGAATGCGCATACATTTACTAATTGGAATTGATAATACTATGGACTGACGGTGAAAGAAAACATCGTGAGGAAACCTGAACCTGAGAAGTGTTTTTGTAATACTGTCGTATGTGGGAAAATATAGAATTGTGGATTTCTCTGATACTGAAATCATTAATATATTGTGGGATGGCGACCACCATTAACCACGCCTACACCTTCCTCTGGAAAGAGGACCATGGTCCTGCAATGCATTCCTTACAGGCTGATATGATGAAGAAACATATGATATATTACGAATATTTAAAAAAATATTTTTCTACTTTCCACTTGTCCAAAACCCAAAGACAGTAAATGGCGCCTTAGTCGAGGATCAATTACAAATTAACCTCAGAATAGATACCGAGTTATCATATAGTTGAAAATATATATTTTTTTAAACCGTACAATGTAATAAAGTCAGTATTTAGTATTCAAATGAAAATTTACATTATAGATTATTATCCACGGTCCATTTCTTCTCAACGATGCGATGATGTTACGGCCCACTGCACGCACAAATGAGACGAGAGTTTTACAGTTAACATTCATATCTACAAATTACAATATTTACTATCAATTGTCACACTTTTGTATGATCCTAATTGTAAAGATTATTGATAGTACTCGATTCAATAAACTATCTTCAGACCACGCCTTTAGACCATTGTATTCAAATTCATCATCATAATAAAGCTTTCTCCAAAAAAAAAACACTTAGGTGTGCAAACTTTCATGGTAATTGGTCAAATGATGTTGAATTTTATCAATCTCATACATTTATATTAAACTAGCTTTTGCTCGCCACCGCGTCCCCCTTGGCACCGGTTTGAACCTATGTTTTTTTTTTTTTGGTCGGGGAAAAGAATGTAAAATGGGTGAAAAAAAAAAAAAAAAAAAACAAAAAAAAAAGGGGACACCGAAAAAAAAAATCTACCCCCCGGGGCGGCGGTGAGAAAGGCGGGCGAAAAAGGCACACACAGGGGGAACCCCCCCCGGGGGGGGGGAAAAAAACGGGGGACCCGGGAAGGGGAAACCCCAAAAAAAGCAAAAAGGGGGGGGGGCCACCCGGGGGGGGGGGGGATCAGTCGGGTACCGACACCCTCCCCCCGCAAAAAAGGTTTGATCTCCCGGAGTGGAGCCCTCGAGCGCGCTACTATCGCAATACAATGACACTAAAAGTTTTCAATCATTAGTTGAACAACGCAACTCAAATCACCCCCAGATATGTGCATACATACACACAGATACACATAAGCTGGAAGGATTTATTATTTAATTCCCCTTATTTTCGAAATGAATTAGTTTAGTTTAGCCTAGTTGTCAGACACGAAATACACGTTTGAATTCGCGAGGCTCACATGCCGGTACACATGTGTGTCTCACGAATTCTCATATGTATCCATAGCTAGCTTAGTTTAGCTTCGATTCGATTCGCGGTGTTGCATTCAAGGTAACAGCCCAAGCCGAGGTTCGGCCCCTCTGGAACCCTTGAACTTGTTGCCAAGCGACGAAGTGCCTTAAACGCTCGTCTTAGTCGTCCGGTGGAGTTGTGAAGGGCCGCCAGGCATTAGCGTAGTCAGTTCGAAAAAAAAAGCTTTTGCTCGCGGCTTGGTTCGCGTTACTGTAGCTTTGATGTATCCTTCGAGAATAGTATATACTTTCTGGATGTATGGTACCCTATGTATTGTTCTTGACGCTGACACGGTGTATGCGATATTTCGTAATAATCGGTTGAGTAGGTAACGTGTACAAGCGTAACAAACAAACAAATCCACTTTCGTTTTTATTATATTAGCCAGGATAACTAGGATTATGATATTAATATCGATTTTTATTAATATAAATATAACACAAACTTAAAGGAACATGTTTGTTATATGTCTTTTTGGCATAAATTAACAGCTTGCGCCTTTTAGATATATCTTTACTGGTACAAATTTCTCTAAGTATCTGATTATTAACACGAATTAACATTTTGGTTGTATATCAAGGGGTACTTACAAAACTTCTTTCGGTTAATTTTTTTGTAATTTTAAATTTGTTACATAATTTTTTTGATCAACTTCTGTATGTAATCATTTTGTTTCACAACAGCCTATGTAACTTCTTTCGTATTTTTTAGGAGACCTCACAATTTAATGTAATGTAAATGTTATTCTTAATTTTCACCGAATTTGTAGCGACACATTTTAAAATAAATAAATTACTATTGTTTAACTAAAAGCCAACTATGTCAATAGACGATATGTCTTTTGTTAGATACACACATATACAATGATTTTCTTTTCTTTTTAATTTCATCGGGTACCTACGTCTTGTTATTTCGTGACCTCCTCATTCAAACTTTCAGTAGATGATAGATGTTAAAAAGTTTTCTAAAATTACCCAATATTGTCAACCACCCTCTTAGTTACAATAGAATCTTGACAATAAAATTTAACCTACAACTATCACCATGAAAATAGCTTTTTGTCTAGAACTTTTTTAATGGCAATAGTAGTTCCATATATTATAAATTACAAAAAGGATCATGAAGTGTTGAAAAATGTATGTGCTGACTTGTGGATTGGTATTCAAACAACACTGAAAATGTTACCATACACCTCACAACTTAATATCATACTTCCATTTACACATTCTATGTATTCTTTGTATTTTTAACAACAACCTTATGCAAAATTGATAGTTTTTAGTAATGTGCATTATAATTCAATTTCTTTTTCGGATGTTAATCCCATATAAGTTTAGTGTATGGTGCAGTATTAATATATACAGAAATTGAATTATTGTTATGAAAATGAATTATATAATTTCTAAAAGTCAACTGTTACATTTTTTATAATATACAAACAAAAACCGTTACTACTAAAGGCTGGAATCACATCGTTTAAGAAAATATGTGAAAACATATTATAAACCCATTAATGAACAGCTAATTGTTTAATCATTATTAGTTTTTAATTTAATATAAATTACTTTTCATTACTCGTACTTGTTCCTTTCACAATGGTTATACAATTGTATAGAAATAATTTATAATATTATCCTATACAACTCCTACACTGACTAACATTACTCCTATATGTCTTCGAATATCGTTTTTACGTTATGTATAAATATCTACTTAAATATGTTATTCGTGTGGGAGATTTTTCTATATTCTCCTGCTTTATTTTAAAAATATTAACTCCTTTGGAAATCTATCTATATTTTAAACAAGCTGACCGCCTTGGATTCTTTCACGAAAGCATTAAAAAATTTAACCAAGTCTCGGGTACACAGTACGGTTCAATGAAATAAAAAAGTAATTGAACGTTAATTCTGACAAGAGTTTTGAAGATCTCCGTACTATCTTCTGTGTCACTTACTTCTCTACATTTACACTAAAAAGAAAGAATGCGCCAGATAGGTGGAGCCGTTTTGAAGATGTCCTTATACATATACATTTGACAATTAAGTTTTATTTTTTATATATAATATAGCCTATGATACTCGGGGATAGTGTAGCTTCCCAACGGTGAAAGGATTTTTTAAATCGGTCCAGTAGTTTCGGAGCCTATTCCATATAAACAAACAAACAATCAAATCTTTCCTCTTTATAATATTAGTTTAGATAAATGAACACGCTCTGAACGCCTTTATTTTAATTATATCACCCTTGATCAATGAAATTTGATATGTACGCTAGATTACTTATAGTAAAGATTTTAATTTATGTTTTGATAAAATATAACCTTCCGCTTAAATTGGATATGAGTAAAGAAGGCCAGAGTTGATTAACATCAGCTTTATGAATTTTCTACCCGCTGGTTGTCCTTCTATGAATTTACTTCTACAATATTTCTTTTGGGAATACTAAAGTGAATATCTTTTCTAACTACTAGACCAGTTATGAAGAACACTAGAATTTGTAACAAAGAAAAACGGCACTATCCCATGCTTTATCTCCAACTGTCAAACGTTGCCAGAAGTTTCCATCCAAACAAGAAGAGAAAAGAAAAGATAGTAAAGTTTAGGAACCCTTTGTACGATATACGATGTATTAGAAAAATCGGTACCCGATAAATGAACACAAAATAATGTAGGTCCATTTTTAATTTAATTTCTAATTATTTAGAGTAACTGGTAAGTATAAAGGTTTATTTTATATTATTATAGTTCGGTTTGATTATGAATTTTTCCACGAGCTATGTGATGACTTTTTTAAATGGGCACAGTTCTGTAATATATAGAATATATAATTCTACTCTACAACAATCTGGCGCAATAGAAATGGGGTATAGAATGTTTCCTGGTTCAATGAAATTTATACAAGTGCCCTTTTCCAATAGAACCGATTGTGTTACGTGGTACGTACTGGGCGACCGGGCCCTCCTGTACGCGCTTAAGTAATGTTTGTTCAAAAAATTCTTTGACCAAATACAGCAGTGCGCTATGGGACAAGTTTCTTTGAACTATAAACAAGAATTAAACATGTTTTTGCAATAGCTGGCGCTTAGAGTATACTATTTTCAGTTCGGTTAGAGAGAGATGCCCTTGCATCGCTTTTATATCATTGAATTTAAAATCATAAGGCTAAATTTATTGTAATTTATTTTGATATAATACGTTGCGCAAAGTAATTGAAATAATTTCCTACATCAATTGCGAAGGTCGCAATACAATCAGACAGGATTAAATATCGGAAATTAAAATATATAGCCATACCTACTTAAATTTAGAGTACAGTATTAAATGGAAATACCACTCAGTGACCTTGGAGCTTCGTAATATACTATTTAAAAATTTTGGAGACAACGTAATGTTGATTGAGATAGGATTTTTTTTCTAACATATAGTGTTGTAATCACTTTGGATAATTTATTTACGTTTAGTAAAAAGGATTAAATTTAGGATGTAGGTTTAAGCCTGTGAGCTTTGAGTCTAGATCATTAAAATTTTAGGGGTGTCAATATTTAAACTTCTCTAAAAAAACCGTTAATATATAGAACTCTCTTTAGTTTATTTGTGAATATAAGAACAAACAGATAAATATTTTAAATATTCTATAAGTTTTTTGACATTTTTTTTTTCAATATAAACCCACGAAAGCTACCGTTTATTTATATTTTAATAACAAAAATATTATTATAGAGAAGGATTCCATGCTGATGAATCGCACTTGGGGTTGAGACGCTGCGAAGAGGGGCTACGGAGGGTATACGGGAGCGAAGTGAACCGCCCGTCCTCGACGGTGAGAACGGTGATTTGAAAACAGTCTAAATCGGTGAAGTCGTTCAGAAGTTACACTAGCATGTATACCAACGTTTATATATTAGGTGTAACGGAAAGTTCTGTCCGTTTCTAGGGCAACAATTTTCGACATGAAAGTTTATTACATACACATGTTGATTTGACGTATATTCGGCTCTCTATTTTTTCTAAATGATATCCCATGTCCTTTTCAATACCCCTAAAAATTTGCATGAAAAATTTCATGATAATCGGTTGAATAGTTAAGAAGTGAAAGCATAACAAACAGATAAACACACAAACTTACTTTCGTATTGTTGCTATTATTATTTTCGTAAGGGATATATATTGAAATAACAATGGATTTTAATGTAAAAATTAATTTTCATGACCACGGATTGAACGGTATAGGATTTGAGGCACTGCACCGCCATCTAGTGATGAATTATAGGAAAATAGTTGAACCTAGAAGAACCGGCCCAATCTTGTCCCAAGCTAAAGTTGACTCAGAAAAAGTAACGGGGGAGTGTTTGGTGAACCAGTGGTGGTGTCATACACTACAGCTTCCTAAGATTTGACCAGACGATTACGACAGATTTATATTGTCAATAATTGCAAACTTTTATGGAAAAGCTAGCCTTGAAACAATCGACACTGTTCAATCTCTCTAGCCTACTGTTGCTTCAGGACAACGCTAGATCCCATACTTTACGACACACTGTCGCTTAATTAGACGAACTGCCGTTAAAATGTCTTGGAATGGTTCTCTAATTAATTAATAAATATGGGGCAACTAACTTTATCAACAAATTCCGTTTATAGTATACATAAATAATAAAAAACAAATCATTCATTAAATTATAATATGATGACATAAAAGCGAATTAGTAAATTATAATTACATTTTACAAGTCTTACTTATTTAAAATGTCAACAAAATTATTATATTGATTGTTTTATTAGTAACTATATTTAAAAACAATGATAGGTTATAAATATACGTACGGTCAACGCATCGTCTCACGCGACGTTTGAGTGCAGAAAATACAGCGGTAGTCTATTTTCAGAGAACTCGGACGCGATTAGATCATTTTTTTTCGTTTCAAGCGTTTTCCTCGTTGTGGAGTAAAAGAGAGATTCTTCGGATAATTGAATTTAAACAATATTTGATTATAACACTTTAAGTAAGTATATGTCTTGGTTTATGAATCGTGTTAGATGAGAGAGTTATATAGAACTTGCTCTGCTCGCTACTCTACATACGTTTCTTAGTATTTAATGTAATTACTATTTGCTATAATACATAGTTGAGTTACAGCTAAATGGAAATCGTGTCAATATTCTGCGTGTTAAACTATTAACACACATCGTAAATAATAATATACGACTTGATGCGTCTCAGGGTCATCTAGGGTTACGTTACCTTCTTAAATATTCTCTATGGAACACTTAAGTGTTCCAACATCCGTAGTAACCGTTCAAATGATGTCGGAATGTATAAATCTTAAATATTAGTTCGTGATATTACAACAGACTTATAAAAAGGGATTGTGGAATTAAAATAATTGAAGAACAGTTATATACATAAATTAAATAAATTTTAAACATCGTTAATATTGATAATGTAACGGAAAATTGCTAATTTTTATTTCCATGGGCACAATGCTACGTGACATTGGCTCGTCCGCTTGCTGTCACTCGCAACGTGATAACTACAGACGATTGTCTGAAGAATAGTATCTTATTTACTTTAATAAATATCACAATACGTGTGAAAATACCCGTCTAAAAAAGGTTGCTCGCGCACACATTACAAACGTATACTTTTGCTTTAAACACACAGATTGTTTAACTTGCCAAAGATAGTAAGTAATTTTTATTATAAAAACGTGATATATCTACAACATCGTATTTCGTAGTAATTGTACGCAGCTACCTCCTATTGAAATATATTTTTTCCAACTTCGAAAAATATTACTTACGCTATTGTTATTTTATTTTTATATATTGCGCGACATTTTCTTTTTAAATGTGTACAACATATACGTATATATAATTGAGTAAGCTTGGTGGTAAAATCTTATTCATTATTAGTATGCATTCAAGCGAAAAATAAAAAGAACACTGCGTTAAATATTTATATTAAAAAAAAGTCGAAGCAGTCAGTCATAAGGACTGCGACGTAAGTGAAAACTCAAAACAATCATATAGGCACAGTTTATTAATTTATCTAACCTATGACGGACTGCATTATCTCAAAACAAAATATCAATACTAGATGTTCACCAACTGCTATACTACCCGTCGCTAGGATGACGCAAGCCACGGAAGCGCGATATGCTTGTATTGCACTTATTAGTCACGTTTATTAGCATGTCATAAAGGGAGATTATAAATTTATCTCCTGCCGAAAAATACCGGCCAACGCGCCTAAAGACGTTATCACTTCAAAAATTAATACACAACCGTTTGTCCATGCCACGTAATTTATAAAATAACCAAGAAAACTGACAAACGAAAAACGATAACATCTTTACATATATCTATACAATACGAAAAAACTTTCCAAAATTTTGTACAGTGTAAAGTACAGCATAAAATTATCTCATCTTATTGTTTACTTAAATGATCACATAATATGTGTAAAGAAGATTTACCTTTTCAAAAGATTAGCCATAATTGATTGCACTTAATTGAACACGTAAAATAAACATTATATATTTTAAGCAAAATGGAATTTCAACCGAAACCAGCCATCTAGGCGTCTGTCACTTCGTCCGAACGCGGCCGTTATTATCTGTAAAGAGGCTTTATCGTGACAGATCGGGGTTTTCTTAACGTTTTATCACTTCCATAATCTAACAACAACATGTCAATCATGATGATATTCTACTTATCTCGCAGTCTTTGATAATGTAACTGCTGCCATTGTATCGTCACGTGAAATGTTCGTAAACGTGAAAATAATAAAAGTAAAAAGAAAATATCCATAAATATGTTCATGTTTGTTTTTCATTTTAATTTTGTTTGCCATGAATTTTTACATACACGTAGTCACAACGAAGAGCGTGGGATAACTATCATCCAGAAAAGAAGTATTGTTGCTGAGAGATAGGTCCATATTAACTCGAGCGAAACCACGCACAAAAGCAGGTTGATAAGCATAAATAGATTGCTAAACTCACCCTGAACAAGGTAGTAGAATACACAAATTTGAGTATAGAATTCTCCGTTACTCGAAAAGTGAGAAGCTTATAAATTACTGCAAATATTGTAAAAATAAAACATACAATCTGGTTATATATGCAGGAATGGATTCTACAAACCCGCTAGATCTGATAACACTTGAGCAAGCAAATTTTAATTATAACAAGAACGTACCAATTTTTTTCACAAACCTTAGTGCTTATACTCCTGTTTCCGTCTGAACGATTTCTTTGATAATAATTACTAGAATATGACGCGTTAACATCAAATAAACTGCTTATCATTTTTTTAATAGAAATGTATCTAGAGCATGATAAGCCCCACTATTTTCTTACTGTAGTCTCTGTTATGTCTCTTAAGAACAAGGTTGATAGCAGCAAGCTCGTGCAATACCTACCTAGTTGGATCGGTCAGTTTTCACGGTTACCTAAAATCAGCAAAACGCTGATAACTAGCTCACAGAAATGAAACAACTATGAAAGTCTTAACAGATTTCAAAACAAACCGCTTTGTCACAACTTTTTCAATTAATGACGTAATAGCCGACATTAATAAGGCGAATCTAAAAACTTGAAAAAGAAAATTCACATTTATTGATAAATCAGTAACGAAAATAAATTTAAATTATTTTTTTACGTATATATACAAAATTGAACTTTAATACACACTGAAATAAGTACAAATTTACATAAAATAGACAAAATAACATTATATCTAATGCCGTGTATCTATACGAATATTATAAAGAGGTAAATTTTGTGAGTTTGTGACGTTCTAGAGGGTAATCTCAGGAACTACTAAACCGATGTTGAAATTTTTTTACCAATAGAAAGCCACGTTATTTGTGAGACATATATGATTGAGTTCCAGAGAAAAGTTGTAGAGCTTGATAATGCCCACAAAAAAGTCAGCGACTGCATATGTCTAACTTTTATATTTAAGTCACAAAAAGTTGTTGTTTATATTTTAAAAATAATTTAAATCGTTAAGTGATGTTATTGGTCATATTATCAATAACAATTATGAATTCTTATCAATATATAATGATATAATAACTGAGCCACAGCAACGCGTGGCCGGGTCAGCTAGTAATATATAACTCGACTTTTATTCATAGAAATTACATTTGGTATTATAGAAGATTAATCTTTCTGAAAAACAAAGTAAGTAGGCGACTCGAATATTTTGTAATCGAACCTTTATTATCATTTTGTGGTTGCACAAACTGTGACAATATTGATTTACAAGGAACATATGAAGGAAAGAAAAATAAGAATATAACCATACTAACACGTATCTATATGTCGAAGGCAAGCAACCTTAAGCTGTTGGAGAAAATCGCTAAGGCGTATAGTAAGTTCCTACCAGATTTCGCCCATTCTGTCGTGATTATCGCCCGGTCTTGTGATTCCGTGAGGACGGTGAAAGACTTCGCTCCAGCGCCCGTGATAGTTGAGCCGAGCAAGCAATAGCGCCAACAAACGACACAGCTTCATCTTTTCTAAAACTCCATTGACTTTTCATGCAGTCAGAAAAAAAAGAAGTCTATACAATTAGAGTTATATTTTTATGTAATATAGTATTACTAGCCGACCCGGCAGACGTTGTCCCGCCCTGATTATAATAAAATCCTTGACTAATTATATACCAAAACGTTCCTCATGAATCACTTTATCCACTGGTGAAAACCGCTTGAAAATCCGTTCAGTAGTTTTTGAGTTTATCACGAACAGACAGACAGATAGACGCGGTAGGGAACTTTGTTTTATACTATGTAATGATGATATATCACATTACTATAGCATTACAGTGATATAGTATATTTTTCCTACTAAAATGGAATTAAGTATGAAAAATTTATCAGTGTATATTTAAAATTCACGTATTGTACATAAACCTTTGTTTTGCTGGAAGTTTTCTATTGTAATAATATAAAACAGTTGTTATAGGTTTATCTAACGGTCTAATATTTCATTATGTATTAGAAAAGTAAATTTTACTAAATTTTTTAATGAAATCGCCAGATTCTCTTATCAATAATTATTTAACTAATACAACCCTTCTAAATATAAATACTTTAATCAGTTAATGTTGCGTTTATGTAAAATGTGCTAGAGTTTTTAATTAACTTGTTATTGATATAATAACAAGTATATTATGTTTTCAGTGTTTCTATGATATCTATGAATAATTTAAAAAAATACCTGAAAAATTTATTTTCAAATAGATATAGATAAAAGTTTTACTGAGTTACTCGAATCGAATAATGAAATTGATTAATTTTAATATTTTATTCATGTCAGAAAAGTTTAATAACATGAATATTTTGTATACCTTCTGAACCAATATTATAACAGTCTGCGGTTGCACAAAATGATAATAAACGTTCGACTGCATAATATTCAAGTCGTTTACTTAGATTTCTTTGTTATTGGAATGATAACGATCTTAAATAAATTATACTAAAGGTAATTTCTGTGAGTAAAAAACACAAGTCAATATACAGCGATAAACAAACTAGCTCACCCGCGCAACTTCGTTTGCACCGAATCGGTGATTACCGGTTCCAATTATATCTTCAAACGCGAAGGATAAAAAAAACCAGAACCCGAATCCAACGCCACCTACCAGGTCCAATGTGAAATCAAACTATCCAGGGACTCATTCAAACGCATACCTAGTTGATATTGCGATTTTTGTTCTTAAATAAGCCTAGAAACCGATTGCAGCATCATCTACCGGGTCCAGTTGAGATAATAACAATCCTATATATATTGTCGAGAAATGTCTTCCCAGTGGATCCTGTGTTGTTTCTATACCTCTCACATTTGCGCGCGCCTCCTATTCTCACATGACCAGCGACAGCGACAACGCAATAATTTTACCGGAATTTATTTTACTCGTTGTTGTTTTGACATAAAAACCATCTTTTTGGCTATTGGCTAAACTTAGATATATGGTGATGTGGACTTTTTTGTAGAAATAAAAGTAATGAATATTTATATTTTAATTACGCTTATTGTTATTAATTATTGAAAATATATATTTACTAAAATAAAAATTAACATAGCACTCAGGGTAAATATACCTTTCTAACAGTGAAAGATTTTTTAAATCTGATCTGTAATACCAGAGATTACCTCGAATATCCAAACTCACAAACACTTTATAATATTAATATACATAGATGTAGGTAATCTAGTAAAAATAATCGAATCAAATGTGAAGTGTGGATGTGTATAAAAAGTTAGCACAAGGTAAATATTGTAAGTTCCATATACGCACTTAAACGTACATATTTATATTATACATACATCATGAGTTGTGAATTGAAATAAAACAGATTGAGATGGCACTAATTAAAGTTTTAAGAGCTGTGGTAAAATTTCATAAATAATAACACATGTACCCATACATCCCTTTTGTGAGAACTTGTAATTTTCACAAGCCTTGGCGCAATCATTTATAAATGTAGTTGACATTAATTAATAAAATAAACTGAATAATAAAACAATAACAGTTTGAGAATATGTAGCAATAATCATACAGTCGTAGCACGTTAACGCGTCATCCAAGGGCGTGGGTGCGAATTCTACAATCAGTCTGAACTTTCTGTGAAGGAAAATATCACGATGAAATCTTAGCCCAGTGGTAAGATATTTTATAATTCTCGTTCTATTATCCTCAAGCATGAAATCTGCCGATTATAGGTATATTCATATAGTCCAGACAAAGCTTATTGTATTAATATGTTTGGTTGAATCGTTTCTTAACAACAAGTACGATTTTAGATAAATGCTATCCTCGAATACAATAACAAAAATAAATTAAGTTGAAACGGAATTTTATCAAAACACTAGGGAATTTTTTTTTACTGCAATTATAGGTGTACATATAAATCCATTATATTGCTTGATTACTTTCTAGTACACTTTTAAATCACCTTATAAATGAAACATTTATTACATAACACTTTATTAATAAATTATAAATAAGAATTAGAACAATGAGAAGTAACACAGGAATAAGTGTTAAATATTTCCGTAAACGTTTTGGCTTACCTAAAGAAGTATTGTAAAATATATGTCCTCTATTCTAATTCCACAAAAAAACGATTCATGAAACACGTGAACGTGAATATGGACACGAATAAAACGTAGTAAATATTTCTTTATATACATATCTTCATTATTAAAATATTTACAATAATATAACAAACTAGTACAATTGATATCGGTCACCTGTTTCGAGGGGCACCATCCACACAATGTAACCAGATCATTTAATTGTTTTAATTACTACGTGTTAACTAGTTTTTGTTTGTCACCAAGCAACACGAAAGTTTCAACGTGTTTCGTACACAACTACATAAGTAAAATAAATATGTTACTGCTGTGTGATAACACCCATTTAAAATAGATACAACAAAATCTACGTGTTGACTAAACAACTATCAGCGAGCTCTATAATTTGTATAAAAAGTTTTTAGTTTCAGTTCAAGAAAAAAACGAGAACACGAAACGTGAAATTTACGATAAAATATTATTAATATTATATAATCTACGTTGCGTATAATTTATAACTAATTATACCGTAAATAGAGGTTGTGATGATCGTAACTGTTAATTGAGAAAAGCAGTTTTCCTTGTGGGTTAAGGGTGCCGTAAATTATTTCTTCCAGGACACTGGTATAACTGAAGCCAACGTTGCATTGAAATAAAAATAATTACAGTAGTTATTTCAATTCAACATCACAAAAATACCTTCGAGAGTGAAAGGCTTACTTTGAATAGGTAGCATTTAGAAAATGAAGACATTAATGGTGAAACTGGGCTATAAATTAGAAATAAGTAACCTAGCTATGTAGACATTTACCATGACGTGACCATTAATCACGTACGTATCATTAGTACTGAGTTACCGACTTACCCTACAGATTAAAATGAAAAAGAAATGACCTGACCGTCTACATTGAAGATCGAATAACTTTTAAATATTCAAGTTCCTAAAGGAGACCGCGATTTGTATGATAATGAGAGGGCCTCTAACCCAAATAGTGCAACGTCCTCTGAAGGGCACCTATAAGTGAGTGGAGACAAAAACCTGAGGTGAAAGATTTACGTTGAGAATCGATACCAGGTGATAAATTATTAATAGATGAAGAATCACATTCTAAAAGAATTAGTTAAAGTTGGCTCATAACTGATAATATAATTAATAATTAAGTATATAAAGTATTACGGACAGGTAATACTTTATAGAAAATCGATATATTTCCGCAATTTTAATTTTGATGTATTACAATTATTATATATATGTTAAATGCCAAAGTAATCATTGAGTATAACATTTAATTTCTCGAATAGCTTCGAATAGGTACTCATATAATAATCGGTTTAGTGATTGATGCTATTATACGACAGGTGTGTCTATGTTAACTGCAACCAATCGTTTTCCTGCTGATTGCACTGTGCTCTGATACAGTAACAACTGATTTGAATGATAGCAAACTGATTTGAGTCTTAATTACTTGGCACACGATTTATAATAAACTTTATGTAACTAAAATAGTATTCACTGCATTACAGTGTGTGGTAATATGAATTCAGTTAGTAAGTACTTGCGTCACAAGTAATCACACCGTCCTATTCACACACCTGTCATTCAGTTCGCAATAAATGCCTTAATGTTTCCATCTTCTTAGGTATTCTCTTGATTCTATATACGTTTATATACTATTTACTTTATTGTGTAACATATTCATCCATATGTTGAAGTGAAGTAAAGTTTTACACTGATAAAACTAAACACTGTTCACATTTTCAGTTTATATAGGATTCGCTAATTAGCTGCTTGTTTGAATTACGTGCGATAATAAAATTAAAAGATCTTGACTTTCGTAAAATTTCCATTATCGCTACGCACGTAATCATGTCAACAAAACAAAACGTTTTGCATCGTCTTGTGTAAAGAAAAACTCGTACTTACCAAAATATTAAAAGATGACCGTAAATAAGCACAAGCAGGAAAACATTAAATCCACTCACAATGTTGTTAACAAGTGTTAAAATATTTTTCTAATATTTATTATTTTTCACTTGGTTTTCTCACATAGAAAACTAATGAACTATCGTATAGTGTGTATATATTAGAACGGCTATACGTGACCGTAAGCGACCGCGACAGAGTAAAGACTGAGAAATAGTAAGTTAACTGTAGTCAGTTGAGTGTTGAGTGTGACTATAGGTACTTACCGGACCGATTTTACCGAATAGCGAGGACGCGAACGAACGCGGACGGTTCGCACCCCACTACGTGTGTTGGATCCAACGAGGCGCGGCGCGGCGCGGTGTAACGTCGCGTTGGTCCCTCGAGCCCAATAGTTTCAATCATGTTTCAATCGTCGACTCGCCCCGGCCACATGGGATCTGACCGATTTGCTTCGCCAACTACTGCCCCAAATAAAATTTGTCAACAATATCTAAACTACTGATGCTTGAAGCTGTTCTGTAGCATTTTTTTTTATAATTGAAATGAGTGGAATCATTTACACTTACATCATCCACTATTCCGTGATCTTATTTGCTATATATATTACTAGCTGAGGCCGTGGTTTTGCACGCGTTTCTTTATTGTTTGTCTTATTCTTCGTATTGAAACATATTTACATACCAATTTTTAAGCGGCACCCAATGACGAGTTATAGTAAAAATGATAGAAGAGGAACCTTCTCCATAAATAATCAATGAAATGCGGCAACTTTTATCATGATCAACCAAACGGTAGAAACCGTTTATCGATCTCAGAGGTTCCAATATTTAATTTTATATTAAATTAGCGGGTCCGGCGGGACAACACCCGCCCAGATAATAAAAAAACCCTGTCAAATACCTAAACCTTCCTCATAAATCACTGTACTGGTGATTCCGCATGAAAATCCGTTCAGTAGCTTTTGAGTTTATTGCGAAGAGACAGACAGACAAATAGACGCGGTTGGGGACTTTATTTTATACTGTGTAATAATGATAAATAGAAAATTACTTCTACCTCCTACTACTAATACGTATTTATTAAACATTAAATTTGTATATCACGTAGTGAAATATAAGAGATCCTGAGAATAATGTATCTTTATTTAAAAAAAATAGTAGTTTTTTTAAACATAGTACAATTGCTATGATTTATTTCATTAATATTCGATATAAGTAAAATTATAAATGGTTTATTATAATTATTAACATTATAAACTCTTTGGTACCCGACCGCTGAATAAAACAAGTTCTAATGTTATGCCAAAAATGTTATATAAATTTGAATAACATGTTATAATTTTTCATCTCTTTTCTTATAGATTGTGTGGAAACATATATGGAGAAAGCACGTAAAATAAAATCTTCCAAGAAGAAACCTAAAAATTCATTAAATGATTATAATTCGTCAGTGAGTAGTTCTACCTCTCACACACAGTTTTTCATAAAATTGAGACACCAATCTTCGTATCAGAAAATAACAAGAGATGAGTATTGCGGCATATCGGAGTCTATGTCAGGTTCGAGTGCAACATTCGGCTGCGAGCATGGTCCTGAGGGAAAAAAATACTCGGGGAAAGGACGCCTAAGGAGAAACTTTTTGAAGGAATTAGACCCGATATCGTTAGGTAATGTACCTTGGATATTAATTTATATATTTAACTATGGATTTAGCTAAAATATTCATGCAGACCCAAACTGAACTTGCACTAATCTCGATTAATGTTTATGGACAATGGATAATATATGTATACTATCGCAAAAGTTATCATTTAATGGTATACTTGTTGATTCCTAATTGAGACGCGCTTCAGTGAGACACTATATAGGTACACTATACATCCCTACAAATTTACGGTCACGGCTAATAATATACGGCTATTTTCTTAGTAATTTCTTCCTATAGGTTCCGAGAGCACGCAGGTAACATCACCAGCTAGACGAATAAAATTATACGTCTCCGACATATTACTTCAGCTTTTAAACTGTATTGTAATATACACCGTTACGTTAAATCTAGTCTCAGGCTTGAATTTAGTGGTGTTAAAATATATAGAAGTGTCAATATCAAAGTTACCAACCTATTTGAAGAAAGGTTTTGTTTCAAACCGCTCTAAACATTTGAGGATGAATTATTATATCATTCAATTTTTCTCTTGTATGAAATTCACGAATTTAAAAAGTTTATGCTCAAAGCATACAATACAACGGATATTTTAATGCAGGTATACCTAATAACTAGATTTGTATAGTTAAAATGGATTTATAGGTCGTGACAATACAATAGTAGAGAAATTAATTTGATCAAAAGGATAAGTAGGTGAGGGGAAAGCTAATTTGTATTTAGAAGGACAGAATTCTTAATTATTTTGTTTCGCTTTCATAAAATGCTGTACCCGTTATTCTTTAAAGGTATACTTATAGTTTGGTAATGTCAAACATGTTATATGAATAAGTCTTCTTTCACTTCCAAGTTATTTGAATCGGCGATACTCATTTTTTAAAACCATTTGATGATTCTTGAAAAATAACACATTATTGACATTTTATATTCTTCAGTAATAGGCTAAGGAATGTGCCATAAACTATTTTAAATGTCTTTTGTTTATATGTATACCATTAAATGAACAAATGAGATCGTAAAATGATACAATATACAATAAGCATGCGAAATAATTTACGTTATTTTATCACGACATTCAGTTTGCTCTCAATTCAGGATGAAACGGTTAAAATAATTACCAATCATGGTAATTAAATGCGAACGACTTCTAAGAATATTGGCGTTGCATGATTGATGTCCATAAAAACCGTGACAAACTTAATTATATTCAGGCATTTTATTCTAGATTTATCTGTTAAGGTTACTCATAAAGTTAGCCTTCAGTCATGAAAAATGACGTTTGAAATAGCGTTCGCACAGATAAGTTCTCAAGAAAAGAAAATCTATATAATTATTAGGTCTTTAATAAAGGTTCATAAGTTGTTTATTATTTAGGACCGTATGTTTCTTTTAAAGACCGAACATGGAACCACGGATGCCCACTCGCCTACGACTGGGATATCGCTAAAAAACTGGAATTTCTGGTCTCTGATCCCACAGTCGACAAACAAACGGATCGACTGGAAGCCCATCTTCGGGATTTTTCAAGAATCTCTGATATGGGATTTGTATCCTTTTGCAAAAAATATAATAGTACCTAATTAGTTTATACTCGCTGCTTCGCTCGCTGTAATTAAGATTTCACCAATTTTTCAGGAACAGTACTCTTTATTTGGATAAAGGATACCTTATGGTCTTTATTGTACTCCTGACAACCCGTACGTTTTCACAAGGCACAGTTCAGTAGCTAAGGCGTAAAAGCGTAACAAAAAACTAACAAACTCACATTCGCATTTGTAATATTAGTAACAATAAAAAATAAAGTTACAAGAAATAATACGCGCATATTAGTTACTTGTGAACATTAATAATAAAACATTTATTAAATGATTTCAGTCGCTGTTCTTTTTAATTCTTTTATAATAAAAATTGTCAAATCACTTAGAAAGAAACAAGTGTTGGTATTTTATTATCATGTTCAGTTTTCTTAAATATCATGTCTCAGAAACTCCACGTACTAGACAGCCTGTGCAAAATAATAGATTATTTGGTAGATTCCTCTTCTATAAAACCTACGTTGCAAGAATGCCTAGGGCTTTTGTTACAAAATATAGATAAGCCTATTTTGTTAAATGCTAATTCGGACGTCAGTACACATTTTGAAAAAATCAGAAATTATATCGGATTTTTGGGTAAGTGTCATAGATTTTATATCTGATAAAGAATATTAAGCTTTATGGTATACGACTATTTGTGACTGACTAATTTATATAGACAAGATAGAATATACTTTATGAGATCTATTATGTTTTTTGACAATCTTAATAATGTGTTCATAATTATCACTACAATGAAATTACATTACTGTTTTATGCTTATTACCAATGGGATTCAAGTCTCTTGTCTCCTATATCGGAGCAAGTGAGACAATGTCACTAAAACACAAGAGATTACATCTTTACGTGCCTTTAGTGCATAAATCTATATAAATACAAATCAATTGGTGAATGTATGTAAGTGCATAACTTTAGAACGGCTGCATCTATTTGGTTAATTCTTTCTTGTTATGTTTGTAATTTTCAAGACAAGGTTTGTATGAAAAAAAACATTTGAAATATCGCACGGAAAAGTAAAAAATAATAGGTTAAAAATCTCTTATAAAAAGTGAGTAAGTGATACAGAAGAAAATAGGGAGTTCTTATAATATTGACAGGTTGACACTTTCGGATGTTTAGTTGGCATTTTATTCAATTACAAGGTCGTACTTTAAAGGGAAGATTTAATCTTGTCACCTTTGTTAGTGCACTCATGCGAAGCCGGGGCTTCTAGCAGCTAGTTACAAATAAAAAAAATATGATACCATGATAAAGTGACGGTGTTGTAGATAGTAGACATAGTGCAGTCAGTCCAGAAACATCAACGACCATCGAGTCGAATCCATTGTCAGTCGCCCCTGTCATGTTGGCCGTCAAACAATTCAGCAGCTGTATATAACTGGTTTATCTCAAAACGCTACAAACGAAAAGAGAGTCACTGTACCTGATTTGGCATTACGTATATAGTTGTCGAGATCCACTCTCATGTAGATCCTACTATCCTGCTTCTTAATGAATAACCGGCTGAATTGGAAACGCAACTCACCTAGTTCTTGACTCTATGAAGGGTTTTGCACCCGTACAATTATTGTAAAGATCCTATCGGATACAATTATGATGAAGAGATATTATGAGATTAAGATATTCTGTATTTTTGTAGTACCATCATGTATGTCTAAAATCCCACCTGACGTTAAATGACAATGTCAAGATGGGAAAGATGCTAGATAGAGGAACTATCACGCAAGTGCAGCTACCGAAACACACTCGTAGATGTTCGGTGACAAATTTTCAACTCTATGGTGGTAGCTTTACAGGTAGGTTTAGAAAAGCCCTATCACCAAGCTATCGTTTCATCCCGGTGTTCTATTTTACTGAAAACTTCATTATCACACGGACAACGGACAGTGACAGATGATTCAAGTTGTAACAATCACCGGTCGCTATGTCTAATTTCCTAAAATGTTATATTATTATCTCTTATATAGAGAAAATTTCCATTTCATTTGTATCTGTACAAATATACTGGATAGATTTCTATTTATTTTTCTTCTGGTTTGTTGTTTCACTTGGTTCGTATCTATAATAAATATATTTGAATGAATGTCCTATGAAGTTATTAAAGTTTTAGGAAACTGTGATTTTTATTTATTTTATGTATTTTCTTGCCGTGGAGAATTAGGGCGTGTTTTTCCTCTGAATATAAAATGTATTAACAGCTAGCCTGCTGATGCTAGTTGAAAATAATTATTCAAAGTCTCTAATATCTACTATACGGTTTTAAAATATCACCTTTCAGGATATTTACTTATGAGACTAGAAAGCGACATCGACTTCGATTTGGTATCGAAAGGGTTGATTTGGCAACTGTCTGCTCCAGACTCGATCCGAGGACACGGAACTACAAAACTTCGTCATAACCTGGCTGCAGCGGTTCCTGTGCTATATCAGCCAATTACTAGAATGTTGGCGATTGCCTCATCACATCGCTACCCAACTTTTCTGCATATTTCATTATTACTTGCTATCGATAATGCTAATAACTGTATGTTATTTTTATTTACTTATTAATCAATTTTCATTGTTTTACGTGAATTTCATACAGTTTATTCAATATTTAGTTATTGGTTCTATCTTACTTGTCAGCTGTTACGCATTCTTGCAAGGAGCAAAGTATGTTATTATTCGTTAGATGTGTATCAAAAGAAGTGAAATCTGGACCAATATCATTCTAATATCATAAAAGTATGGAGGAGATGTTTCATTTTAACTGAAACGAAAAAAAAGAGATACGGATCGTTGGACCCTCCCCAGTCTAACTCTATCCCAATCAAATTACGTGATCGTTTTTTAATTGTAGTTGCTTGAGTATAGTAGTATGAAGCTGAAAAAGTAGAACCAAATACCTAATTATAAAAAACTTAAAAATTAGTTTTATAATATTCGACTTAGGTTTTGAATATCTTTTATTCAAAACTTCCAAAATAACTTACTGTCAAAACAATTATATTTTTGACATTTCTGTGTAATCCGTTATTAAGACGTTGATAGACAGTGATTGACGCCCTCAGGTGTCAAGCTCATTAAACAAAATAAATGTTGTGCAGTAGCAAATCGTGTCATGGATATGTATATCATGGAAATGCGTTACAAACAAAGTGTTGCAAATGTCAGTAAAGTTACATCTGATCTGAATGAGTGGCATGAGAGGTTCGTGCATCAAAACATTGCACATGTAAAAACAATACTATCTAAAAGCAATGTGCAAGTAAGTGACAGTAATTTCACTCAGTGTGATGGCTGTTTAAAAGGAAAAATGCATCGCTTACCTTTCAATACTAGTACAACAGTAACTACAAGGACATGTGAGCTGATTCACGCTGACACATGTGGTCCGATGGAAGTACCATCAGTAGGTGGTTCTAGATATTTTGTTTTATTTAAAGATGACTATTCAAACTACCGATTTGTTTATTTCATAAAAAGGAAAAATGAAGTTAAAGATTGCATACAAGATTTTATTATGAAAGCTGAGAATATTTCAGGTAATAAAATACAAATATTTAGAAGTGACAATGGATTGGAGTTTATGAATAAAGAGGTTAAACAATTATTTGCGAGTCGTGGTATTAAAATGATATGATATTACGTCTGTCGACATGTTTATAATATCAGTACGCTCGAAGCCGTTCGATTTCTCATACTATTTATTACATGGAGCGGTATTATATAATTTTTTACGCGACTGGAAGCAAACGAACATGCAGATCGTCTAATGGTAAGCGATAACCGCCGCCCATGGATACCAGCGACATAAGGAAAATCACAGATGCGCTGCCACCCCTTGAGAAAATAGTAGACTTGTTTCTTGAAGGTTTGTAAATGATATTGGTCCGAAAAGACCACCGCTAGCAGTTAATTCCAACGAACGGACGCGGTGGAAAAAACGAAGGCGAAAACCGCACATACGATTTCCAACCATCAAGATGGCATGGATGGAATTACAAAATTAATTAATTAACTTCACTATAGGCGTATTCTTAGGGTATTATAGAAGTATTTAGGGCATATAGGGTTATTATATGTATATTTTTTACTAGTGGACCCGGCAGACGTTATCCCGCCCTAATAATAAAAAAAGCCTTGACAAATTACATACCTAAAACCTTCCATGAATCACTTTATCTAGGTACTGGTGAAAACCGTATGAAAATCCGTTCAGTATTTTTTTAATGTATCGCGTACAGACAGACAGACGTGGCAGATAACTTTGTTTTATAGTATATTATTCTAATAATCTGATTTTATAAAACAAATATGTTAGTAATACCATACTTATTATATGTTATCTGTCAAACCGTTAGTTTTAATGTAGATCCAATCCTTTAAACTACGTTAACAAAATAATAGATGAAATTTTGAAATTAATTTAATTTCAGGCATAGAGTTAATGAGGGAAAATATTGTAGAAAATATTTTCTATCGTTTCAATCCTTACTTTCCCTTGAGAAAGTTGCCGATCTATGACATTAATCCCGCTGACCTGGATGACTATAACGTTAAATTAGGTTCGTTACTATTTAATGTTATTCATAATTGTTTTCCTTTCACTCATAATGATAGTACAGATTGAGTTATTATATTACTTTCATATTTCTTCACATCCCTGGTTTGTAACATTCGTAACGCATGTAAAACGTTATTATGATGTTAGATAAATAAAATTGTAGTATCTGGGTGTAATGATAAATGACAGCTTTTTACTAAATTAATATGAAGGTATATAAAACTTATAACAAAAAAAAACAATTTTTTTAACTTTTTTATTGTCAGTTTGTTCTAAATAATCTGCGAAACGGTTGGACCGATTTGGAAGAGACTTTTACTGGCAGATATGACTGGTGTTGTAAGGAGTAAATTAGGCTACTTTTATTTAAAGTAAAATGAATTCTGTGCAAAGAAACAATAGCCAGAAACGCACGCGGCCCACGCGCCCCTTTATAACAAAACTTTTTTGCTAAATTCCCAACAGTTAGTGGCTAACAATAACAATGAGAGGTTTGGTTCGTATGTTCATACTCGTAACAGTATCATAACTCGTCATAAAGTACAGTTAATGGGTCCTGTAGACTATTTTTTTTAGTAGATAAATCTCCCTTTCAATTAGAATCACCGGAATTGTAAGATATATGGAAATATCATGTTAAAAATAAATTGTTACCAATTGTCACCCATTTCTTGCGTAGGGGAGAGCGGTGTGCACATGTCTACAACATTGTCCTTATTATTGGTCTTATTGAAAACAACGCAGCGTTACTTGAACGAAAATCCTGCAGAAAGAATGTTAATTCCATGTCCTAATGAATACAGTCAAAGGTATTATTATACTACGTTTGCTGTTCAGATTATAATAATAAGAACACAACAGTTATTTTTTTATTGTCAAAATAATATAATCTATACTAATATTATAAAGAGCTAAAGTTTATGAATTTGTAGGGGATACTCTCAGGAACGACTGGTCAGCTTTGAAAACTTGTGTCAGTGTTAGAAGGCTCATTTATCGAAGAAGGCTACAGGCTATTATATCATCACCCTAAGACCAATAGGAGCGGAACACCAATGAAGAATGTTTCAAAATCAGTTCTTTTTTCCTTTTGAGAGCTTCGGATGCGTGTCAGTTAGCCCAAAATAATTATTCCACACGGACGAAATCGCGGGCAGAAGCTAGTCAATATATAAAGTTCGAAATGTAACTTCATTGAGAACATATAAAAATGATTAAGATATGCCAATACGATATGAACAATGTAAATATAAATAATTAATAATGATAAAAAAGCATCCCCTATTATTACAGGTGCTTTATATGGGCTTATCGATATGAATGTCGAGCTAGAGAACATCGCCATCAAAGAATTACGCTTACTGTGATCGCTACGGTTCTACTCAATTGTTTTGGAGATAGATTGATGGCTCTTTCAGCTGTTCTGATGCCTGGTGATTAGTAACCGAATGTTATAAATGACTGCTATTAAAACACGTTTAATGTAGCATATCTTATTTAAATAAAACGAGTATGCTAACGTTTTTGTAATTTGCATCATTTATTTCACCCAGATATTTAAGAAGTCGACAAAAATGGATAATAATTTGTAACTATATCTTTGCTTTTTGGAATTGTGTTGTTATAAACTGGAAATAGATGTTTTTTTTTTATTTTTATTAAATCAATATTTGTATCCAATATATAATACTGCATATTACAAAGAAAACACATTATTTTTTAAATGTTTGCCGGACTCAGTTGTATATTAGTGTTTACTGTATATTTTTAATTATCGGGCATTAATAAAAATTTAATTGTAGTATTTTTTTCCATTTTTGAGGCTACCGGAGTTTTTATACAAGCACATTAAAACATGTCATTTCAAAACATCCTACTATATATTATTAACTTTTTGATTGGTATATATTAATATAAGAAATATACATTGTACAGTTAATATTATTTCGTTGTTATATTAAGGCATATATGTATATTACGCTACTTACAGATGTTTTGTCTCTGTCCGTGTTAACGGAAATACCTCCAAGAAACGACTGGACGCGAACAGTAAACTTCACAACAGATCAATCTGACGTCCAATTTAAAAAGGCCCTCATTTCTTTAAGCGTATATTTTCTTAAAGTATTTCCATATAATCAATTTGTGAGTACTATTTACGATTCCCCCTTAAAACACTCTATTTGTATCTAGTTGTTGTCTAGTCTTGTATGTAGTTATTGTCTTACGAGTCCATCATCCTAGTATCGACATAATTATCAATCGATATTTTTAACCATTACTATTATGTAACTAATTCACATTGATTTTTAGATGATATTTTGAAAAACTACAGCGTAAAATGTAATGTAAACTCATGTATTTGGTTAGATCATATCATTTATAACTAGCGTTTGCTCGCGGATTCGCTAACGTTAATATAGATTCGATCTTTTTTTTTCTCGAACTGACTACGCTATTGACCTAGCAAGGTCTTAACAACTTCACTGGAGTACAAAGAGATTCGATCTATTTCTTGGGAACAGTACAATTTTTCGGGATGAAAGATAACCCTATACCCTTTTCTGTACCCCTGAGAATATGTGGTGTGAAATGGTAACAAGTGTTACGAAAACGCCAAATAATGATAGGGTCTAGGGTACATGGGGTTTATATTGGGGCGTCTGAATAGCGATAACTTTTGCAATATTTACTCATTTACTAACGTGCTTACTTTTACTGGGAAAATAATTTAAGTGACGTAACACTCGAATAAGCTTAATAATCTAGGTTGCTATGATTTCAGATGGTAGAACATCGTCATTGGCTTTTAGGTTTGATGTACTTACTTGATCCAGGGCTGTGCCATCTTAGAGCACACTGGTCACCAGCGTTATTCGGTGAACTCCGTAAAACGGCACTCCAAGCTTTAGTATGTGCTTTACCTTTGATTTCACCTCACTTAGCAGCAGAATACAATTTAATAAGAAGGTATATGTCCTTCACTATATTATTCAGTTGTATCTATTCTATTAAATTCCTTAAAGCTTACATTTCCAGGTTCTTTTTACATGTTTATAAAATAATGTGTGATAAGGTTTTCTTTAAGGGTGGTATAGTATTCTTTTAGAGTAGTATAAACTTAATAAGTACTACGGTTAAGCTGGAAATTTACGAGTATTACCAAGTACCAGTTTGGATGACCGCATTTAAATTTCACATTCATTTAAGCATAGCGTTTTGCTCCTTGGCATATATCGACACCTAATATGATATATGGCAAAAACACTATGATATTGCTTAAAAAATCAGTGAAAGTATTATTTTTGAAGATCGAAAAAATCTCTAAACGCAATTTATTGTTATCTTGTAAGTAATAATAGTAACTCGTATCGTTGTAGTCCGGTGAAGCTGTTAAGACCTTGCAAGGCCGATAGCGTAGTAATTTGAAAAAAGAAACGATCGGTATCTTGAAAATAAAGAAGTTCCTTTTAATTTACTCTTGAGAATACATTTTTTTGCGTTATATATATTTTCGTGTTCTACATAATATTTTTTTTTAAATTTATAATCATAAAACGTCTCCATTCATTAAATGACAGGATAATTATGGGTTATCTTATATCTGAAATGTTAACTTATTTTTATTTACTACCATTTAATACCAATTTTTCCTCGTCACAGTGCGACCATGTAATTAAATACAACAGCATTTGAACAACCGAATAATCAATCTGTCAATTCCGTCAATATTTTTCAAAATGCCCCTACTGGATTTTGGTTTTCACTTAATTTTTTATGTGAAGGCATTTTAACCTAAAACTTTTACTTTTCCGTTGCATTTTTCGCTTATTTTATTTTATATGGATCTTGTCCTAAAAATTAAAAACCCATAAAAAAAGAATGAGCCAAAGCGGTGCAGCAGTTCTGAAGTGTTACATACGTTAACGTTTTTATTTATATAATAATTAACGGGCCCGGCAGACGTTGTCCCGCCCTGATTATAAAAAAATCCTGGACAAATTATATACCAAAATGTTCCTCGTGAATCACTTTATCTACTGATGAAAACCGCATAGAGATCCGTTCAGTAGTTTTGAGTTTATCGTGAACAGACAGACAGACAGATGCGGTAGGGGACTTTGTTTTATACTATGTAATGAAGATAAATAATCATTATTTATAAATTAGATTACAATTTTGAAGTAAAACTTCTTTAGGCGCGACTAGAAGGTAACTGGATGACAATGCAACGGAAGTCCGTTACAGCAATATGGCGGCACGTTTCTGTACCATCAAGTTAGATAATAATTAAACATAACTAAAACTTCTATTAAATCATAATTAATTTAATTAGTTACTTATCATAGTAATCTTTTACTTCTCTATATTTTATTTAGTTTATAACAAAGAGTTGCTAATATTATTTACTGTGTTATTTAAGTTTCAAATTAGTTGAAAGATGGCACTACAGATAATGAAGTTTTAATTTAATTTGTTACTTACTTATATTGAAATCAGATGGCAGCACGGTCGCGCGCCCATATACATAATTAATTCATTCATTCATTCATTACTCAATAAAATATTTATTATTTTTAAAAAATTTTGATTATTTTGTTTATAAATTATTTATTGACAAAATAAAAAATATTTAAAAAGTTTTACTTCAATCGCGTGTGACGTTTACACGCACTAAATTTTTTTTTCTGCAGACTCCTGGTCCGTGCCTCTTTTCTGCTATCGTTAATTTTATTAGTCTTGTCAAAAATCGTTTCAAATTATTGCTACTATTCCACTTATTATTATACGTTTGCTACGTTACGTTAGTTTACATTAATGACATATTTTTCATTGAGATTATTTCCTTTATGGCGCCTTAATTCTTATCTTTTATTGCCATTTTCCACACACCACACACCCACAATGTCCAGCACCGCGCGGAAGCGTCCACGGCCCGATGGATAAATCTATTAATTACATTTTTTGAACATATATTTTCTATGAATTGTTGCAGAGTTATGTGGTACATTGAATGGTATTCAGAGAGTCCTTACGAATTACCTGTACTTTACTGGTGCTTGAGGTTACTCAGTGTGGCAATATATCAATCACGAACGGATCCGAAATCTCGAAAGATGTCACTCCGCGATCTGTTTGACACGCATGGAGTTATAATAATTATACGTAAGAATTCATATTCTATTACTAAAATATGGTAGTCCTGATTAATTTGTTATTATTTATAATAATAGGTATAAGATAATTAAAACTAATGTAAAGTCCAGCGGTCGAATATTTTTTATTGATAACACTAGATCATCAATACTATTACTAAACAAAACTGACGAAAGTAAATCGGTTGAGAAACAAGGGAGGAAGATGTAATTAACTGTTTTACCTATCTATAGAGAAAATGTATATACATATATATATCCATACATATATATGAGGAAATAAATCAGAGCAGTAGCCACCATTTTCTTTTGTGTTTGTCAACTGATTTTCTTTAGTAAGTAGACATTGACAAGCTTTAGTCTTAACAATAAAAACATGAAGATAATTATGTAGTTTTTCGATTTGATGAGTCGAAAGACTATTATGTCGACTTATAAAACTATTTGTCGGTCTCCGCGCTCCTTATGTCTACAATCTATGTATGGTATTTGCACAATACTCAATACACATAACAATTTTCATATGCTAATATGCGAAATAAAAACTTTGTATCCCTTATTATGGCCGAGTTTTGACCATTGGACAACCACTACTCCGTATAAAACGACAAGAATAACAGTACCAGTATAGAATAGTCCAGTAAAGCTGTGAAAGTCCGTCAATAGCGTAGCCAGTTTGGGAAAAAAACCTACCAGTGTAGATCAGTAATATTTAACAAGAACTTTCCTCCTAGATATATTTAAATCATATAATTTCATTAATATTTATTCAACTATTATTTAAATTTCTGTTTCGTATAGATCTTTGCTGCACTCTTTTGGAACAGAAACTACCTCCAGTAGAAAAAAGTCAGGTGATTATAGCGCTGTGCGTTCGCATGCTGACCAGCGCGGTCAAAGCAAAGAAGAACATTATTTGTTGTGTATATCCAAACATAAAGTGGCCTTCTTCGGTAAATTTAATCGCACGAAGAATGCTTGACGTTGTTATATATGCACTTGATAACAATCACATCGTGAGTGATAGGTTGGTTGCAAAGTTCTGATATTCTCTCACTAACATTAAAACCATATGGAGTTAGCGAAATTGTGAAGCGGTGAGTGCTCAGTTGACAGCGTGCTAAAACACCGTGTCGACTGACGTAAGTTCGAATCCTTGCTACAGAATCGGAGCTATCTGTAATGAAAAACAACGTAGGGAAACCGTAGCGTGGCGGTAGAGGTCTTTATAAACCCGTCTGGTTAACTACCACCTACAAATTGATAATCTGTCGGCATGCCCCTGTTGCTGTATTCCGGCAGCTGCACTTGAGAGCTAGTTCCAGTTTAGTGTTTTATATCATTTTATAACCACGTCATCATTTATCACCAGACGAGATTGTGATGAAACGCTAACCTATTAAAAAAAACATGTATTTTATAAGTTTATTTGGAATCAATAGACAATATTCCCAACCGCCTGAATTTCAAAAGATTCAGTGAGAACTCGTATTCATTATTTTTAACAGATGGTTGATATCACTTTTAAATTTTATATGGCAAGCTATCATATGGAAAACGGAAAATCGAGAGCTGTTTGTAACAAATTATGGGGTCTATAAACTGTTGGATATAATAACTGTAAGTTTGTAAAACTTATTAGACCCCATTAATTATTCGACGTCACCTGTTTTAACATATATTCGACAATTACAATAGCTGACCGATAGCGAAAGAACAGACACTTATTCCCAAATAGAAAATACATTTATAATTTATATGAAGCATAAGTTGCCGAAAGTTAATTGTATAAACATTTAAAAAAAAACAGTGGGCAGTAATTATAATACTCGCCTTCTGAATATTGGTCTCTTGTAAGGCATGAACCTTGGCTTTACCTATTTAGTCATCTATACCCACACTTAATGATAAAATACGAAATCTATTGTGTAATTATTTTTTTAGGTAGGTGCTATGATTTGCAATTTCACTGTTTATCAATATATACTTATTTATAAAGGGATTTACATTTTGTATTAGAGAACTCTTTTATAGCAATGCTATTTTATAATAATATATCTGTAAAATCAATCGTACGTTGTAGGAGAGCGTGATTTCCTCTTACATTCAATTGAAGTAAACGTCAAATGTTGCCTAAAACGTGACCGTTACATTTATCGCATTGAAAAATTAAATGAGTAATCGTTGTCAGTTAACTGAAACTAGAATTTACAACGTTGTTTTTTATAATTTTTTACTATCTACATTATATTTTTTTTTGCTTTTATACGTTAGGTCAGTTTTAAGTACTTTCGGTTTCTCACAGTAACTCATTTATTATTTTATCTACATCGACATACTTAGAGGTGATCTAAGTCGAACTTAACATGGATAGACTTTTTCCTTATATTTTTATATACACATTTACGAGAAACCCATCGGCGCACTTTGCGTACCTTCTTATTAAATTAAGCCACATCAAATACGTCTTCTAAGAAGTAACATTGTTGTTCTTAATATACATAAATGATCTGCCGCTAATGGTCAATAACTGTGCTGACATGGTGCTTTTTGCAGACGATACTTCAATTAAATTTAAAGTAAAAAAGACAGATTCAGAGGTTGGGCATGTAAATAATACACTTTAAACGATATTTCTCAATGGTTTGCATTAAATAACTTGGTGCTAAATACGAGTAAAACAAAACGTATATGATTTATTTTGCCTAATGTGCCACAAGTTGATAGTAGCATCAAGATCGAAGGGAATTTTGTAGGGTTAGTTGATAATACTGTATTCTTGGGTATCATACTAGATTCAAAATTATAATGGGGTCCTCAAATTAAACAATTGGCAAGCAAATTAAGTTCTGCTGCATTTGCCGTACGTAAGATTCGCCAGCTAACTGATATTGCCACTGCTAGATTGGTCTACTTCGCCTACTTCCATAGCTTAATGTCTTATAGCATTCTGTTGTGGGGGACAGCAGCTGAGGTAGACACCATATTTTTATTACAAAAATGGGCAGTTCGAGCAATTTACAATATGAGACCTCGTGAATCCTTAAAGACCAAGTTCAAGGAGTACGGTATCTTAACTTTGCCCTCCCAATACATTCTTGACAATTTAATGTATGTCTGTAAGAACCTTGAAAAACTAGATTTCGTAAAAAACCGGCACAATCTAAATACTAGAGACTGTAACAAGCTGGTTGTCCCACGTTTTAGACTTAGTAAAACCAGTAACAGTTTTTTGGGAAATAGTGTTAGACTTTACAACAAAGTCCCAAAGGATAGTACCGATTTGCCGGATTGCGAATTTAAGCGCCATGTCAAGCGAGTTTTGATGTCAAAAGGCTATTATAGATTGGATCAATATGTAAACGATGGTGATGTCTGGAATTAACTCATCTCTGTGCATCCATTAAAAACGTTCGTGACATTTTATATTATATATATTTGTTAAAGAGATAAACCAGATCGAGTTTCTTGCCCGTTCTTCTCGATGACTGGGTTGTTTTCCGAATCGGTGGTAGTTTTGACGTTCATAAGTGCCTTCTTAGGGCCTAAATTGAATAAAATGTTTTTGATTTGATTTGAACATTACATTAGAAAGTACATAGTCTGTGGATATAAATATTTTTTTGTACTAAGTCGTTTTCTAGGAAAACAATTGATCCTGCTAATCTACGAACATCTGAAAAAATATTTCAAAACAAGGTACCTATATCTGCAAATTTAGGTATACTATTTGATTATAAAGTCTTATTGCGTAAATTTCAATATAAAATTGTATATGTATAATTCGAGTAAAAAATACGTCTAACATGGTATGATTTTCAAAATTATACCTGCCTATTAATTTTTTCACGTACTTTTTTTAATTGCATTTTACTCATAATCGTTTCATTAAATGACATAAATGTGATAAAATGAAGATAAATAAGTTTAATATTTTCTTGGAATAGTTAATTAAGTTATTAGTAAAATCGTACACTAATACATGAGTATAACGATTTCCTATCTAAAGATGACAGTGATAGTCGTAAGAAGATAGTGAATAGATTGTTTAATTAAATACTTTAATAATCTTTTTATGTAGATGACACGGGCACCAGTTCAGTGCATTTCCCTTGCCATGATTTGTGACGTGGCACGCGCTGGAAAAGCTGTAGGGCAACTAATATCCTGGCGAGCTAACCTTGGAGCATCTAATGCTGTACGTAATCATTATAAGAGTAGCCCTAAAACTTTATTTTTAAAGTGAAATTTCTTGGGAGAGGGCTTTAAATTTCTGATCCGCAACCTTTCTGTCTGACTAAAAGTGGTGGGCGGCAATACTGTGTCAATGACAATAGAGTGCGAGCAGTGTCGAACTAGCATTAGGGTATTGACGAACAATGAGACGTACGCTCTTCTCGCTTTCCTTTTTAAGGTTTCACTTCTACCACGTGTGAACTACACAATTTTTTTTATAAAACATTTGCAACTTCAGCAAATCTATAATATAAATTTTAAAAAATAGCAATAATGTCTGAAACATTTCTGTAGCAAAGACACTATTACTTAGTTTTCGGAAATGATGTGGTTAAGTTAGTGATATTGAAATTTTATTATAACAGCATTACAGTAATTAAAGGGTTTAATATACCAGGTAGTTGTTTAGACAGTAGCAATATTTCTGGAAGACACTCGGCACTCGATTCACCTTCTAAATCAATTAAAAATATACGTGCTTAATATTGAACCTAATTATCTAGAAAAATACAAAAATTATACACAATCCTTTACACGTTTGTGTTAAAGCACAGTGTCAATGACCGTCGGGTGATTTCATTTTCATTTGTAAAGGAACGTCATGAACAAAAGGGTTTATTGCCCGTTTTACTATCGAAAGTTATTAACCTCGGGTCACCCATTGTAGCCTTTAGCACCGGTCATTGCACTTAGGTTTATTATTTTATTTACACGTTTGTAACTATGTATACTTTTGAAAGTCTTAGAACAAACTTTAACTTAGGTTTTCTTGGTTGTTTATTAGTATATGTTTTAATGTTATTATTTTATATGTTAAATGTGACCATAAAGTATCATATCCTAGAAAACTGCGAGTGTCTAAACAGTCACCTGGTATTTGCTTAAAAGAAGAAGCCTTCCGTGAAAGTAAGCATCATAATGAAACCATAGCATGGTGGTAGGGCTTTTGTATAGGTTCGCCTTGATAGCTACCACCCTCAAGTTGAATATCTCTCGCCAAGCACCTATAGGTGTGTTCCGGCTGCTCCACTTGAGAAGGAGTACCTCTAGTTTTACCGTGTATACCATCTTGGAACACATCGTCATTCAATATTAGGTGAGATTGTGGTCAAAAAAGTGAATAAAATAATAGTCTTATACCTAACATATATACAGATATACTGTAAAAATAAATTAAATGTATAATGTGTACTGACGTACGTATATAAGGATGATAATATTTTTATTATTTACGATAATAATTTAAATTTTTTCCAGCATCCAAATTTAGTTAAAAGAGGTGCTAATATAGCTAGTCTTTTGGCTGCTATATTTCGTGATGAATGCCTGAAAACTGGAGTTCGTCTCAGTGAATACGGTATAATACAAGGTAATTCAAACCGTGAATGTATGTGTAGAATAAAAATAAACCTAACTTTGAAGCAACGTACAATGTATGAGCATGTATTAATTAAATATTCCAATAATTATGATATAGTAACCTCTATTTGTCTATATCTTTTAATGACACAGATATGGAAAATCCTCTAATGCCGCTAGAGACGCGAATAATAATCAATGATATTAGCTTCAAGCAAGCAAGTAGTCAAAGAACCCCAGTTTGTTTGGCTGCAGCCGATATGGCTGGGTCACGTTTATCTAAGGTATGTAAGAAACTATTTAAACTAAGTAAAATATTTTTCAATCATCACATTACCTATCATTATCATCATTACATAGTATAAAAGAAAGTCCCCTACCGCGTCTGTCTGTATGTCTGTTCGCGATAAACTCAAAAACTACTGAAAGGATTTTCAAGCGGTTTTCACCGGTGGATAAAGTGATTCATGAGGAACGTTTCGGTATATATTTTGTCAAGGATTTTTTTTATAATAAGGGGGGACGTCTGCCGGCCCCGCTAGTTAAAGTTATAACCGTTTTTAGCGAATGCACACAGAGAAGTTTTATTTCCAGACATCACCATTGTTGGTCCATTTTATAAATATACCATTTTATAAACCATAAGGTATTAAACAAGGCATGGCGCGATCAGTTACACAGTTAAAAGCACGCGTGATGGGGAACTTTCATTGATAAATTATTATTACAACTAGGCATACGCTTTACTACATATGCTCTCGGAAGATTTGCAGTATGGAGTTTCTCTTGCTGATGAAGTTTACAATCTTTACAAAAACGTCAAATTGACACCGGAGGATGAGGTTTATTTTTTCCATAATAATACTGTAGATGTTTTAGACAGAAGCTGGGATATGAGTTAATTTAGATACAGTAATTACTTCAATATTAAAATGAAACCAACTTTTTCTTCATTGATCTAAATTTATTTAGAGATAATTAAAAATGTATATCAATGAATGTTCTTATAAAACAAGTAATTTTACTAATTACGTAGGTACACTGTCATAAAGAGGTAAAGTTTGTAAAATATACATTTGTGGGATCTACTTCTGGTCCTGTACCCGATTCTAAAAATTCATTCAATAATAATCATATCACAGAATCGTGGCTAAAGGCTATATTTTATTACTAACCTATACCCGCGACTTCGTCCGTTTGGAATAGTTACTTTGGGCTAACTATTTTTTTTTTTTTATATGAGGGGGACACGCAGGTGGGTCACCGGATGTAAGTGATCACCACCGTCCATAGAATTGCAACAAGGGGAGAAAGGGGCAGCGGGGGGGAGGGGGGAGGAATGGAAGGGGAAGGGGAAAGTGGAAAGGGACGGGGATTTGGGTCTCCGGCGCTCTCACTGACCAAAAAAAATGCAACAATGCAAGCACTGTTACTTCACGTCGGTTTTCTATGAGAGGGTGGTACTACCCGGGAGAGCGACCATTCATGCTGAAACAGTAATAGCTTCAACATGGCTCTACCACCTACATCACTAACTACTATAACTAACACGCAGGGAAGTTTAAAAGGAAAACCCCGTTTAAAATTCTTCATTGTTGCTCCTATTGGTCTTAGCCTGATAATATATCCTGATACTCTATAGTCTTCCTCGATAAATGAGCTATCTTACCCTGAAAGTATGTTTCAAATCGGACCAGTAGTTCCTGAGATTAGCGTGTTCAACAAAACATTGTTTGTACTATAATCCTCCATCTTTATAATGTTAGTAGGTATATATTATTAATTTTTTATTTTATTAACTGTTATGGGTACTTACTAGTAGTACCTATAAGTAGATACGTATTGGGTTTTATGTATTAGGAAACCTTGACATTTACAGAATACATATATAATTGAAATTTGTTATTTTAACAGACTATGCTGGTGTTGTGCTCACACTATTTGACACTAAAGTTTATTGAAACTTGGACCGAAACAAAACTCCAGAGTCCTGGTTTACTACATGAAGATACAAAAACTCTAAACGAATTCTTGGAGATTGGAATGTAAGACATTTTATTAATTAAACTGGCTGAATCCCGATGCAGAGTGCATTGGGGAAAGGTCAATTGAAGCTAAAAAATAAGTAGCCTAGAATCATTTACGAAAAGATTCTACATCGAAAGGTAATCACTTAATGGTCCTGTGCCGACACGTTTAGTAGTTTTGAGATGAATGAGCCTCAAAGGAACTACACTTTTATATCTTCTTTATATATAAATTTCTTCTGTACGTGTGTATGTCACTGAACTCCTAAACGGCTGGACCGATTTTGATGAAATTTTGTGTGCGTTTTCCAGTGGATCCGAGAATGGTTTAGATTCACAGTTGGACCCCATAGGTGGCGCTATAGTTGAATTTTAGATTTATTTTTTTATTATCAAAGCAGGACAACTAGTATATATATATATATATATATATATATATATATATATATATATATATATATTTATATGTATATACACATCACTACATATTGTAAAACAAAGTCCTCTGCCACGTCTGTTCGCGATAAACTCAAAAACTGCGAAACGGATTTTCGTGTGGTTTTTGCAAGTAGGTAAAGTGATTCATGGGGAAGGTTTAGGTATATAATTTGTCAAGGTTTTTTTTTAATTATCAGGGCGGGATAACGTCCGCCGGGCCCGTTATTAATAAAACTATAGAAGGCTAAGTCGACTGCACCGTCAATGATAGATATAGAAAGCGATTCCTATGTCACTCCTGTGATTGAATCCTGTGTTATTTATTTAACAAATTTTATATTTTACAGAGGATGGGCGAAGAAGATAGAACGTCAGCAAAGGGTAGCTATAATGAAAAACCATAAAGAGGTAAATAGTATTTCTTTATTCGTCAAACATTCTCTGAAAGTAAATGGTTCCATTAAAATTGATTAGCTCAAGTTATTGTACAAAGATAATAAAAAAACATAGCATAGGTTAATCCTATGCAAGGTTTGAGTAAATATCACTATAGGTAGGAACTACATCTATTTTCGTTCTTGACTGATTTAAAAAATATATATGACTAGCAGTCCCGGCGGACGTTGTCCTGCTTTGATAATAAAAAAAAAGAAATTCAACCGCAGCGCCACCTACCGAGTCTAATTGTGAATCTAAACCATTCTCGGATCCTCGAACACCCACACAAAATTTCATCAAAATCGGTCCAGCCATTTAGGAGGAATTCAGTGACATACACACGTACAAAAGAAAATTTTCTTTTATATATAAAGATTAGCGCACGAGGTCTTTCAACTAAATAACTAATAATACCAACGTAACTAAAATAAGACTACAGACGTACAAAGACTATTTAACATCAAGTTAACTGTATGCTATTTCCCACATTTATAAAGCACTAAAATACATTCTTAACTAGGAGTGCGAAGAGGAAAATTCTTTATACACGTTCTTGAGGAGAGTTCAGTTGAATGTCGCATTGGATGCCCTTCGTGAGATGCGTTGTGTGGCGCGTTCCGCTGATCGAGCAAGTATAACACACGATTTGCTTCAAGAAGCGGCGAGAGCCCACCATCGCCGCTCTATGTATATGAAATCTCTTAACGAGCCTCTCCTGCGAACCTACGAACCGCCTCTTGATGATCAGGTGATTATATGAACGAAATTATATCCTTGCCACTCGATAACACCCTTATAATTACAATGTATTTATTTTTTATAAAGAATACTTTTACTTATAAGTCGTAGATTGATAATCTATGAATCGTCAAATCATGGCATGGATTTCGATATCTAATACTGAATAACGTAAAACTATCGTGTGTACAAAAGTCTAAATACTCCTATATATAATCGTCGGTGTGTCTAGTGCTCATGTAACTTCCGAACGACTTTCAATGTTTCATATTTCTGCTAGAATCCGAAAGACGGTGCTGTAGTCGTTATTAACTCATTTATATTTAATAATATACACATGACATATGTCATAGATAAATATTTATGGATGGAAATGAATAGTACTAAAAAATTAATTATTATTTATAGCCGGCCCGGCAGACGTTGTCCCGCCCTGATTATAAAAAAAATCCTTGACAAATTATATTATACCAAAACGTTCCCCATGAATTCCTCTATCCACCGGTGAAACCGGCTCATGAAAATCCGTTCAGTAGTTTTTGAGTTTATCGCGAACAGACAGACGCGGTAGGGGACTTTGTTTTATACTGTGTAATGATTGTTACATATACCTTGTAATCCCACATGTTAATGTATTGACTGTACTACTGTGTTTTAATTATAGAAAATATACATATCAGAATTAAGCTGATAAAGGATGGGTATTTTTTACCTCATTGTATGTCCAGAATATAATAGAATCTAGTGATTCTATTATATTATATTTCGATGATATGATTAAAGTTTATTGCAAATCATTTTCAGAATATTACTGGACAATACGTGAAAGTTAGCAGCATTCATCCTAAAGAAAAGCCTAACAACCCTAATATTGGATCGTAATACTATTTTGTGACAATACATATACACAAATATAAGAAATAAAAGACGTCATTTACAAACATGGGTTTAATTTATACAACCAGTACTAAATACTAAACTTGCTTATTCTACATTCATCACGCACCACATGTTATTATATGTAGAGTTTATGCACAATAATTTGTTCGTTGACATTACATGAAATAACGTGCATCAACAGTTGTACTTTGCTATGTTTCTTCTTAACAGATTACACTAAATATATATTATCATTTTTATATAAAAATTAGCGGGCCCGGCAGACGCTGTCCCGCCCTGATTATGAAAAAATCCTTGACAAATTATATACTAAAACGTTCCTCATCGATCACTCTATCCACCGGTGAAAACCGCATAACAATCCGTTCGATAGTTTTTGAGTTTATCGCGAACAGACAGACGCGGTAGGGGACTTTGTTTTATACTATCATTTTTATATAAAAAATACATATGAAACAATATTTATTTTTTAATGCGTCATTCTCCACTGACTTTCTGGTTTTTGTTTGGATTTGGCGTTAATCCATTATTAAAGTAGTAGAAAACAACAGGAAATACATGTATTAATTTCTCATTGCACTAATATTAAATATTAGTAATTATCCAAGACACTGGAATATATATATGTGTATATATATATATATATATATATATATATATATATATATTCCAGTGTCTTGGATAATTACTAATATTTCATATATATACATATATATATATAATATACATATATATATGTATATATATATATATCGTCTTAATAAAATAATAAGGTATATATATTTAAATCGATAGTTTAGGGTATTTCAATAGTAAATCGATTAAGGGCTTCTATGTGTAACATAATAAAAGTGAAGTCTTCGTGTAAGTTAATGATTTTGATTTCATGTTAAGTTGTTTAAGGTAGACAAGAGCTATAATGGGGTAAGAAACTCCTGTGGTACACACCGGATTACATCAGCCATTTAGAAGGGCGGCCGATACTCTGACGAGCACAGTTTCTCTCGGTATCCTTCTAATCATTCATTCATTCGCATGCACTCATCCTGCTGCCAAGCAGGCGAGAAAAGACTTGTTCCTTCCTTGCCTCCGCTGATCATCTCAAAATCCCAAGAGCATATTTGTCCGCTCCATCTAGGATCGAGCCTTTTTTTTTAATGTCGGAAGATATCTAACATTGTACGCCTACAGCCCTGGGAAGCGGTGGGGCGACGGACTCCTACTGACTAAAAAAAACCCATAAGATACCGTCTGCCGCGTTAATGGAGTATCACGGGGTTAAAAAAAGCAAACACCTGGTGGAAGGAGAGGTGCGGGAACATGTTCTAGGTATTTCGCCTAGAGCCATTAATATTGTCTTTCAGATGGAGCTACTGGTGCTGTACACGGCGATCGAGGTGGTGCAGAAAACTCCAAGTGGTCGCTGGAAATGCTGGCAAACTCAGCACTACTACACTGCCCGACTCTAACAGAGCTGCAAGCTCTCCGGGACAACCGTGCAAGAGGGGGCTCTATTCGTTGGGTGTGTGCTCGTTTTAGCACGGAGGGTAATGAATGTGTTAACCACCTAATGAAATAGGCCCCACACAAAAAGAGAACAGGCCGACAAAAATTACGATCCGTATCAAGTGTGGTACACTAAAGAGCCATATGTGGTGAAATAGTACAACAATGGCAGGTGCACTTTGAAACCTCCGACACGGGGGAGGTGTCACATATCCTCATATTGCAAGTGGGTGACTCACACCGGGTAATGAAGAAGACAAGTCTGTCTCTCACCTACGTGCAAGTCTTAACAGACAACTGACGTTTCGTGGTGTTTAAGACCTGCAGATTTAGGTCTGTTTCGTACATTTGAAGTACACGCACCGGCGCAAGCACCTGTACCCGCCTGCATTCTGAAACAGGCCTCAAGATCAAAAGCAGCCCCGCATACGACCCGGATGCCACAGAGACAATGATTCATCTCCTCCTACACTGTGTCTGCGATTCGGCTCGTCCAAGACTGACTTCAAGACTGGAACCGGGACAACAGTAAATCAGAAAAAATTGGCAAAACTCTTGGAGGACGACAAAATTCGGCAACTAATATTGGACCACATAGAACATGTCTTTAGAACGGTGGGAAAATAAAAAAAAAAAAAAAAAAAATAGACTGTGAGTAACAAAACCAAAATCGAAATAAAAACTGTTATAATTATATGGATTTTAAAAGATACGGCACATAGTATATGATATATACTTGAAGGTGATATAGTGTATGATTTTTTTAAATATATTTAAAATAAAATGAAACGGTTACTTTTCAGAACTCGAACTTTAATATCCCCCGCGTTTCTATAATGGATACTGCCAACAGATATATAAAAATTGTAACGTTTTATCATATCTAAAAACTCACAATATGCCTACAGGTATACTAAACGTAAGCCGAGGTAACGAACATAAATAAATAAAAGGTAGAAAAATAAAAATAAATTCATTAGAGATTAAACGAGCTAAAGTAAAATCGATGGGTGCTTCATTAATGAAAATAAAGTATGAATTAAGATGAATGATATTCTTAAATTATTACTAATGTACATTAATATATTTCTTAAGATATTGGCAGTTGGCACATACCATTATTACCCCGCACAGTCTACATATATGTTGAACTTAACTCATGCTATGATCTGAACTGAAAATGTATGACGCACTTGACTCGTATACCAAAAGCTAACAACATAAAACAAACCTTAGTCATCATACCATGACAGTTCCTATTGTAAGAGGAATCGTATTTTCAGAAATAAATTATATTTGAGATATCACTTTTATATTATAAAAATGTGTTGAAAACCCTATTTATATATAGCCTAATCAGTCACACTCTATATTCTTTAGATTCTATACTTAAACTGAAGAAACGACAAGCTTGTTATAACCTATATACCGCGGTTTTCACTATAGTTTTATTGTCTGCCACTTTGCCCATGGTTTTTTAACGTAAAAACCAACATAGTAAAACATTCCATTTATCAGCATGCATGCTATTTTGTTCTCTATATTATATGCTACTAGCAAACTCATCCGCCAAATATTTGACTCACTTTTTAAGAATAAATAACAACGATCACCGTAGTTATAATATTTTTTTTTTTTTAAATAATCATATTGACATTTAATCCATTTGACCACGCCCCGATTTGAAGTAGACTACACGAAAGAATTCGTTTACAAAAGAAAATAATCATGTAGCGATAACAAGCTTTTTTATCTTTCAGTTTTCAGCTTACTAATGTTTTCGCTATTCTATACACTTGTAAATATCGAAAACATATCATCCCTATAAAGCAAATAGCAAATATAGGGGGCCTAAATAACAAATATAGTATATTTTTTGGCATTTTGACTAACCATAAATAGGCAATAACACTAAATGAAATTTTATTATTTCTTTGTATATATCATTTTAGGATCCGAATTTCAAGGATGAAAATATTTACTAGCCCCTCTGTACAGTCCGCGTAACCAACGACCAATAACCTGCCAACGAAATTGCAAACGAAATGGCATGTCAATTGCTGAATAGTAAAATAACCTTAGTACTATCTCACAGGATATTAAATTAAGAGATAGTTAACTGTAGATATTATTTCCAATTACAAAATTAGCTTCCGTGGTCTCCTTAATAATATGAATATTTACTCACAAGGAACGTTAAAACGCAACTCGTTTCTCTATTCGTTTTATTTATGCATATAAAACAGTAAGCCCACCTCCTATACCTATCGCCTTTTTTGGTTACTATTAAGTAGGCCATTAACACGTATAGCCAAATGAAGGTTATTAAAATAAAATAAAAAGGGCGAATGCCAGATATGATTTTTATAGCAACGAATATTTAATTTTTGAAACTAAAGTGATTTTTAAAATATATTGCTATTTTAAATATATACATTATAATATCTCGGTGTCTGTTCTAATTACAGCCATAAAAATTAAATAAATCCATTTAGATAAACTTTATACTGAAATATAAATTATAAATAGATGGCTTTGAAATATCTAGATTTTACGAAATGTTATCTATCTATTTTATCATACAACTATTAATGCATACTACTCGTGGTACACATTAATTTATAAATACTAATATTACAACATAGTACACACACGCAAAATAGACACATGCACATATATTCTAAGACTTTTATGGACTGCGTATACCATACACAGATGCATTATATAAATTAGCAATGAAGATTAATTTTTATGTAACAAATACAGTCTATTTCAACTTCTCAGCTTTGTTTATTTAAATTGGATATGTTCACTATAATATACAGTATTTTTTTTATTATTACGTAGTGAAGCTATTTTATAAGTCACACCAATTTTTAATTGTCCTTTATACTATAAAAATTTCCTTAGAAAAATCGTCTCAATTAGATAAACGATTACCATAACAATAACAAGTTATAAATTATTAGCAAAACAGATTCGTTGGCACGTCTGTTAATAATTGTGTAACTTGTGAATAACTATACGAATTGAGGCTATATTCTTACAATATATATCAAATATGTTCATCATTATACTAGTATCCGGTAGATGGCAGTGATGTTGTTATTATATATTTATATACCAAAATGTCTTATATTCACAATTTGAGTAGTAAAGAAAATCACCAAATCTGAACTCAGTAATTGGCACTTTGGTCAATTTATGAACTACCAGAGATGGCAGAAAAATGTTCGCCAAGCCAAGTAGTTCATAAACAAAATTGTATATAAAGAAATATAAATTGCAAATAATTTATAACAAACATATATTTCAACAATGAAAATTATTTCATAAAATTTATTATTATATATATGATATACATTGCAATAGAACAGTTTATCATAATTCTGCCTTAGCTAGCTTTATTAATATCATTAATCAACCATTTAATACTATTTATTAAGCTTCAATACAAGTTTTTTTTGTTAGCCTGTAGTAACTTTAACTGTGTTAAAAAATAACAAACCCCCATACATCAATTATAAGATTTCATACAATAAGTTTCTAAAATGAAATATTACATATACATAAGTAACTTTGCATGTTACTAAATGAAAACAATTATTGCCCCAGGCACATGAACCCACCGAGAAGAAAATGGTAAATATATAATTTTCTATTGTGTTTGTTTTACAAAAAATATTATTTTATACATGTATAAGTTACTTATGTATACCAGGTGAATGTTTAGACAGTAGCAATATTTATGGAGGGTACGAACTCGATTCTTGTTCTAAATCAATTAAAAAAATAGGTGCTTAATATTTGACTTAATTATCTAGTAACATATAAAAATTGTAGTCAATCCTCAAGTGTCTATGTTAAAGCACAGTGTCAATGACCTTCGGGTGAAATAAAAGTGAAGCCAACCAAGTAACAAAGGATTATGTTTTAAAGTTTGAACAAACAAAACGGTTTACTGTTCGTTTTATTATCGAAAGTTATTAACTCCGGGTCGCCGCTCGCAGGCTTCATCATCGGTCATTCAACCTGGGTTTATTTAAGTTATTATCCATACTTTTGGAATTCTTCGAATAAACTTTACCTAAGGTTCACTTTGTTGTCAAAACTAATATCTATGTTTTGATATTATTATTTTATGTGTTAAATGTGACCAGGAAGTGTCATATCCTAGGATACTGCGAGTGTCTAACCTTTCACCTGGTATAAGTATAATATCCAACAGTGTTTTATGTAATACTTGAGTATTTATTTTTTGGTTTGTAAACATATACTTAAAAGAAAATCTTTACATATTTTACTAATAAGAAAACTTACGAGTAATCATATCCAGCTTCAGTTTCACTGTACATGGATGCTACCATACTGTCAAACTCTGGTACTGCTTCCTCAAACATTTTCAATTGCTGGGACAACGACGCGGAATCTAATGACGTTGAACTGTCTAACATACTAGACCACTCTTCACTTGCTGACCTTGCTTGTAAACATTCTTGATAAAAGTTTGCTAGCTCTGCTATTGGACTACCATCAGCAAACGCAAATTCCTGAAAATTATAAGATGTTTCACTATAAACCCTAACATGACAGTTAACAATATATTCGTCTCTTAAAATGCTATCTGAACTTATCAGAAAAGCTGTTAAAAAACAGATATATTCACCAAAGCAAAACAATTTACAGTAAGTCAAGTGATTAATCAGAGCATCATTTATACTCCCCAGCCAATATGAATAATGATAACTTAAACTGGTTTATGTAGTTAATACATACTATTCATATTGCCCGAGCAGTATAAATAATGCCCTAATTAATCACTTCATCTACAAAATAGATACAGATTGAAGAAGAAAGAATGAAAATTTAAAAGTTTGATATTTCTGTACCATTTCCACAGATCAATTCCTTATCAATTTATATAGATAAGAAAAACAGGCCAAAAAGATTAACATATTTCTTGGGAAATAAGAAACAGCAATGTGACTGTTTCTTTTTTTTTATACTGTATAATATTTTTATTGTAATTTTAATAATACAATGAAAAATCGATTGCTTCTTATACTATACTAAACTATAAATCTCCACCACTAAAATAATCAATTGAATTTAATTCTATCTTTCTACCATTTTGTATAGCCGTTAATAAAACTCTCTATATCTAATAATGGTTGATTTGTCAGATTTTTCTAAAATAGATGACCAAACCAGAATAGATCACTGCAATCAATAATAATCTAAAATCAGCCAGCTTAGCACGCCTGGCAGAAATTGAAACATTGAAGTTAATAGTTATTGAGACCTAAGATAATAAAATGAAAGTATGTAATAACAATAATTGACAACACAAGATGATTTTTTAAATTTCTAACCTAATTTTTTATATACTTCTTTTGGATTTCTCTCATAAAAGATGATATAAACATAAATGATTAGTCTAAACGCGACTGAAACCGCGGGGCATAACTAGTAAAAGTATTTAAAAAAATGAAATAATTACCATTAACCCTTTATATCTGTCATTCTTTTTTGGCACTTCTATAGCTTTACTAACAGCATGCACTTTGGACGTAGATGGTTCTTCACTACTTCCAGGCTGATCTGGATTTGTTTCTTCAGAGATAGAGTCGTATTTTAACTTCTGAAAAACATAAAGACCTTTCTTTGTACTAACCAAAATTAGTAAGGATAATGTTTAAATATTATTTATTATACTGTTCTCAATGATATTATATCTAAAAAGCTGTGGATATGTCATTAGCGCTTCGACAGCGCTTTGTTAAAACTTGGCTAGCTAGCAAATGTGATCTAGCCCGGTCAATCCGCCCGTATATAAGTAACATATAACAATATCTTTTTCACCACGGACATTGAGCATATGCCATCTTACTCTGTGGCGTTACAATATTACTGTGCATATGTGTGCGTTATCGTGCCATTTGTTTTGTCAAAATATCATGTCAGTAACATTTCTACACCTTTTTACTTATAATATCATTGATTGTTCTACTAAAACTATTCTATATACTATTTTTTTATAATCTCACAAATCATAACATCGAGCTTTACAGTAATTGCTTATGTTTGATGGTATATGAAATAAATGTACTTTAATATTTCAATTTCAGTTTTCAGGACTGAATTCGAGGAAGGATCTAGAATGTATATAATAATATTTTTGTCTACAAGTTAAGCAATGAATAAAATGACAAAGAAAATAATAATACTTTTTTTTCAATTAAGTCACTTAAACAAATATCTCACATTTTCCATTCTCTCTTTTTCTGCAAGTAACCAAGCCATAGGAGGTTCGGGAGGTAATTGCTGACATAAGGATTCATGAAGTTCTTTTATCGCCACGGAATCCACAAAAGCACCGGCTGTTAATGGTTTAGACAAATCTAATTCTCTTTTTTCACCACACCCTTTTCTAAAACAGTAAGTAAAGAAGGATATTTTAGTAGAGTTTTATGAAAATGTCACATACACGTGTATGTGATTTTATCTAAATTTTATGATAATTACGAGTATTTACTACAAAGGTCACTGACCTCTAAATGTATATGAAGAATATTTTTGTATTTAAAATGTATGTTGAATTTAATTTAAAAGCAGCTTAATTGATTCTATCTCTTTCAATCTATATCCATAAACAATATTTTTTAATGGATTTATTATAAACAAAATATATATCATTCCCCAATTTATAGGTTATAACAATTTATACTAATATTATAAAGACGTAAAGTTAGTGAGTTAGTAAGGTTATAGGGGGTAATCTCAGGAAATACTGAACCGATTTTGAAAATTCTTTTACCAATAGAAAGCCACGTTATTGGTGTCATAGGCTATATATTAACTCAAAAAATAAAAAGACTTTTTTGTGGTAGTTGGATTTGTAAAGTAAGTCGGAAAAAAAACAGTTGAACAAAAACTTTTCTTACGAACGCTGCCTTAATGATGACAGATAAATGATTGAGTTCTAGAGAAAAGTTGTAGAACTTGATAATGCCTACAAAAAAGTCAGCGACAGCATATATCTAACTTGTATATTTAAGTCACAAAAAGTAGTTTTTTATAAATGTTTACTACCCAACGAAGTGGACACAAGTGGACATGGATCAGCTAGTTACCAATAAATATTTTTTTAAATCATTCAGAAAGGCATTTGTTGTTGCTTCATCTAATTTAATTAAATATTTTATAGAGGAGTATATATCATTCCAAAATCGGTAGATTACAGAAAATTATAAATATAAAAATATGAAAGGAAATAATATCTGATCTTTGTCAAATATATCTATCGTGTTTGTCTGTTCAAGAGGGTCCCAATAAATTCCCACTGTTATTAACATACAAAAAAAAGACCATCTCTAAAGGAAAACATGTGGATATAGTTACACCCTTTCACATATTAGTAATCCATAATGCCAAGAAATCTATAATTCTGATGTTCCTCAATCAATAGAAGCAAAAAAAGTTTTTCAAATGTCTTCTTATCTCACATTATTTACTTTGATTTTGATTAATAGCAATATCTTAATAATTTCAGCCTATAAATGTCTCAATATCAAGACAAAGTAAAGCACTAACATAATAATCACTCCAATCATGACATAACAATGTATCTCAAGTGTTTGGATTTTATAATGACATGTTTTTTCACCATCAGACTATAGTGTGACTAATTAACTTAAAATTAGTCAATGTATATATACAAAGAAAAAAACAGGTGTGTATGCGAGTCACACACGATAGAAGTGAAATTTCAGTAAATCGAAAAAAGAATGAGATGAATATATATAACAAGGATAGGATAATTACAAAGTTTATTTGTTTAAAAATGAAAGTATGAAATAAAAAAATAAAAATAATAATAAAATAAAATAATATAAAATAGTATGTATATTTATGTCTCATTCTTTGTCGGCTTCATCCTACACATTTTTGTATTTGTGTCTCTTACCTGTCGTTTTTTCCGTTGCATCCGGTTTGAAATCACAACGATTCTAAAGAAGTCTCACTTCAAAAATCCTTGGTACACATTAAGTCTAAAGTAATGGATATTATAAAAATACTCTTTTGTCTTAACTCAACATGTTTCTGATAACTTTAACGGAAATTATGTACATCAATGCCTCAAAAGACCTTAGAAGAGCTTCACTGGTTGACACTATTTTTTCCCCACAACTTAATAAAATTTTAATTGAGGAAAGATAACAGACAAAAACATTAAACAACTTAAATAAACAACAGTAGACTAAAATAGACGACAATATAAGATAACATTGAAATCTTGTAACCAATAATGATAAGAAATTATTTAATATACATAATTTTCAAACTCACTTTGTACTTCTAGGAGTATCTTTGAAGAAATGATCACTTTTGACCATTATCTCGTTATTGATAGTTTGTTCATCATAAGGTATTCTTGATCTATCTTCTGGTAGTATTGTCATTTTCGTTCTATATGCAACTTCTATAAGTAAAGTACCAATGGGTGTACGCAGTTCATGTACTTTTACATGCTTATATTCATCACCTATATTAAAATTAATTATTGATTTTTAATAATATACTAAGATTTGTTCACACTAAGGATACTGAATATCTTGAAACATATAGCATACATATAACAATTAATCAGTTGTTTAGTAAGACAAGCATATTTATATTTTTACTATTTGCTTGCTGATGCAGAGGTTAAATCTATACCCAAATTTAATCTATATAAAGTAAGAATGACATTGCATTAGTATTACTTTAGGAGACATAATTAATGGCTCCTGTTGCAATAATTTGCAGGCAATAATTGATTTTAATTTTCTAAATATTGGTTTACTTTTATATATGTTACAAGATTTGTCTATGTTACATTTTAATACTGGCTCAAAAAGAAACATATTAGAGAAATGTAAGTATGCGAGAATTCACAGTATTTTAAATCTTTGAATCACTTCCTTAAAATACATATTTCACAATTCCTGAGAACCCTTCATTCTAGCTAAAAATTACTGTGATATTATCAGGAAAAATAAAGTTTTTTCCAATATTACTAGCCAAAAGTGGTAGGTAAATAACTGCTACCGAAATCCATAATGACACTTGCCTAAAATATTATAATTTGGTGCTCCCCCATAGATTTTATGATGAATCTTGTATGTTTCTTTGTGCTGTGCTCTTGATAACTTATAAGCTGGAGTTATTCTGGATATGGTCAATGTAGATTTTAGCATCACACCCATTCTGTAATACACAGTTGAAGGAGAGCATGATTCAAAACCTGGGCCCAATCGCACAGTCCATATCTCAAGTATCATTGATTCACTATCACTGGTCCTTAATGAAATTTCAATACAGAGTATTTTTGTGAGAGCATCTATCACTTCACCATTGAGAACACGTTTAGTTTCCTCATTCACATATGGCTCATCTGGGATTGATAAGTTGAACTAAAACATATTAAGAAGTGTATACTTTTATATTTCTGAAGTTATAAGCTATTTGTTATTGAATACATATCTATACAAATAATAAGAATGTAAATATAATGTGCCCTCGGCGTGGAGCCCTTGAGTGCGCTGCTCGCGCGATACAGTGACACAAATTTACATCACTGCAACAACATTACATATATCACCTCCACACACGTGCACACATACACGCTTACACATGCAAGTGGAAGGGTTTTATTTTTTTCCCTTATCAAACTGAAACAGTTTAGAATATTATCCGATACGAAACATATATAAGGGTTGTTGAGGTATGTATGCTTGGTACAAATATATGTTTCAACAACTCATATATGTATGAATAGTTAGCTTAGCTTAGGTTAGCTCAGATAGGTTGCGAATTGCATGTATCAGGCAACAGCCAAAGCCGAGGTGTGCCGCGCACCCTTGAGCTAGTTGTCAAAATAAATTCGGCTGAGTGCCTTAAGCGCTCGCCTTAGTAGTCCGGTGAAGCTGTTAAGACCTTACTTGGTCAATAGCGTAGTCAGTTCGAAAAAAAATAAATAAATATAATGTGCCTGCACTTTTTTGATTTTCATGAAAAAAATTGTTGAAGGTGTCTAGGAATAAGTAACAGAATACATTTCAATCATTTTTAGAAATGTCTGTCTGTCTGTCTGTTTTGTATGAACATGCATCACTGCTAAAGTGCTGGGTTCACAATAAAACCTCATATAAGAAAATGACACAGCATATCCTCAGGAGTAATTTAAATTTTGTTTCATTAAAATCGGTCCACTTTATCAAAAGTTATTGTAATTTGAATGTTGCCGCGACTTAAGTATGAGAGAAAAGTAGATAAGCAAATGGACTAAATACGTTCAGATGACTTTATTAGTCATTGTTTTGTACATCAAGTTCCTTGTGGACGAAATTGCGGGCACAGCTTGTATATATATTTATATAAAATTTATGCTTTTCCTTCAATAATGTATCTTTTGATTCATAGTATATATAGTTACATAAAAGTTATAATTTTTTAATTATAACATCAACATTTCATTATGCAAATTATCATAATTTTTAGTACTGTTTCAAGATTTTTACAAACTTAAAATTGAATTTTATTTTTTTTATTTACACTTTTCCAATAATAATTTCTTCCTCTACTGGTATATAGACATTAGTGTTCTTCAAACTGTTTTGTTTTAAATTAAAAATCATAAAGTTGCTAATATACAAAAATACCTATGATTGTTGGGAGGTGACATAACCTCAAAACTTTAATCATGGGTATCTCAGTAACTATGATTTGGGTTTGGGATAGAGGGGTAGTGGCCCCCTCCCCTAACCCTTATATCAAGATGCAAATTTCAAATGCAGTCCTGGAAATTATGGTATTTCTATAAAAGTGTAATCAGAATAATTAATTTAATGAAAATAAAATATCAAAGATCATTTTCTGTACCCCATTAAACAGTACAGTTTGAAACAAAAACTGTTAGAAACTTTTAAGACTTAGTTGGATTAGAGACTACAAGTGAAACTATTTAGCAGCGTTATTCACAATTTTGTATTCAGTGCCCGCATTTTTATTATAACGTTATAGGCAATGCATTACACATAACTGAAGTAGAAATAAGAAAAAGGTTAAGTAAGTAAGAAAACTACATTCTAACTTACTATGATTTCATCAGAGTCCATTAATAAGAATTGTGCTAAAACATTCTGTACATAGTATTAAAATAGAATGGTCTATACGTTGTATACAGAACAGAAATATTATTACAAATGAATGCAAATAACAATACAGCGCTCAGCACATAATAATTGTACGAACCCATTGCAAAGGTGGACTAGCATCTTCATTATCTGCCTTCGTTTTTGAATCATGGCTTATTTTCTTGCCTTGCCGGCTTTGAACAACAATTTGAGCCACTTTTAAAGTCAAAACTTTCGTAAACTTATAAAGCCTTTGACGTTCTTTTGCTTCTGTACTTGTGGATGCCATTTTATAAGTAGTGTAACTACTTTTCGCGGTGATAGCACAAATAGATTTAATACATAGAGGAAGATTGCCAATGATTAGACATAATGAATTAGACTTGCAGAATACTAGGAAAGCCACCGAAACGTAGAAACTAGATAAAAGACATAATAATTACTGTCAAGTAGGTTGTTCGATATATATCGATAATCGATGTTAAAAAGGATATCGATATTTGTCCTTGATATATTGTACTAATTCGATATATAGTATCATGTAATATAGATAAAAACATCGACTTTTTATATGATTTATTGAACATCACAAGTTCGACTAAACAATGTGACCCTAGGCTATTTTACTTGCAGAAACAAAGCAGTTTAAGTCTGATCGACTGCTTTGTTTCTGCAAGTAAATATAAACTGTAGATACTAATCGCATGGGTTCTAGCAATTGTGTCGCCTCGTACAAAGAAATAAACTACCGCCCCATAATATATATTAAATATTAATGTAGTGTATATATTCTCCATAAAAACCATAGGGGCCAAAGCATAGTGAATTGGCATATATATATATCGATATATTTAGATAGTAATAAGATATTGTAGCGACACACATACCTACAGCGTAGTCCGGTGAAGCTGGTCACCTTGCACCTTGCTAGGTCAATAGCGTAGTGAGTTCGAGAAAAAAATAACATACCTCCAGCAAACGTTATGTGTGTACTACAAAATTCTCTCGAAAAGTAGAAGCGGTACCACAAAGGTCTAAGATTAGGCGTCTTAATAGTGCTATTATTCAAGACTCGCCGCCCAGGTGGCGATCATATGCTAACTGGGTATTATCCTATTCTTAGAATCTGGTGAATTCATTTATTACTTTATGTTTTATTTTGTTATTGTATATCTTTACTTATTGTTTTATTGTAATTTCCTACACTTAATTTTATTTTATAACACCAATATTATTTTTATTTGTATTGTCGGTCCAATTCTATTTCATTTATTTGCACATGTTTTATTTTGTATCTATCTAAATATTGGTGCTTCGCCAATAAAGAAGGATTTGTAAGCCAGCTGCCAAAGCGGTTACTAGTCTACACAATCGAAGTTTGACATTTCATTCATCTTTCCTACCAGGGCCGTAGCTAGTGGTGGGGGGGGGTATATTGTGGGGCAACGCCCTACCTTGAAATCACAATGCCCTACCTTAAAAACATCAAAAACTAAGATAAATTACTGTAATTAAATTGTTTCTTCATTGTTTGATATAAAAAAATATATAGCGATAGGTATCTAAACTTTTCCGAAGATACCACAGTTTATAACATATGAGGGCATACTTTTGATAATTTTTTTACTTCCGCCCTACCTGAAATTCAACTCTAGTACAGCCCTGTTTCCTACTTTCTAAAACTAGCAATGTGGTAGTTACGCTGCCACATCCAACTAAACATATTAAGAACCTAAATGTTTCAGATCTCTAATTTCATTAATTTTCCAGAAAAAGCAAATTATGTAAGAAACATAAAAAAAAATCCTACGATTGATTTAACGGATTGGACTCAATTTTTAATATATTTTGGGGGCTACTAATATCTTTTAGAAAGAAAGTGATATAGCTTCACAATATCATTGAAAAAAACTTTTATTTTCTTTTTAATTCTATTTTTAACCACGATGCTATTTCCATAAAATTTTAAAGCTATTTATTTTTAAACCTTTATATATTTACCTACGGCTACAACACTATGAGTATTTAAAACTTTAAAATGGGTACAACATAGATAGTAGTAGTAATAATATTCTTCCAATAGGACAGGCGAAGGAATTAATCCATACTGCCAATTCTGAAGTTGTCAATATAGGTATTTCTTATATATCCTTTAACCAATTTTCTTCTGTGTCCAAGTTAATATAAAGGCATAAGCGCCAAATCTTCTATATAATATTTCGTACATATTCTTTTATCCATCTTTCTTATCTTAATATCCTTGTTAATAGTAGCGTACCAATTTCCTTTTGTCTGAATTATTTCGTTTTGCCAATTCTGAAGTTTTCAATATAGGTAGTTCTTATGTATCCTTTAACCAATTTTCTTCCGTGTCCAAGTTAAAATAAAGGCATAAGCGCCTAATCTTCTATATAATGTTTCGTACATATTCTTTTATCCATCTTTCTTATCTTAATCTCCTTTTTTAACACATTTATATCATTACATAGTATAAAACAAAGTCCCCTGCCGCGTCTGTCTGTCTGTCTGTTCGCGATAAACTCAACGATCACCGAACGGATTTTCATGCGGTTTTCAGCAATGAATAGAGTGATTAATGAGGAACGTTTTAGTATATAATTTGTCTATATTTGGTTTATTATCAGGGCGGGACAACGTCCGCCGGACTCGCTAGTTGAGTATAAAGCTCTAATTAATATAAATATGATATACTTGTAAGAAATTTTATAGTAATAAGTTAGGATTAAAGTACTTGAAGGAGTGGTCTTAAAAAAAAATTAAATTTGAACAGAACCGGTCTAGTTTCCATAATTATGTACTTAATAGGTGTCCTCGTACTAGTTTGTGGTCTTCCATATGAATACTTACGAACGTCATTACGAAACTGTTATTCTTATTTAAAGAAATTCATTCAAAATTGATCCCTTGTACTCTACTTCTACGTTGAGACGCAAGTTAATGTAGAAGTTTCAGTACTACGAGATATTTTTCAGGCACAATGGGCAAGAATCTTTCTATTACTTCTATAACAAAAATTCTACCTTCACATATCCCAGTACTTAGTAAGAAGAAGCGAGATACTTTAACAAGCCATGACGAACAAGATAATCCAGACATGAGTAAGCCAAAACGTTCTACCCTTTCTTACAAGCGTTATTGGGACGTGTCAAACGAAAAAAACTGTCGGTTTTGAAACCAAAACGGATCAAACAAGTGATTCTCAGGAGCAGTTACATTCGAAGTGTCAACAAGCACAATCTTCAGGGGTTCAATCGTCTCAGACGAAATATGAGCGATTTAAATCTTTACGTCCGCAACTTGCAGTTATTCCAGCAGCAAGAGTCTTCGGGTTGAAAGTCTGTCACCAATCACATGCCATCCCCCTGTAGGTTAACCGTATTGACTATATTAAATCACATGCTTATTTAACAGATGAGATCGTAGTCAAAACGCTAAAACTTAAACGGTGTTATTACAAAAAAGTTAAATACGTATTGAATACTCGCTTTAAAAAGGTTTCGTATTAAATGCACCGCTGAATGTTCGCCATCTTGCTCTTTTGTCTCGCTTTGGTTACGTTAGGTTAGGTTGGGGTGTGGGCCGACGCCCTCGGTGCCGCCAACGTGCGCGCGCTGCGTAATGCGCAGCGCACGGTGGCACTGAGGGCGATCCGGGCGTACCGCACGGTGTCCTCGGCGGCGGCCTTTGTGCTCGCCGGCTCCCTGCCCTGGGAGCTGGAGGCAGGAGTTCTCGCCGCCGTGTACGAATTCACGGCGGCGAGGAAACGAAGGGGGGAGCTTCCGGCTCCCAGGGAGGTAGAGGCGGAGAGGCGGCGTCTACGAGGAGACGCCGTCGAAAGATGGAAGCAGGACCTGGCGGACGAGCGGTTCGGGCGGTTCACCGTGGACGCCGTCCGCCCGGTCCTGCGGGAGTGGACAGAGAGGGAGTGGGGCTCCCTGACGTTCCGACTGGTGCAGGTACTCACCGGACACGGTTGTTTCGGGTGGTACCTGCACCGGATCGCACGCAGGGAGCCGACCGCCGCCTGTCACGAGTGCGGCGCTGTCGAAGATACCGCGCAGCACACTCTATCTGAGTGTGCTGCGTGGGGGGAGCAGCGCCGCATTCTGGCGGCGGTGGTAGGACCGGACTTATCGCTGCCGAGCGTGGTCTCGGCCATGCTCGGCAGCGAACAGGCGTGGCGAGCGATGTCCTCCTTCTGCGAGGACGTCATCTCGCAGAAGGAGGCGGCGGAGAGGGCCCGCGAGGCAGACCCGCGAAGTGGCCGTCTCCGCCAACGGAGGATTGGCAGGAGGAGGCGGCGCTTTGCCCAACTCCTCCTGCCACCGTAGCCGGACCTGAGGGGATGGGCCGGGGGGCCCATCTCCTCATTGCACAGGTCCGGCGGACGAGGGGGGGCAGCCGGCGTGTACCCGGTCTGTCCCTCTATAGGTAGGAGCCCGGCGGTCACCTTCCGCCGGGCGGACCGTGGGGGCGGCTCTACAAGGTTGATTAGCTTGAACGATCCCTTGCCGCCCCCACACAACGGTCTGTCGGTACACCGTGGGGTTTTAGTCCGTGCGAGTCGGACATAACCCACTCTCTCCCCCGGGAGGGTGGGTATCCATAAGGGATTACCCCACGTTAAAAAAAAAAAAAAAAAAAAAAGGGGCCGCTATCCAAGGTGATTAGCGTAGAAGGATCCGCCCGCCCCAACTTATACCGTCTGTTGGTACACCATGGGGTTTTAGTCTGTGCGAGTCGGACATAACCCGCTCTCTCCCCTGTGAGACCGGGTATCCATAATGAATTTCCCAACGTTTATATACAAAAAGGTATTAAAAGATTGGTAAATGGTTTTTCATTGTTCCTATCTTAGCGGTACAAAATCCTCAGTCGACTTGATTATGTGCGCATTTTCAAAAGATACCCTATTGTAAATTCTGTATGAGTCTGAAGAAGCTGTATAGGCAATTGAAGAAATTTTGAAGATTATTCGATAGAATTTCACACGAATGTAAACCCAGACCGAGTCGACCGAGACGACATTCCGTACGATTCTTAAAACCCAACGAGTTTTGGTGAAAACTGAAAAACTATAAATAAAGATAGCAGCGACACTACAGTTTCAATAGGCATCGATACTAATGAAACATGTATGTTATTTGTAATTCAAACAACTATAGAATGCAAATCAAGGCTGGTAATTCATAATAAATGTAAATTTGTAGGTACTTAATTAAAGTAAGAATTATAGTTGACGATCAAAGTCCACGTTCTGTTATAAGTACGAACAATTTAATAATATATAACTATGTTTGCTTTGATTACTGAATATTAATAATATAGACATAACGCTACCTACATAGACATTTAACTTAACACAGTAATAATGGTGAATAAACTTAACCTAGGATTATGAAACGATTTGGGGATAATTATCACGCCCGTTATTGTACCCATCCATTCTGATAGACCTGGTTTTATGCATCATCCGCATATCTATACAAATCTTCGCTCGCATTAATATGGACTAGATTAGACTAGATATATCCCTTGGGAACAGTATTTTTTCTAGATGAGTACCACTCTATGTCTTTTTCTATATCCCTAACAATATGTATGCATAATTTCATGATGATCGGTTGAGTAGTTAAGATGTGAAAGCGTAACAAAGAAACTCAGTTTCGCATTTATAATACTAGTAAGGATACTCTATATTTGAATTTTATTTAAACAGAGTTATAGCAACGGCTGTAATAGGTAGTGTTGCCCAAATGCAAACCAAGACGAGACTTGGTTTGGTCTTACGCCAATACACCTGGTCTTGGTTTTGGTCTTGCTATTGCGCACTCAGTTTTGATTTTGGTGTTGCAGCAAGATTCTTGCAAATCTTGCAATTACCTATTACCTTATTGCTACTTATTAAACATGTTAGAATAGAATCTTCGAAGAATGTAACATTTCGAGCTTATATTTATACTAGCGAGCCCGGCAGACGTTGTCCCGCCCTGATTATGAGAAAATCCTTGACAAATTATATACTAAAACGTTCCTCATTAATCACTCTATCCACCGTTGAAAACCGCATGAAAATCCGTTCGGTAGTTTTTGAGTTTATCGCGAACAGACAGACAGACAGACGCGGTAGGGGACTTTGTTGTTACTATGTAATGATGATATATAGTAAAGACCAATCAAATTAATTACATTCATAATTAACAAGAATTTAAAAGAATATTGACAGCAATATAAATATGCAGTTACTTTTCATGGAAAAATAGTAGATGCTTCCTCAGGCCTTGTATTTTTATTTCATTTTATTGATGTGTAACATCTTTCCTATCATTGCAGGCTATTTTTTTTTTGTGAGTGATTTTGGTGTAGTATATCATATTCATATATATGTATATCTTCTTACCTATAAGAAAACACAAATGAGAAGAAATTTACGCAATAATTACTGGACGAATTTTCACAAAAGTTCGTAAGATTCGCCAGCTTACAAATATTACCATTACTAGGTTAGTTAGTCTAAGTCACTTACTTCCATAGCTCGACGTCATGTGGTATTTTGGGGGACAGACGCTGAGTTAGATAATATTCTTACTATAAAAACGGGCAATACGCGTAATTTATAGCATGAGGCCTCGTGGACCATTTCAAAAACTAAGTACCTTAACTTTACTGATAATTTAATGTATATCCGCAAAAACTTAAAAAAGCTGAATTTAATAAAGAACCGACTTAAATACTAGAAAGAAATTGTTGTGACAACTTGGTCATCTCATGTTTTAGGCTCTGTAAGACCAGTAATACTTCTTTAGAAAAATAGTGTTAGGTTTTATAACATAGCCTCTAGAAATATTATCGATTTGCCAGATAGTAAGTTGAAGTAGTATGTCAAACTGAATGAACGATTTTCATGTCTAGAAATAACACCTCTCACTGTACATCGGTCAAACATGAACGTAGCTATAATATTTTTCAAATATATACGATGTACAACTAGATGTTGTCCTATAATGCTACGTCTTGGAAATAAAATCGTTCACAAAGGGTGAGGCCAATTAAATCTACGATGTCGAGTTTTAACACACAGTACAATCCTATGACTTTATTAATGAGTTTACAATTGAAATTTCACGCGGACGTCATCTCTCGGGCACAGCTAGTGTATAAATATATGTATATCTTTAGTATATTAGAACCTATTTATAATAATGTTATATTACTGTAGTTTTATTTCCGTGTTCGTTATTTCAATTCTGTGCCTACGTACAACATTTTGTATTCCAGGACTTTGCGTGTATTATTATTATTGCAATCACGAGGTAACAGTAGATACTAGAGTAAGATGTTGGTTTATATTACTTTAACATGATCACTATGTGCTATTTTCTGCTTTAAGACTAACTATTCAAGCATATCAGAATAATATTAAATATTCATTACTTTCATATTAGCTCTATAATTCAAAGTATTATGAAACCCCGTTATTTAATTTATATATAATTGGTGATATAGTCGTCATTTTGCTGCCATATAGCATATATAAATCAAAGAGTTCCAATAATCAGAGTAATATATTATTCTGTGTGTATTATTACTGTACAGTGTCTTTATATTAATTGGTAATTTAATATAAACATATATCAGGGTTGTTTATATGTTCTATTTGTTAGAGAGAACTTGACGAGGCAGCAGGTTATTAACTGGACTGAACAAAATGTTATTCGGTGAAGACCCTGTTATGTAAGTTTAATTTTTTAAGATAGTTTCTCCTTTGAAAATATTAGTTGTATGTAAATATTCAACTAGTTAAAAATGATATGTTAGAAATATTACTTACTTGTAAATGTTGATATTGGAGGCAACGCTAATTATATATCATATAACTATGGTACCTAATATGTTTATTTATTTATTTTTCAGAGGTATAAAAGATCCCAGGGATTACAATTATATAAAGCTATTAAGATTTACTCTAGGTTCTATTGGATCATGGCCTAAAAAAGAGTTAGGTGAAAAGTGTGGGAAATATGGTTTAGCCCTAGCCATGGTACAGATGTTTTTAAAATCACTAGGTCTCGTCCTAACATTATGGTATATATGGACGTATTCTCGAATACTTGGCTTCGTTGAAATAGGCCATTCTTACATAACTACGTTAATGAGTTGCGTTACTTTGGTACGTATTTTTTTTATAAAATATAAATTTAATGCTGATAAGGGAATGATTAAGATATTCGGTCAAGTAGTCCGGTGAAGCTGTTAAGACCTTGCTAGGTCAATAGCGTAGTCAGTTCGAAAATAAATGTTCGGTCAAGATAAGCTTATCACACATTAGAACTTTTATTAATAAGCAATTAACCGACTTCTTTACTGAATTTTATGTTTTAAAATAATATAGTTTATAAAAATTATAAACCAAATAATATGTGCGATACAATTGGTATAATCATAAATGTGCAAGATGCATAGCTCATGTATATATCTCTAGCGATGTAAACAGTTCAAGAATCCCAACGAGAAATGAATTAACTTTGTCTACTATAATATAATTTACTACCATACATACTATAATATTATTTGTTCAAATAAAGGATTAATAGATCCAAAAGTAGCCGTAATACAGCCCAAAACATATTTTGATTACACATAACATTTTGGCAGTAGTTACATTATAGTAAAGGATTGGTATACTTTTAATGCTATAAATAAGCACAAATAGGGCATCCCGTGTCTTAGGCTGAAGAAAACCAACAAAAGTGTTTTAGGTAATAGTGTTAGGTCTTACAATAAAGTGCGAAAGAAATTAACAAATATAAATGAAACCGCGTGGAATATACGGTATTAAATGGAACACTACAAACATTTGATGTAGGATATCAAAATGCGTTAGATTTTAGCCTGATCTATCTTTGGTCCTACAGTCGTTATGTATTTCATTTAATGTGAAATTAAATGTTTATTATTAAATTCAATAGTATGATACCACGATACGACAATAATACGATCGTGCTCATTTAATTTATTAATTATGCAGTCACGGGGCTTTTCTCTTTCGTTAAATCGGAAATATCGAAACATCATGAGGAAATTTATTACAAAAATGCACATATTTCACTTCAAGGATGATTCAGAATATGCTATGAAGGTATTGTTATTATATTTTATTATTATCTGTATAAATAAATAATGAGTAACTCACAGACATAATTATTGCATCCAGAAACACACATTTATAAATATATTGTTTCCACAGACTCATAAACGTGTGCACAAAATTTCTCATATCTTTACCATGGTTCTAAACATTCAAATGTATGCCGGTCTGCTTCTATTCAACGTGATCCCCATATATAATAACTACACATCAGGAAAATATGGAAAAGCGATTCTTTACAACGAAACGTACGAATTTTCTCTATATTACAAATTGCCGTTTGATGTTTTATCAAATCGAAAAGGATACATCGGCGTGTTTTTGTACAACTTGTAAGCATATTTTTAATTAATTCACCAAAAATATATGCGTTTAAGATATGAAATTTTCGTATGGATATGGGGCATAGACCCGCGCGGAATAATTTAAAGGACAACAAAATTTCACAGTATCTATGGAGGTTTTTATTTATAATATAGGAGGCAAACGAACAGGCGGGTCACCTGATGTTAAGTGATCACCGCCGTCCATAGACACAAGCAACATCAGGGGGAGTCGCAATTGCGTTGTCAACCTGTGTTTGGGGAAGTGGGGAGGGAGAGGATAGGAGAGGGATGGTAGGTGAATCTCCGGCGCTCTCACTGACCGAACGAAACGCAACAATGCAAGCACAGTTACTTCACGTCGGTTTTCTTTGAGAGGGTGGTATTACCCCGGGCGAGCCGACCCATTTATGCTGAAACCAGTAAATAGCTTCAGCGTGGCTCTACCACCAACGAGGTATGGTATGGTAAGGAGAACCGTCCGAAAAATGTCCAGCTCTAAGCACTTAATAACGGTTATAAGATACCGCTAGCATAGGTGAAGGTTATGAATAGCCGGAAACAATATTGTAAATACAATCTAAAATAACTGCAGTAAGGAAACGTGAGGAGTGATAGAATTTTTATGAACTTTAAATAATACGTGTAGTGATTTTTTTTTATGTAATTAACTTTTATAAAACTTGTTGAAATAATTTAATAATAATGAACACTGTTGTGACTGTAACCCCACCCTAAATTAACGCAATTTGATTGACACTTTTTCAAACACAGAGATGGTTCTCTTGTACACTTCATAACAATATTAAAAATTACGGATGATAATGTGACCTGTAATAGAAATTGAAATTATTTCATTTCATATTTCTTTCGTACCTACAATTTGGTTGACCTTTAAAATGAGTACAAAAGTTTTTTATTATGTTTTAATCTGTGTATTTATTCTTCTTAATCAATACTAAATCTGTTTCTATTAATTAGTTGCCTTTGGATCATATAACTATACATGTTTTATTTAACATACGAACTGTTAAAAATCAATATTTAACTGTGGTTAATTTTTTCACGCGTTTTATATTTAAGATATAAGTAATTGTTCTACTACCATCTACTACTGACTAAACCTCTTCCTACGATACGCTACTGTCGTATTCTCACTATTTATTACTCTTTTTGTTTTATGTAAGACTAACTGTGCTCGCTGCTTCGTGCACGTGTAACCTGACGTACAAAACAATGACTAGTAAAGTCATCTGAACGTATTTAGTCCATTTACTTATCTACTTTTCGCGGCGCCATTAAAATTACAATAACTTTTGATAGAGTGGACCGATTTTAATGAAATAAAATCGAAGTTACTCCCGAGGATATGCTTTATGATTTCCTTATATAAGTTTTTATTGTGAACCTAGTACTTTAGCAGTGATGCGTGTTCATACAAACAGACAGACAGACAGATAGAGAGAGAGACAGACAGACATTTCTAAAAATGATTGAAATGTATTCTATTACTTATTGCTAGACACCAGCAACGACTTTTTTCACGAAAATCGAAATAGTACCGACACGTTAGATTTACATTCTTATTATATGTATGGAATAGATAATAATAGGTCTTTACCTATGAAATTGCCGTTCTGCAGTACTGGCCATTTCAAATCAAAATAATTTTTGTTTGGCTAAGAATTCTAATTTCAAATTAATTTTATTTTAAAAACATGGAATTCTTTTTCCAAAAGCAGTCATTGGTTTATTGATTAGTGTTACATTTTCATCGCATTTCAATCTTTTTTGCCATCATGGATACGTTAAAAATTCGAGTAATTATGGAATATGAGTACCGTCGTGGCAGCAACGCGGCACAAGCGGCACGCAATATCAACGACGTTTACGGAGCTAACACTACAAACCAACGCACCATCTGTTATTGGTTTGCTCGCTTCCGTTCTGGGAATTTCGACCTGAAAAATGGACCTCGCGGTCGTCCGAAGACTTTGGTCGACAATGACGAATTAAAGGCGAATGTGGAAGCTGATGATACACAGTCTACGGCTGAATTAGCAGCAGCTTTCGACGTTAGCGTCAAAACAATATTGATCCATTTGCGTTAAATTGGCAAGGTAAAAAAGCTTGACAAATGGGTGTCCCACGAACTCAATGATCGCCATCGCGAAGTACGCGTCGAGACGTGCCTTGCACTGCGCAACAGACACACAAATGAAGGAATTTTGAACCGCTTTGTTACCTGCGATGAAAAATGGATTCTGTTTGATAACCGAAAGCGCTCAGCTAGTTGGTTGGATCCTGGTTCAGCACCTAAATAATGCCCTAAACGAAAACATACCCTAGAAAAGTGTTGGTTACTGTTTGGTGGTCTAGCGCCAGTGTGATTCATTACAGCTTCTTACCAAACGGGGTGAGCATTACTGCAGATGTGTACTGTGAAGAACTGAACACAATGATGGAGAAGCTGGCACATCTCCAAACAGCATTGGTCAATCGCTCGTCTCCACTGCTCCTGCACGACAACGCGCGACCTCATACTGCACAGCAGACGGTCTCCAAGTTGCAAGAACTGGGGTTGGAAGTTCTCCGTCATCCGCCCTACTCACCAGACCTTGTGCCTACAGACTACTACTTTTTCCAGAATTTAGATAACTCCTTAGCGGGAAAAAAATTCAATTTACCCGAGAGGCAGTACAAAATGCCTTTGAAGAATTTGTTGCCTCCCATCCAGCTGATTTCTTTAAGAAGGGCATCAATAAACTGCCACTGCGTTGGCAAAGATGCATTGATTGCATGGATGATTACTTCGATTAATACAAATAAAAAATACATGAAAAAAATTCGTTTAAATTTTTTCATACAAAACGGCAATTTCATAGGTAAAGACCTAATATAAATAATCAATATTAATCTATACTAATATTATAAAGCTGAAGAGTTTGTTTGTTTGGTTGAACGCTATGATCTCAGGAACTACCAGTCCGATTTGAGAAAACCCTTCTGTTTTAGATAGCTCATTTATCGAGGAAGGCTTTAAGCTATATATCATCACGCTAAGACTAATAGAAACAGAGCACCAATGAAAAATGTTTCAAAATCGGGCACTTTTTTCCTTTCGAGAGATTTAGTTAGCGTTAGTGTTATATACGTTGCCATGGTAACGTAGTAAGTTTCTATCGCATACATTTTCAAAGTTTATTTTGTTTTCCTATTCAAAAAGTTTATACTACTTTTATTTCCAATTTTTTATTTGTTCTCTATTACGTATTATAAAAATAAAATTTTGTGTATGTACAGTTAAAATAACAACTTTTTGATGAATGGATATGGCTACAAATGACCAAAAAAAATTTTTTTTATACTTTGTCTATATTTTTAGATTATTATATTTTGTCTGTTTGTTTGTTTGTTCCGGGTAATCTCCAAAACGGTTAGACCTATTTTAACGGGAATTTTACTTTTTACTGCCAGAAAGCCGAAATTATAGCGGTTGACATATTCTATTTTATTTGTCCGCGGCTTCGTCCGCATTGCTATTTCCAAAATGGTTGGACCGATTTTCACGGAATATTCACTGGTAGATTGCAGACCTCATAAAAAGTAATTTAGGTTTTTTCAGCCGCAGTGAAATATCCGAAATGCTTGAATTAATTTTCACGGGACTTTCACTGGCAGACAACTAACTAATGAGCTATTTTATTTTAAGGTAGTGGGCTCGGCAGACGTTGTCCCGCCCTGATAATAAAAAGAAAACCTTGACAAATTATACCTAAACCTTCCCTATGAACCGTTCTACCTACTGGTGAAAACGGCATGAAAATCCGTTCTGTAGTTTTTGACTTTATCGCGAGCAGATAAACAGACAGATCAGAGGACTTTGTTTTACACTATGTAGTGATGAACTGTTACCTATGCATTCGTTCGTGTGAAATTGATTAAAAATAATTTGTTTACTGTATACAAGCGCGTGAGACGTGCGCTGTACTGGACTCCAAGAATAAATGTATGTAATTTGAATTATATTATCATTTTGGTCAATTTGGCGGCCATTTTGTTTTATTTACCACGTTTGCACCTACATAACTCAGGTTTTTTTTCTCGAACTGACTATGCTATTAGCTTTGCGGCATTTACGGTTTCATCGAACTACTATACATTACTCAGTGATTATAGCAACGTATAAGAATAACACAATTATATTGACAATATGGGCATGTTATATCTATATAATAAACAATTTAACACAAATTGTTCAATAATGTATAGTTTAAAATTTTCATTACCTACATTCTTATATAGTGTTAGTGAGCATCGAGGGTGGTATATAGTTGGTTAAAGTTCCAGGTATGCTGCTGATGATAAATCCCATCCTATTCGATATATTATTCGTATTCACATATCTAATGTACATGTAACATAATACAGTAGATGGCGTGCGTGTCGTAGTTACAAATGTTTTTGAAAAAGCATTTCTGTAATGTACACACCTAATTACAATTTTACATTTCTTTAATAGATTTAAAAAAAACGCGTGCGGAGCCGCGCGGGACAGCTAGTGTGTCTATAATATTGAATCTGTATAAAGTTTGATAATTTATCGTATAGGAGTAAATGTCCAAAATTGTGACGACAGGATATAAATACTTTTTAATTTTCACTAGGTATGCCACGTACATTTGCAGTAACTATATATGCACGTTCGATCTTTTACTTTCCTTGATAATCTTCAACATCTGCGGACATTACAAAATATTGCAACATAATCTACTCAGTTTTCCTAAGCCGGCAACAGTTTCGTGTTCCATTGAAAAAAATGCATGGATGAGTGTTTTCACAAAAGCACAACTTTACTCTCGAACTGAAATGGAAGAAGTGTCTAAAAAGTTAAAGGCATGCATCGACTACCACCGACTCCTAGTAGGGTGAGTATTTCTTCTGTAATCGCTTAAAATCATACGACGAGATGATTACCTCGAAGTATTTTGTAGGTGGTAGAGCCACGCTGAAGCTATTACTGGTTTCAGCATGAATGGGTCGGCTCGCCCGGGGTACTACCACCCTCTCATAGAAAACCGACATGAAGTAACAGTGCTTGCATTGTTGCGTTTCGGTCAGTGATAGCGCTGGAGGCCCACTTCCTTTTCCTCCCTCCTCGTTCTGTCTCCCCCCCCCCTCCTCCCAAACACAGGCTGGCAACGCACTTGCGACTCTCCTGATGTTGCAAGTGTCTATGGACGGTGGTGATCACTTAACATCAGGTGACCCACCTGTTCGTTTGTCTCCTATGATATAATATATTAAATATAATATAAAATATTTTGTTCGAATTCGGACTGTAGTGTACGATTCGTTGTAGATGTTAAAAACGTATGTTCCTGCAAATCCAAAATTCCGCATAAATTCGACACATAAATATTAGGGTGTCCGTTATTTCCCAAATTGGATTTTATTCTGTAAACGCCCCTCAAATTTTTAGATTATGACCTAAAAAAAAATATCAGACCCAAACCAGCCCTTAATATTTACATTAACCCGTGCATCTTCACAATTTTTTAACGCTATGACCATTTTGTTTTTTAAGTTAGCCGATACGTTTGGATCAAAAAATGCAAGAGCAGCTATAATGAAAAAAGGAACTATAAATATTTTGATACTATCATTTATAAGCAATAATATACTTTATTTTGGATCCAACTTTTGTATTTATTTATTTTATTACCTATCTGTATGCGTTTAGTTTGATATAAATAAAAAATATGGTAGAAATTAATAAAAACGATGAATTTAACTATGAGTACAACTTTGTTGTTGAATAACTTTTAAACGGTGAATTTTATCGAAAAAAGCGTTCAGATCTTTTTTGTAGAGCGTTAAATTTCCTTCAAGAAATAGCTGTTTAAGTATTTTTAGCTACATTTGTTTCAGTGGAAAAAAAATAACTGCAAAAAGTGCAAAAATCCCATGTTATTTAAATGGGAAATGTATTATGATTTAGGCATAATGTAAATATTAAGGGCTGGTTTGGGTCTGATATTTTTTTTAGGTCATAATCTAAAAATTTGAGGGGCGTTTACAGAATAAAATCCAATTTGAGAAATAACGGACACCCTAATAAATATTTACAATATTCGTAATTGTCAATGTGTTTATCTAACGTTATTGTAGTTAGCTCGAAGAGACTACAAGGGCTACATCTATTAAATTATGATTATCATTATACTTTTAAATACAGATTACAAAAAATATAATAATATGAGAAACATTGGTTGTAAAATAGTATTGATAATAATAATACTAATTGATAATAATAAAACTATAAATTTTTTTTACAAAAAAAATAAACCGCCTTTGATGTGAAAAACTAATAAGGCACTAAAAAGCGAAAAATAACTGAATTATTAAATAAACCAAATTAAATAAAAAATATTGATATTTGCGCTATCTAATAATATATTTGAAGTCAATGCCAACCTAAATTCATATCATCTATATACAAAGTTTTGGTCCACTCTCGTGTCCCATCTCGTACATATTTTATTACCTGCAACAAATTTGAAATGTAGGTTGGCATCGACTTCAAATATATTATTAGGTAGCGCAAATATCAATATTTTTTTATTTAATTTCGTTTATTTAATAATTCAGTTATGTTTGCTTTTTAGTGCCTTATTAGTTTTTCACATCGATGGCGTTTTATTTTTTTTAACCGACTTCGAAAAAGGAGGAGGTTACTACGTTCGGTGGTATGTATTTTTTTTTATGTATGTAATTGTATGTATAACAATCGAACGTAGTAACCTCCTCCTTTTTCGAAGTCGGTTAAAAAGCCGTTTGCGTCGACAGAAATTGATTTGCAACACTTAAACAGATTCACTATTACCCATCATTGGTCGCATTTAGACTTTATAATGCTGTGGCCGTAGTTCGTTTGTAGATTTCTTCTACAATTAAATTCTTCTTTCTATTTATCTTCGTATGCGCTCCGATGAACAGGACAGATCTGTTGGCATGACCATGGCATCATTGTTAGAGGTATTCGACAAGATTCCAGACATGATATTTAGAACTCTATTATTTATTGATAATACTCAAAGCCTTAATGTGTCAATGTTCCTAAAATCCACGCTCGGTGACTCATCTATTGTTTGTTTTTGTAAGAATCAATTCTCATATAGGTTTTAACAACATAGGTATATTATTTGAGTAAATACTTTGAATTTTATTTTAAATATATTTATTCAACGTCTCTTTGATGTTCATTTATGAAACAGTTGAGTTTGACCGAATGTTAAATTTGAATATAATATTATGTTGTTTTTCATCTTGCTAATCACTAAACGTATGTTTACGACTCTGGAATTATGACGTGGATTATAATAATCAAACAGTATATCAGAAATATTTATAATTAAACTAGCGGGCCCGGCAGACGTTGCCCCTCCCTGATTATAAAAAAAAACCTTGACAAATTATATACCAAAACCATCCTCATGAATCACTTTATCCACTGGTGAAAACCGCAAGAAAATCCATTGAGTAGTTTTTGAGTTTATCGCGAACAGACAGACAGACAGACGCGGTAGGGCACTTTGTTTTATACTACATATGTAATGATGATATGTAGGTAATTATAACAGACATTAAGAATTTGGAGCTTCCATACTCTTTTTGCAGATTTACAAAAGAGATTTCAGATGTATTTGGTCCGATGCTCTTCGTCTATTATATGTTTCATCAGATTTCCGGATGCCTGTTACTCCTGGAATGTTCTCAGTCGGTTTGTATACAAGGCTTTTGTTTTTATTCGTGTTTGTATTTTTACGTGTACCTTAAAGTATAATAATCACGTTATATCAAATAAAATCGGCTGGGTGCCTTAAGCGCTCGCCTTAGTAGTCCGGTGAACCTGTTAAAACCTTGCTAAGTCCATAGCGAAGTCAGATCGAAAAAAAAATCACGTTATAGTGTAAACCATAAGTTCTGATTGTAAAATTGGGAAAAGAATCAAAGAGAATAATCGAATGTACCTAATTAGTTTTGAGTATAGTGAATCAAGAAACTATAAAATTATTTAGAATATCGTCTACAAACAAACAAATCGATTTTTAAGTAACAACGCCATCGCAGTGCGCTCACCGACCGCTGCCGCGTTAATACGTATCTAAGTAATAAAAAATCTTTCCATCTAAGCATTACTGATTCAATTCATATATTATTTCCCTAGGAAACGGCCGCGGTGATGCGTTACGGACTACTTACCGTGATACTTTTTCAACAACTTATTCAGATATCAGTTATTATCGAATTGGTGGGAACTGTGGTAAGTGTAGAATAATATTTAGTTACCATTAAATTAAAGACCGTTGAACCGAAATGTACATTCCTAAGAGTGTAATGCAGTTGAGTGGTAATGATAACACAGTTTCTCTGAGGCTAAACACGTCAAAACTACTGAACGTATTGGTATAGGACTATGACCATTAAATGCAGAAATTTTCTTATTTGGATTCGAATGCCTATTTACCATTTTTCAACCCCCAACGAAACTGGCGGGAATCAACCAGTATTATATAAATGAAAGACATTTTAATGTGCCCGTCAAGCCGAAAATCAATTTTATATGAGCCATATACTTTTTGAATCCAACTACATTATTAGCGTGTACTAAAATTAAGAATATAATATACTATTATAAGAATATTTTAATTAAAAAAAAAACACAACAAGTTAAATTAGTCACCGTCCTCATCTTAAGAAAAAAATCGTGGCGTTAAAATGCATTTCCTTTATAATTAATTTTATAGATCGATTGTAAACAATGTTTTATAATGAGATTCTGAATGATATCGTCATTGATATCAAATTCGGTTTAAATATAATATTATTAGTAAGTGTTTCATCAATTATGTATATTCAGACTGGACTCCTAAAAGATGCAGCTTACAACGTACCATGGGAGCACATGGACACGAGTAATAGAAAATTACTAATCATATTCCTGATGAACGTACAAGAACCATTGCACATAAAGGCTTTGGGACTTGCTAAAATAGGAGTGCAACCAATGGCCGCTGTGAGTTTAATTATCTTTTTCAAAATCCACATAAGCGTTCTCCATTTTGCAAGAATTTATGAACATCCTTAATCTATCTATATCTTAATATATATATTTCTTGTGTGCGTGTGTATGTGACTGAACTCCTCCTAAACGACTGGACCGATTTTGATGAAATTTTTTGTGTGTGTTCGTGGAGATTCGAGAATGGTTTAGATTCACAATTGGACCCGGCAGGTGGCGCTGCGATCGACTTTTAGGATTTTTTTTGTTTTCAAGGCAGGACAACGTCCGCCCGGTCCGCTAGTATATATATAAGAGATTCCCACCTATATATTGACTCATCACGATATCTCTGGAACCATAAGGCGTAGCGACTTGAAATATGGTAGGAATATTCCTTTCGCCGAGTAGAGGTCAGCTAAGAACGGATTTTACGAAATTCCACCCACAAGGGGGGTTGCGGGGGGTAGTCAGGACGGGACAACGTCAGCCGGGCCCACTAGTAATCTATATATCTATATATATATAATAAGAATGTAAATATAAAGTGTCTGTAGTTTTAGTTTTTTGTAAAGAAAACTGTTGCAGGTGTCTAAGGGTAAGTAATAAAATACGTTTTAATCATTTTTAGAAATGTCTATCTGTCTGTCTATTTATTTGGAACGCATCACTGCTAAAATACTGCGTTAATGATGAAACATAAATCATAAAGCATATTTTCGAGGAGCATTTAGTCTTTGTTTCATTAAAAACGGTTCGGTCTATCAAAAGTTATTGTAATTTTAATGAGGACGCGACTTAAGTACGAGAGAAGTAGATAAGTAAATGAAGTTAATACATTCAGATGACTTTATTAATCATTGTTTTTTTACATAAAGTTCCACGGGGACGAAGTCGCGGGCACAGCTAGTATTCAAATAAAAGCAAAATGAGTTTTTTTTATTGTTGCGTTTTCACGCCTTAACTGCTTAACCAGTCTTCATGAAATTATTCATGAACGTTATTACGGGGTAGAAAACGACACATGATATCATTTATCCAGAAAAAAAAATGTTCTCGAGGGATAGGTTAAATCTGTATTAACACGAGCGAAACTAGCTAAGCTAACGAGTGAAGCTAGTTCATTAAATATTTGTTTACTTAACTTAATACTGTGCTTAAAGAATGTGGTGAATTCTTCAAGGCAAATTTAGTTACCTGTTATACTAGGCATAAAAAGACATCAAGCTCATAGTCACAAGAACAAGACAGTATATATTACGAATAATGGTATCTAATGTCATAATGAAATAAGACGCCTGTCGAAACCATACGATCGGTTTATTAATATCTGCCTTTAAATTGAAAACCTGTATCCATACATAAACAGCTGTACTTAAGAGTCAATATATGTATAAGACTTTAGTCTTTACCTCTTTACCTGATATCACATGACTCTTGATTATAAATTCTCTGGAGTCAAATACGGAGTAGGAAGCTTGTATTGTCGCTTTTGACAGAAAAATGAGATTGTATTAGGACAATCGGTGTTATTACAAAAAGTTAAATACGTGTTGAACACTTGATTTAAAAATGTTTCATATTAAATGCACCGCGGTCGCTGAATGTTCGCCATCTTGCCCTTTTGTCTCACTTCGGTTTGGTTCGGTTAGACTTGCGAAAAAGGATAGCGTGATCTTGCCTCGGGCGAGGTGCATTTAATACGAAACCTTTTTAAAGCAAGTATTCAATACGTATTTAACTTTTTTTTAATAACACCGAATAAGTTTGATATCGATATTAGTACGTATGGATATTATGAAGGTGGTAGAGCCACGCTGTAGCTATTACTAGTTTCAGCATGAATGGGTCGGCTCGCTTGGGGTAGTACCACCCTCTCACAGAACACCGACGTGAAGTAACAGTGCTTGCATTGTTGCACCTGGTGTTGCTAGTGTCAATGGACGGTGGTGATCACTTAACATCAGGTGACCAACCTGTTCGTTTGCCTGCTATGAGGCTGGCAACGCACTTTCGACTCCCCTGGTGTTGTTAGTGTCTATGGACGGTGATGATCACTTAACATCAGGTGACCAACCTGTTCGTTTACCGGCTATGAGGCTGGCAACGTACTTTCGACTCCCCTGGTGTTGTTAGTGTCAATGGACGGTGGTGATCACTTAATATCAGATGACCTACCTGTTCGTTTGCCTCCTTTTGACATAAAAAGTAGTCTCCACAATCGCTAATGTATTCTGTCAGAACTTACTCTTTCATCCCTAAGTATATAGATTTTTTTTATTTATCTTACAGATCCTCAAAACATCGTTTTCATATTTCACCTTTCTTCGTTCAGTATCGGATTGAATAAACTTATAATTATTATAGTCTCTCTAAATAAATGTTTTAAGTCTGGTAACACTGTGCACTTATGAACTAACCTTGGATTTGAACATCTAAACCTATGTATTATTACTGGACAACTTGTACTACTTACAATTTTGCAGTATTTGTATCTACACACAAACACACCAATTTTACTTATTAATTCGCTTTTCTATATATAATTTCAAATAAAACTGATTTTCATGGTAAAGTTTTTTAATTTGCGTGACTTACTTGGTCGTTTGCTAAATTTTCTTATAGATGCGAATTAGTATAAAGGAAAATGATTTCTCTGTAATCCATGACAATGTTTAAAACACTTGAACTTTATTCTTATTTCTTATGTCGTTCAAACAAATCCATATATATAATTAAAACGCAAATTTCGCTATCATATACATTATCTCTCATTATAAATAGAAATTAGCTATTAGATTTTATTCTGTGATAAATGGAAAGATCATCTTCATATATAAATTTCTTCTGTACGTGTGTATGTCACTGAACTCCTCCTATTTAAAAAGGCGGAACTGATTTTGATGAAATTTTGCGTGCGTGTTCCAGTGGATCCGAGAATGGTTTAGAATCACATATATATTCGGTAGGTGGCTCTGCGGTTGAATTTTAGGATTTTTTAAATTATCAATGCAGGACAACGTCCGCCGCGTCCGCTAGTATAAATATAAATTTTATAATAAAACTATTTTTTCCGCAATAGCTATAAAGTATATCACTCATTAAAAATAAAAAATTTAATTTTTGAATACAGTACCTAAGACCCGCCGACAACTCTCGAACGAACCCGAGCGCGTGTGACGCCATAATGTTAGTTTTCACCCATTGTAGCATACAGATATAATAAGTACAATGTCTTGACTTTTGATCTAAATTCTGTTCTGTACAAAAACAACTCCCGAAAAAATGTTTATATATGTTCCACAAGATGAAAAACGTCGAAAGAAATGGTTTCAAGAAGTGCACCGAGATTATCTGAAAACAAAACCGATTTTTTTTTGTTGTAATGATCATTTCGATGTAAGTATACCATAATAATATTCTTAATAATTATTATTTATCTAAGTGTACAAATCGAATAAGTAGAGTTCAGTAATAAATTTTTTTAACTGGGCTCCAAATCATAACCTTTAGAATCGTAGCATTAACAAATTTCCTATGGATAATTTAAAGCGATTAAATAATATATCCATGTATTTTTATCTAATTATAATTAATAAAAAAGTTTTAAAATAATGAAGTAAACCAATAATTTGTTTTACACCATTGCGGTTTAATTATTCCGTTCCATTACATAACATTTTCATTTTGTACTGTAAAGGGAAGATTTGGTCTCATTTTCTGCATTAATAAGCACGTGCGAAGTTGAGGGGGACATCTAGTAGATAAATGAAACGAAAAATGAAATAGTGGATAACTGGCAAAACGTATCTGTTTGCTGTTGATATGTTTGTTGAAATAAGTTCCCCTTGAAAGTTATTGCATCAGTGTCAGCTTAGTTTTTAAATCAAAATATAGAGTTTCAGTCAAGGCAAAATCCTGCGATGAGAAACGAAATCATGAAGATTATTCGGATAATTAATTTCAGCAAAATTTCGATTTGTCGACAGTTTTAATCGAGTCTAACAGAATAACAGAACAAGAGAGTAGAATAGAGTTTATATGAATAGGCATTATCATCGGCATGTCGGTGACAATAGCAGTATTCATTTTATAATAGTAACATTATAAATTTGTATACATTTTGTACGACCTGGAAATAATATGTTTACATACGCTTGGCTAAAAACGTTTGAAAGTTGTGTCCGGTTGTTTAAATAACACCCATAGAAAATTGTACATTACGGAACAATGAATCAAAGCTACAGGCGCACATGCACTTATTTATACTGTTAATTAATAATTATGTTATAAAAACTTTTAAATAATCTTATTTTGTATACAATCAATGAGTTTTTTTGTACGAGTTTATGAAATCATGTATAATAATCGAGCATTTAATAAAAAAGTATAGTGCAAAATTATACATTTATCAAAGAGCAATTATATAATTAGGTGTTGTCTACAAAAAAATGCGAAATAAGTGGAACACGTGCTCTGTTCACAATTATTCATTTATTATTGAGATTCCGATAATTAAAATGTTAAAGTGATGATAGTAAAAAGTAAAAATGTATTTTCACAAAGAAAAGTTGCTGAAATACCATCATGGTTTAACACGGTTTTATTTCACCGAAAGGTCCGGCTCATTTGTAAAGATTCGAACCTATGTCAAGACACGGTGTTCTAACTCATTCAACACTGAGTCATCGGTTCGATGTCCTATACCTTCGATCAACAATAACTAGATAAAAGGTCACGTACAAAATCGAAGCTAACTGCTGTCCGCGTAAATATATACTTATGTAGCTATTTTGTTTACTAAGAAAGGGAGAAAAAGTTTTAAAACAATTTTAAGTTCAACCTAATTACAACCATACCACCTAGTAATAAAGTCACAAATGTTCAAAATATTCCTTAATACTTACGATAAAACGAGCAAAGCAATAAATTACTCCCGTCACTTACAAATGAAAAGACAACATAAACAACATTTAGTGTGAATTCAACCTTAATACGCAATGAACGAAGTACTTTTTCCCGTTATTGTGCGTGGTTGGCGAGCCTTGGCCAAACATTTGTACCACAGGCTTCAAATCGGTTGGGGAAACGTAGGTGGTAAGTGGGGATCACTTAAGCGAGAATGAAAAAAAAAGCAATTATATTAATCAACTATTTATTGCTTTGTTCTTATTATAAACTTTACTCTCTTAACTATCAATTGAGATCAGCTTTAATCATTTTGGTTTATTAATTTTGGTACAAAAAAATAAAAAAAAAATTAAGTTTTATCACAATTGCCAACACCGGTTAGCAATGGTGATCAGCATATAGACAATGGTGATCAACACATATCGCACACATAATTGTGCGCAGAATCCCATCAAGTACAGTCGGCATGAGCCCAGAGGCCACAAGAAGTGCACCGGTACCATGTTTCATTGTTTCGACCGAATTCACCACATACAAGACACAAGTTGCTTGCATCTTCTGCATCGTCATTTTCGTCATCCTGGCATAACTCATCCGTTATCACGTTTGACGTCGATGTATCATTGGAGTCCTGCAGAATTTTCTTCTTAACCTTCTCACGGTTGACCTTCTGTGGCTTGCTTTTCTTTTATTTTCTTTTTCAACTAGGGCATCTTTGTTTGGTGTATATGTTAAAATTGTTGCATGCTGTTTTTTCTTCCTTATCTTGTCTTGACAACAGTTACTTTCTTAGGCATCTGAATAAAATTTTGAACACTTGGCAGATCCTTAGATGTTGATGGTATATCAAATTGAGACAACGATGCAGTCGCTGGTTCAGAAGTAGTGGGACAAAATGTGGATGTATTTGGAATAGGAATATTTCGTTCTAGCTCAATGGTAGCTGTTAGGGATTATGCGGAGACAACAGCACTAGCCGAAGTCGATTCTGAAATAGAGTCAGCAAGATCTTGAACAACGATTTGCTCTGATTGAACTGACTTCTAAATATAGACTGCTATAAAGTTTTCATTTGTGATCATTAGTCTTTCTACAACTAACTTTCGGCATCTACAAACAAAAAAATATACTGTTTTACCGAGATTAGGTGGTGAGGGTAATGGGGATCTATGTAGGTAATTGGGATCACCTGACTCCGATTACCTACATTGGCAAAGAGACGGAAAAAAATCCTGACAAGAAATTATAAGTTATAATAACAATATGGTTGTTTAATTTCACGCTACAATTAAACGATTATTACACATTACAAATACAGGCATAAGTATTTGTTATTTTGTGACTTACCTTCACATTTATCAACTCGAGAAATTAGATGAAAATGGCGCAAATCTTTCAAACACCTGCTACTCTCCGACGCGTCGCGCGAACTGAGCCAGTCATAGGGATGTGAAAAAATAATCGATTAAAATCGATTTTTTTTTTAGTAAAAATCGATTTTTCTGGTCAATCATAATATTAAAAATAATCGATTAGTAATCGAATTTTTGTGTGAAAAATCGATTTTTTGTCTATTATATAAAAATCTATCTGCTTTTCATATTCCAATAATAAAAGTAACAGATTCATTTAAAATTTATCAGATTAACAATCAAATAAAATGATAAGAACCTTATTGTCTCAAAAAATAAAATATAAACCTAATTAAAAAAAATTACATTACTGTCCAGTATTATTTTACACTTAGGCCTACGTTTAGTAATGGATGGCAACAGGCTGATGTGATGATGATTTAACATTTGACAAGTTTTACAATACAATACTAAAAACTTGCTTAAGCTTGTAGATAACTGCGCCTCTAATAGGATTAAAAGAAGACGCTTTAGAATCCTGGAGAAGATATGAGGGAGCTTATCCCCAACTGACACAGTTGGCGTGTAAGCACCTTTTGGTACCGGCTTCTTCGGCTCCAGCAGAGAGATTGTTCTCGAAAGCTGGCGCTATATTAACAAAAACCAGGAGCCGAATATTATCCAAACGGTTAACTAAGCTGTTATTTCTCAACTCATTGCCAACGGATTTCTAGTCTTTTTTTGTTTGAATAGTTTGATTTTCTTAATTTATGTTGAAAGAAAGAAAATCATTTTAATTTCAATGTTGATTATTCTAAAACTTTAATTTGTGTTTATAATTTCTGTTGTTTATTTTCAATTAATAAAACCATGATAAATAAAATATTTAAGGTGTTTATTTTGAAGTTAATTGAAAAAGGATTGTGTGGTTTTATGAAACCACGGTAAAAGTGAAACTTTTTTTCACACTATAGATATTTAACTAATAATAGTCTATACACTACACGGTCAGCTGCTGCGAACTATAGGCGCCGCCATATTGGCCCTGGCTGCTCTGACGAGCGCATTTCACTTTATCCCTACTCTGGGGCCGACCATCAGGCGACATGCAACACACAGACGAAAAAGTTTGAGACGATGTAATAAAAGTTTCACTGTAAAAATTAGGAAAAAAAATTTTTTTTAAGAAAAATCGATTAATTAAAAATCGACTTTTATGCAGAATGTCACATCCCTAGGCTATACATTTGTGACAATAATTATTTTTATTTTTTTTATTGTTTAAACTTAAAGATTAACGAAACATTTGTTTTATATTTTAATTTTTGAGACCATAACGTAGTCGTTTAATGTTCTAATTATCGTATTAAGTATTTTATTTTAAAACTAGTAAAATATTAAATCATCATCACATAGCCTATTGCTGTCCACTACTGAACGTAGGCTTAAATGTAAAATAATACTGGACAGTTCTGTCATTTTTTTTAATTTGATTTATATTTTATTTTTTAAGGTTGTCATTTTGTTGAGATGCTCATAATTTAATTTTTATTATAATAAAATATTTAATGGTATTGAAAATTTGTATCAATAATGGTATTTGGTTTCCTTATTCCTTACCTTGAAAGTCAAAGGAAAATTCGCTGTGATAGAAATCACTAGAAAGTTTTAAATTGATTATTTTTTTATTCATATCAGTTTATTTCATTGTTAATCTGATAGATTGTTAATATGAATCTCTTAGTTTTATTATTGGAATATGAAAAACTGTAGATTTTTTTTAATAGGAAAAAAATCGATTTTTTCGCAAAAATCGATTATTTATTTTTATAAAAATCGATTTTTGATAAATCGATTAAATTTGAAAAAAGAAAAGTCGATTTTTATTTAATCGATTATTGTCCACTAATGTCACATCCCTAGCCAGTCACCGGTCGCGCACGAAAATAACGCAATGCTAGCGTGTAGGTAGATTAGCATCGGTTGGTCGCTTTCGGTTTTCGTTATTTTGAGGTGATCACCATTGCCAACTGACTACCATTGCCTACATTTCCTCTAATTTTGTTCAAAATTTGATATTATTTGTTAGTTTAAAGATTAAAATATAACTTATTCAACATGTATTTAGCGAAAATAAGATACTCCGGCCGTTAAATTGCTTTTTTGGGTATTATTTTTGCATCTTTTGAATACACTGCGGCATTGTGAAACGTGCTTACATTGGCTGTGTTTCAAACAAACGAAACAAAATAAAAGCTCACATTTCATGTGAGCTGTTATTTACCGAGACGTATTTTTCGTGCCGACCCGATATCTAGCTATTGTTGATCGAAGTCCTATACACAGTCTTCGTCGATTTCTTTGGCCGCTCTGAACATAGCCGTTTTATCCTCTAGTTGTCTTGATGTTATATCATTATCATCAATATCATTCATAGAATAAAACAAAGTCCCGTACCGCGTCTGTCTGTTCGCGATAAACTCAAAAACTACCTAACGGATTTTCATGCGGTATTCACCGGTGGATAGAGCGATTGATGAGGAACGTTTTAGTATATAGTTTGTCAAGGATTTTTTCATAATCAAGGCGGGACAACGTCTGCCAGGCCCACTAGTATATATACCTATATATAATTATATACCAAAACGTTCCCCGTGAATCACTTTATCCACTGGTGAAAACCGCATAAAGATCCGTTCAGTAGTTTTTGAGTTTATCGCGAACAGACAGACAGACAGACGCGGTAGGGGACTTTGTTTTATACTATGTAATGATACGTATTTATACCTAAACGTGTTCCTTGTTTTTTGTTCACATATTCAGAGTGGTCTAAAAGTTTAGCGTGGACTGTACAAGTTACATTTGAATGTACTTAAACATATACAAAATTGTATTGAGAATAACGTGAATGTAATTAACACTGTTATCTCTCGAAACAACGTATCCTGTAATTTCCCCTCGAACTGTTATCGAAATTATTATATCGTAAGTAATATTACTGTGTACAGAATTTTTTTACTTTTTTCTTCTCATTCGTTACTTATACAAAAGTAACTATTCATGCCTTGTACAATAATAATATAAATAATAGTAAAATTGAAGGTAACTCTTATAGAAATAAATCATCATCGCACCATCTGGCCCTAACCGTTATCGGTTACAGCGACCGCTAAGAGAAACTTAACAGTCTATTTCTCCACCCTTAGTGTCCACGTTAATGACTGGTACACTTTACGGTAAACATAGTGTGGGCCACTTGGGACAGGTCAATAAACCGTTATTATAATGATATTGTATAGCCTTTGGCGGTCTGGCTTTTATGTCATTACGCTTAATATCAAGCTCCTCTTTTCTTCCACCCTTAAACGTAAAAATTTGTCTTTGTAAAAGTTTTTCAGTCTGACCGTTTCGTAGCTGTTATTTCCCATACAGAGGGATCTATTTTGCAAGCTTCCATTCAATGTGTCTTTCAATACATCTTTATACCGTAATAGCTGTCCGCCTTGCTATCGCTTGCCTTCTTCACAGTATAAGATGCGCTTGACCACGCTTTCATCAGGCCTCCGAAATATGTGTCCACACCAACTCAGTTGTCCCTGCATTAAATATGCTTCTATGCCGCATACATTTGAAGAAATAAATACAAAAAATGTATAGAGAACATACTTTATTAAAGAACAATTACATCCAAAAACAATTTGAAAACCTTCAAATTGAAAAAAAGAGGAGAAAAATTCAACAAAAACCTAGTGCTCAATGATGTGGTTAATAAAATATCAGTTTCTTAAGACAAAAACAAAGACGCAAAATTATGTTATGAATATGTTATACTTAATATATATTATACAGAATATAGCTTACCAAGAAACTATGGCTATTTAAAATGTAAACCAAAATCGGAATACTATGAGCATATTATTTAGCATAAATACTAACCGCTATAGGAATGTTTATAGGGTGATCCATTAACAACGTGGCATCAAAGCAGTTTATAATATGATTTTACAATTATTTGTATATTTTAAATAATACGTCTGTCGTTGTGCATTAGGTAAAAAATATTGCAAAGATTGCGATCAAATTTCAGTTTTAAGTTTTAGACACTGGTACTTATTTAAAAAAAAACCTACCCACATATTGATTGAATACAAAGTGTTCGAAACGGGGCACGCGGTGTGATACGCATGCGTAGGAGACGCGCAGTCAACAGATAACATTGCTTACAAAAACCGGCATTTTTGTTTTCTATGCAATGTAAAGAAAGTCGCGGGTATCGGCTAATGAAGTATGAAATATGGCGTTTCTCAGACAGTTGGAGACAACCACTTTATACCTAATAGACTATAACACTAGCAATAGTGGATAACTACACCCTTAAACAGAAAGGGTTGATGGTTATATTAATCAAACTGGAATGCTATCACAGTGTACACGTTTCGGGATTGCAAGTCGCCATGACAGCGGCTAACGATGATTCTAGATCTTTCTATGGTTTTAGATTGCATTCTGTATGGCGTCAGGTACAATGAAGTTATTAAATCGTTCCGTAAACAAAACATCACGGCGATTGAAATTCGGTACCTCCCAAAAACAAAATCCACATAATGGGGTAAAATTGGAAAGTGAAACATTACCTAAATATAAAATTTTATTCGAAATACGCCGGCTTTCAATTACAATTCAGTGTAGACAAATATAAATACAGTTATATGTCGAAGGCCAAAGAGATATACAATAACTTGTATTATTTGTGGAAGCTGAAGTTACAATCAAATATAATTTACTTCTATAAATTAATATTTAAGTACTTAGAGGTAAATGTAGGATCGATGTCAAAAGTGAACCAGAAGAAGTTAAATAATATCTCTTAATTTTAAGTTATACATAAGGTATGGTATTAGGTATGAGGTTGAATATGGAATCATATGTGACAACCAAAACGAAATAAGTGAATCATATTTTTTGAAAATAGCTCGGTAGGATTTCTTTTATTTCCTATAGTTATAATGAGTTTGACACAAACTTTTGCATTAGTAATAATCTTTATGTTCTTGCACGGTAATAACCTTCAACACTGACATTACTTCAGCCACTTGAAGTATTATTATTTTACCAATAATACTGTTCAAGGCCTTCTTTACTGGTGACCATTCTAAAAAAACATAAATTTCAACTCAGTATAACTAAAATTTCTATTTTCTCTCCTACTGTTATTCTGGTCAATCATTTTACTGATTCTACTATTCAATCTCTTTTCACTTCATTGTCTCTTTTAATTTGTTCATAGAATCACTTTTTCAGTGAGATAATAAGTTGAAGAAATTAACATAACACAAGTAGAATATCCACCAACCTATAATATATTAATTTCAGAAAAATGTCGTTTTTATCAGGAAATATTTGTTTAAGTACATTTATTTTAGTCTTTTACCTAAATAATTTGAACAAAACCTACAAAATATTTAGTACTGTTGAGTTTAGAACTGAAATTGAAATGAAAAAAAAAATTGAAGACCAAATAAATAAGTATTCATAATATTGTTTAGTCTCAATTGTTTTCTTGTTATTGTCAATAGAATGAAAGCATAAATATGTACTGGTTCACTGCGTGCTTCAGTGTATGTTGGTCTCATCGACAAGAACAAAAACTGTTCACTAGTTATAAGTAAAGATTGAGGTAATATCAGTTATAATCGATTATTCAAGTAACAAGTGATGTTACAGTTACAAACACATACTTTTCCTTCAGATGATTCTTTAAGGCCGACATTAACATGAGCACAATATACAAAATACTAACTTCTAACTAAAAAATAAAAAAAACTAAACTTCTATGTGAAAAAAAAACATATTTTTTTCTAAATATAAATGTTAAATTAGAAGACAAATTTCCAATATTCGTTACACTCGAAATTTATATTTTATAAAGCTTTTAGCTCTTTGAAATAAATTACAATAAATCTACATTCTACACCTGTGCTGTACTTAATTTTAAATTGATCTTATGGTGACTGTAAACCGAGGGTATTTTTCACGAGAATTTCTGTGATTTTATTAAATTGCTCACGATCCTCTCTCCACATCTTAGCAGCATCAACATTTGCTCCGCTTTCATCATTAGGCTCTGAAATAATTTTATAATACACCTTAATACTAAAAAAATGTAAAAAACCGGAAATTTGAATTTCAAAGCTATATAACAAATCAAATATTGAAGATAGAAAATCCGACTCAAGAGAATTTTTTGTACCAAATTTAATAATGAAAAAGATCCATTCATTCATTCTTTTAAAAAAAAAAATAACAGTTTGCAGGACAAAAAAGTAATAAAAATCCATATTTCCCATGTTATTTAAACGGAAAAACTTTAAATTCGATGGAGAACCTCTTAGAATTGGGATTTTGAGCTCCGCTTTTAACAGGAGCTTTGTTGGGACATCTGAGATATTTTAGGCTGAGAGTAAAAAAAAATATCATAATTTTTTGGCACACTCTAAATTATGTATATATATATATATATACATCGACAGTACTTTCTCATAATCTTCAGTCATTATTAATTACATTGTTATTATGATAGTCTTTGATACATCATTTACAATTACAGTAGGAGCAAAAAAAATCTACTTTTCAATAAACATATAATTGTAGGTCAGACAAAGATAGTGAACATCAGGTAAAATATAATTTAATTAAATTATAAATCCTATTAATTTTATCATCAATTAACAATTTCTGGGCCCATTTGGTATCAAAAAATGGTAGAAAATGGTAGAAAACTTAAACAAAATGTATGGTATATATTTGATAATATTGATAATTTTCTTCTTAGAAAATGTAAATGGAAAACTCTTCAACTTCATCAATTTAATTTTTAGTGATTAATTCATTCAATTTTTTACTCAAGCAACAAATTTATAAGAAACTATAACTTGCATAATTTCAAAATCTGAATTAATTACTAATAAATAATTGAAGAGTCATATTGTTGAGCAGTTTTCATTAATAGTTATTACATAAGTAACACTAACAATATTTATAGTACTAATAATATACTATTGCAAAATGTACAATAGTGTGTTTATATAAGAAAACTTGTAATATTATTGTGATCTATGGTATATAGACAACCTCAACTAACTTGTCAAATAAAAGAGAAACTTTGCATACTGTACAAAATCAATGCAAAAATTATAAAAATAAAAAGTAAACATATTTTTGGAACTTATGAAGAATTTAATTGATTACATTATATTTCTACATATGAATAAATATTGGTATTATTGATATTGTATTAATTCCTTGTTTATTGACCTCTACATACCAGCTAACATGCTAACGACGGAGAGTAGAATCTTCTCTACACTCTGAACAGGTGACCATCTTTCGGAGCTGCTTTCGTAACCCATTGGATCATCTCCAGGAGCATGAAGGATAGATATACATACTCTACCATCTGCATAGACTGCAATACAAATATAAGATGTGTTAATCTTTTTCTTGGGCAAATATTACACTGAAATTAACAGATACAACATTATGGGCGATTACTATTGCTAGATACATTAATACCGCATTTAATCTTTAGTACCTTTTATATTGAAAGATATAAAGTACATACATATATTTTATTACATATAAAATGTGAACACAATTATAAGAATTATATATTATATTGTTTCTTTTATATTATTAATTTATTATATGGTTCCTTTACAATCTAAAAGTTCACATCTTTGTCAATTCAATAAAATATACATATTTATATATACTCACTATTGGGATGAAACATTTCACACATGAACTGCATTTTAGGTGGGCTTAATGGATAATCAGGTGGAAAGATTAGTTTAGCAGGAAATATGCCACCTTCAAAGCAAGTCCCTTCAGGTCCTCTGTATAGGAAGAAATTGTAAATGAAATTGTATTACAATAATCAAATATAATACAATAAGCAAGCAATAATATAATAAGCAAATTAAAAAATATAATTTGCAACTTTCCCCTCTGGGCACAAAACCTTTATTATTTAAAATACCCACCCTCTATAATGTAACCATAACGAATAATTTCAGTATTAACCCTCAGTTACTTAAAGAAATGTTTCCGAGGCTCTATTATATAAACTGTCTGCCAATGAGTAATTTCAAAGGATTGTACAAAACACGGTTTCTCGAAATTTACTGCTTGCATGTGTTTACAACTTAAATACTTAACACGAATAATAAGTATGCATACAATCACTGATTTTTTCATCTAAATTCCTAAAAGCTTTATTTGCGGTGGTTAGGCCAGCAGCTTACTTAGATCATTAGTTGTTGATTACTGTCCAGGAAACTGTTGATGTGTGATAAAAGTTACTTAAGTAAAATGAGTTCAAAACGAAAATTGACAACACTAACATACGCTGATAAATTAAATGCGATACAAGCAATGAAAAGTGAATTAAAGATGTTGCGGCTCAATTTGGAATACTGGACAGTGCATTATCTCTTATAATTAAAAAAGAAGCTGATGAACTCTTGAAGAAACGAGAAATAGGAGATCTTTTTTATGTAAAAGACTAAAAATTGCTGAATTCCCTATTTTGGAGCAATGTTCGTTTCCATGGTTCAAACAGTGTCGAAACCAAAACATCAGTGTTAGCAGACCCATAGTGAATGTGGAAGCTGAAGAGTTCGCTAATTTCCTGACAATCCATAATTTTAGAGTTTGCAATAGTTGGTTAGATAACTTCAAGGAAATGTGGCCTTCAAGAAAATGTGTGGTGAAAGTTCGAACTGTATATTATCTCAACAAACACCCTCTAAAATAAACCCTTGATAAATTAAAAACTCATTTAACTTAAAATATTTTGTGTTTTCCCTTGTATTTTACTTAACAAGGTTCTACTGTATTGTATTTTTAATATTATAATAAAACATATAAAATTATTCATAATCACAACTTTTTGAAGTTCATGTTGTTACACTCCATTCCATTGTAATTTTTTTTTATAATCTTTTGTTTGAGTTATATAATTAGAAGACAGAATGTTTATTAATGAAAATGATGAGTTAATAAAAAAAATTAAAACACAATCTTAAACTTTACAAATCTGAAGAGACCACATTTTTATATTTTCATATGGTAAATTAACTTGTATCTGCCTGTAATCATTTAATACAAAAGGTCATACGCATGCATACTTTTGACCTGAATAACTCAAAATTAATTTCTCAGAAATATTCTTTTTTTTACTATAGAAAGTTCAGTAATACCTATAATTTGCAATATTATTTAATCAAACTTTAACTTCTCTCGTGATATACACATATTGTTAAAATCAACAATAATATAAACTGTAATGTATATGCCATCAAATAAATAGCTAATACTTACGTTATAAGTGCTTCCCATTCAAAGAAATTTTCTTCATTGACGGGACCTGCTATGATACCCTCCGGAGGATTTAGGGTTAGTTCTAAGTAAAGAAAAATTATTTAAAACATTGTGAAAACGATTATAGGTTGTTCTTAATTAAATACTTTTTATCTTACGTTTGTACTCAGCCATTAGCCGCCTAAGCGCTGATCCAGCCATAGCACTAATATTCATTGAGAGGCAGGTGAAATTTATCTTACAAAAAATGTATGTATAAATCAGTACAGGGAGACCAGTGATCTGTAAAATATTTAAAAATTAAAACGTTGGTAATTAATTATATCAGAATTATAAAGTAACTCAAACTTACTAGTATATGTGTATAAGGTGTATACGTAATTATTTTGTACAAATTTCTGTAAGTACCTACTAATGCACCAACTATTATTTTACTCCGGTTTACTTGTACGACCAATAATCTGTGCTAGGACTGTGCCGAAAAATCGATACATTGCAACACAGATATTTATTTTTTAAATATCGATATAAATTACAAATATTTTATTGGACGATATAGCATCGATAATAAAATTTGGATAGCGACGGTCGATTTTATTAAATTATATACGTCATCGTCTTCATACCCTTGTCCCATCTAGGTTCAGTCGATACAACATGTTTACCTTTTCCACTCTCCTCTGTCAGATATCATCTCAGAATTCACACCTTTTATACACGTGTCATTTTTTACACACTGTATCCATACCTTTTTCGGCCTTCTCTACTCTTATATCTGTCCACCTTTATACTTAAAACTATTCTAGTTATGTGTCTTTCATCTCTCTCTATGAAATACCCTTATTATTCTAATCTATTGCTCCTCAACTTCTTTGACACTGATGATATTTTCAAACTTTATCTGATATATTCATTTTTATCTATCGATTCTAGTTACACCACATATCGTAACAATCGCATCCTTACCGCGTGCAATTTTTTCTCATCCATTTCTTTCGTAACCTAGCACTGAGATACATACAGTACAACTGGTCTTATAATAGTTTTATATACCTTTCCCTTGACTATCAAGGGCATTCGTGTGTCGCAAGATACCCCAAACATTTTTCGCCATTTCCTGCATTCTGCATTAATCTTATTCCTCACGTCATTGTCTACGCTGCCGTCGTTTTGGATCAATAAACCGAGGTACCGGAATTTGTTGCAGACTGGTAATAGTAATCTTAGAAGTGATACATCTGAACATATCAAGTAATAAGTATTTTTAAAAGCTCTTACTGATAAATATTCACCATCATCATTATCTGCCTGTAAGAAACCCACTGCAGAAGCATAGGCCTCTTCTTGAAGAAAGGTATGGGCATAATCACCATATCAGACAATTACGTATTGGTGATTTACTTAGTATACTTACTTACTTATACTCTGAGAAATCCACAGTTGTGTGTTTTCCCACATATAGTAATATTACAAGAACATTTCTCAGGTTCAGGTTTCTTTACGATGTTTTCCTTCACCGTAAGCCGATAGCGTTACCAATTTAAATTAGTAAAGGTACGCGAATTTTGAAAAATTCGTTGGTACACGCCCAGTTTCGAACCTGCAGACATCAAATTCAAATTCAAGAACACTTTATTCAATTTAGGCCCTAAGAAGGCACTTATGAACGTCAAAACTACCACCGGTTCGGAAAACAACCCAGTCATCGAGAAGAACCGACAAGAAACTCGATCTGGTTTATCTTTTTAACAAATATATATAATATTTAGAATAATAATATATTCTATATAATAGTAAATTTCACAAACATTTTAATGGATGCACAGAGATGAGTCAATTCCAGACATCACCATCGTTCACATATTGATCCACTCTATAATAGCCTTTTGACCTAAAACCCGCTTGACATGGCGCTTAAATTCACAATCCGGCAAATCGGTAATATCCTTTGGGACTTTGTTGTAAAATCTAACACTATTTCCCAAAAAACTGTTACTGGTTTTACTAAGTCTAAAACGTGGGACAACCAGTTTGTCACAGTTTCTAGTATTTAGATTGTGCCGGTATTTTACGAAATCTAGCTTTTCTAGGTTCTTACGGACATACATTAAATTGTCAAGTATGTATTGGGAGGGCAGAGTTATGATACCGTACTCCTTGAACTTGGTCTTTAAGGATTCGCGAGGTCTCATATTGTAGATTGCTCGAACTGCTCGTTTTTGTAATAAAAATATGGTGTCTACCTCAGCTGCTGTCCCCCACAACAGAATGCCATAAGACATTAGACTATGGAAGTAGGGGAAGTAGACTAACCTAGCAGTGGCAATATCAGTTAGCTGGCGAATCTTACGTACTGCAAATGCAGCAGAACTTAATTTGCTTGCCAATTGTTTAATTTGAGGACCCCATTGTAATTTTGAATCTAGTGTGATACCCAAAAATACAGTATTATCAACTAACCCTACAAAATTCCCTTCGATCTTAATGCTACTATCAATCTGTGGCACGTTAGGCAAAATAAATCTCATACATGTTGTTTTACCTGTATTAAGTACTAAGTTATTTAATGCAAACCAATGAGAAATTTCGTTTAAAGTATTATTTACGTGCCCAACCTCTGAATCTGTCTTTTTTACTTTAAATATAATTGAAGTATTGTCTGCAAAAAGCACCATGTCAGCACAGTTATTGACCATTAGCGGCAGATCATTTATGTATATTAAGAACAAGAACGGTCCCCGAATAGAGCCCTGTGGGACACCAATTCGCGCAAAGGATCCTGCAGAGGTTACCCCTTGTATGCTAACTTTCTGACAACGATCTTTTAAATAAGACACTAGAAGGTCGAGAGAAGATCCACAAATACCATAATGTTTTAATTTTAGAATGAGCGTACTATGGTCAACGCAATCAAAGGCCTTAGACAGATCGCAGAACACGCCAATTGCATCATGCTAATTCTCCCAGGCCCTCAATATATAACTTATAAGCGTTGCACCCGCGTCAGTAGTGGATTTCAATTTCGTGAAACCAAACTGTCGACCATCCAGAAACTTTTGCATATTGAAATAGTCTAATTGGTTGAGCATAATCTTTTCAAAAATTTTACTTAAGGACGGAAGTACAGAAATAGGTCTATAGTTTCCAAGACTACTTCTGCAGCCTGATTTAAACAAAGGAACTACTTTGCTTATTTTCATTAAATTAGGGAAAGTTCCTTTTGCTATACACTGGTTAAATATATTAGCCAAATGTGGTGAAATAGTAACAATTAAAGACTGTACTACTGTTACCGATATACCCCATATGTATTCGGTGTGTTTTAAATTTAATTGCTTGAAGGTCCTTATTATTTCACCTGCGCTAATAGATAAGAATTTAAATTTTGAATCTATAGGTGCACTCATATTTTTTAAAAGAGCTGCTGCACCCTACATCGTAATGATATTCCACCGGTCAAACCACTAAACCACCACGACTTAAAAAACTTGGTACCTGGTGGACAGAAAATATTGGTACACATAATTATTTTATTTACATAGGACAATAATGATGACAATTAAGATCAATATGAATGAATAACGTTTGTGCAAGTGTATAAATCTCTTTTTCTCACCCAGGAGGCTCGGGTTCAATTCCTAGTATCGGAACAAAAACGTAGTAGCTTCGGGCTCACTACTATAAGAGTCTAGGCTGACACGGGCAGCGTAATAGTAATACTCGGAGTGCGTAAAACAGACTGTTTATTCATCATTCCATATATGGTATTTATACAGAGACGCGGTCGTTCATTTTTTTGAACAACATTCTATTTACAATATATACTAAAGTTTCAGCCAGTCTGCCAAAGGGGATGACATACTCGGTAGCTACATACTGGATAAAAACTGTAAATCATTGTTAAGATGAATTACAATATTTTTTTAAATAAAGTTCATATACATTGATATTTTTTTTTCAATATATTATACACCGATATTGATATTATTTTAAATATCGATACATCGAAATCAAAAATTAAAAAAAATATCAATAGCCCTAGTCTGTGCTTCAGTTGACCATAGAGCAATCATGTTTTTAACCCTTTTTTCCGTACTAAAGAAAAGGCAAGGGTATCTATACCATGCAGCCAAAGATTAAGCGATAATAGTTGGCTTCAATTTTTTTTTTCTTTTAATGGAAACTTTAAAACTCAGCAGCTTTAATGCAATGTTTTCTTTCTTTTTTTTAATTACTTTTGGCAAAGTTATTTAGTTGATCAAACTATGGTCTCTGATTTCTAAAAATCTATGGATTTATGGTTCAAATGATTTCAACTTAATCACTTTTTAGTTATGGTGGGGAAGTAACCATTAAGGACGCGCTCTCAATTTTACGCGCTTCATTTTGGCATCGAGTCTCACTACTAGAAGTACTTGTACGCCTAATAGTCTGTGACTACAAGGGCACAGCTCACGGCTCACTCAACATCGAAGACTGATAATTAGGAAAATAGTAACTCACGTGAAACGACTTTGATACTTTTATAAAAAATATACAAATATTTTTCAATTATTGACATTTTACTTTTTGTTATATTGGATCCCATATTGTCAAATCAAATTATAACTTTTCAAAGTTATCAAAGGTCAAGGACAGTGTAACTAACTATATGTAATAAACAGAAACATTGATTTGTGCTCAATTGTTTTACTCCTTAGTGCCGGATCAAGGTATCATTTATCAATAGGAGTAGTATTGTGGTGACTGGATCATAGTCTAGATAATAGCTAGAAACATCAAGTTTGTTCGTAGATGTGTAATCTCCTAGCGTAAGAGCAGGGTTTCACATTTTTAAAGTTTGGTGAGGACAGTATTTATGATAACTGAATCTTAGTATAGACTAGCGGGCCCGGCAGACGTCCCGCCCTGATAAAAAATCCTGGACAAATTATATACCAAAACGTTCCTCGTAAATCACTTTATCCACTGGTGAAAACTGCATAAAGATCCGTTCAGTAGTTTTTGAGTTTATCGCCAACAGACAGACGCGGTAGGGGACTTTGTTTTATACTATGTAATGATAATAGCAACATCGAGTTTGCGCTCAAACTCAATATTCAAGGTTGCATATCTTAAGGACCAGGTGAGCAGCTGTATCGTGATAACAGAATTTCAGTATTGATAATCGCTAGAAACATAATATTGCGATCAGAGGTTTAGTCTCATAGAGTCAGATCAATATAAATCAATATAAAATTTTATTCCAAATACGCCGGCTTTCAATAACAATTCAGTATAGTAGACAAATATAAATATAGTTGTTTGTCGAAGGCCAAAGAGATATACAATAACTTATATTATTTGCGAAAGTTGAAGTTACAATCAAATACTATTTACTTCTATAAATTAACATTTAAGTACTTAAAGGTAAATGTAGGATCGATGACAAAAATGAACCAGAAGAAGTAAAATAATATCCCTTAATTTTAAAAGTTATACATAAATTCATGAGTTTGAATGTGGAATCATGTGTGACATCCATAAACAAAATAATAGAACTATATTTCTTGAAAATAGCTGGGTAGAATTTCTTTTATTTGCTATAGTTGTAATAGATTTGACACAAACTTTTGCATTAGTAATCTTTATGTTCTTGCACAGTAATAACCTTCAAAACTGACATTACTTCAGCCACTTGAAGTAATATTATTTTACCAATAATACTGTTCAAGGCCTTCTTTACTGGTGACCATTCTAAAAAAACATAAGTTTCAACTCAGTATAACTAAAATTTCTATTTTCTCTCCTACTGTTATTCTGGTCAATCATTTTACTGATTTTACTATTCAATCTCTTTTCACTTCATTGTCTCTCTTAATTTGTTCATAGAATCAACTTTTGAGTGAGATAATAAATTGAAGAAATTAACATCTTTGGAAATATTTTTTAATCTGCTTCATACAGAAGTAGAATATCAAACAACCTATAATATATTAATTTCAGAAAAATGGCGTTATTATCAGGAAATATTTGTTAAAGTACATTTATTTTACTCTTTTACCTAAATAATTTGAACAAAACCTACAAAATAATTAGTACTGTTGAGTTTAGATCTGAAATTGAAATGAAAAAAAAAATTAAAGACCAAATAAATAAGTATTCATAATATTGCTTAGTCTCAATTCTTTTCTTGTTATTGTCAATAGAATGAAAGCATAAATATGTACTGGTTCACTGCGTGCTTCTGTGTATGTTGGTCTCATCGACAAGAACAAAAACTATTCACTAGTTATAAGTAAAGATTGAGGTAATATCAGTTATAATCGATTATTCAAGTAACAAGTGATGTTACAGTTACAAACACATACTTTTCCTTCAGATGATTCTTTAAGGCCGACATCAACATGAACACAATATACAAAATACTAACTGCTAACAAAAAAAGTAAACTTCTATGTGAAAAATAACATATTTTTTTCTAAATATAAATGTTAAATTAGAAGACAAATTTCCAATATTCGTTACACTCGAAATTTATATTTTATAAAGCTTTTAGCTCTTTGAAATAAATTACAATAAATCTACATTCTACACCTGTGCTGTACTTAATTTTAAATTGATCTTATGGTGACTGTAAACTGAGGGTATTTTGCACGAGAATTTCTGTGATTTTATTAAATTGCTCACGATCCTCTCTCCACATCTTTGCAGCATCAACATTTGCTCCGCTTTCATCATTAGGCTCTGAAATGGTTTTTTTACCTTCAACTATCTTGTCAAATTTATGACAAACTTTGCATACTGTACAAAATCAATGCAAAAAATATAAAAATAAAGAGTAAGCATATTCTTGGAACTTACGAAGAATTTTAATTAATTACATTATATTTCTATATATGAATAGAGATTGGTATTATTGATATTGTATCAATTCCTTGTTTATTGACTTCTACATACCAGCTAACATGCTAATGACAGAGAGTAGAATCTTCTCTACAGTCTGAACAGGTGACCATCTTTCGGAGCTGCTTTCATATCCCATTGGATCATCTCCAGAAGCATGAAGTATAGATATACATACTCTACCATCTGTATAGACTGCAATATAAATATAAGATGTGTTAATTTTTTTCTTGTGTAAATATTACACTGAAATTAACAAATACAATATTATGGAGAATTACTATTGCTAGATATATTAATACCGCATATAATCTGTAGTACCTTTTATACTGAAAGATATAATGTACATACATATATTTTATTACATATAAAATGTGAACACAATTATAAGAATTATATATTATATTGTTTCTTTTATATTATTAATTTATTATATGGTTCCTTCACAATCTAAAAGTTCACATCTTTGTCAATTCAATAAAATATACATATTTATATATTTACTCACTATTTGGATGAAACATTTGACACATGAACTGCATTGTAGGTGGGCTTAGTGGATAATCAGGTGGAAAAATTAGTTTAGCAGGAAATAGGCCACCTTCAAAGCATGTCCCTTCAGGTCCTCTGTATAGGAAGAAACAACAGTATATTACAATAAGCAAATATTATTATAACATAAATTTATATAATACAACATCCTTAAGTTAAAAAACAAGAGAAACACAAAATATTTTAAATTATGGAGTTTTTAATTTATCAAGGGTTTATGTTAGAGAGTGATTGATGAATTAATATACAGTTCCTAGTTTTATCACAATGCACTAGAAGTGGTAAAATAAAATATATACACTTGTTACATAAAAATAAAACTTTATTTAAAGTTTAGTCTACTGATAAGTCTGTGATTTTTTTTTGTTTTAAACAGTGAGGGGTTTCTAAATCAATTTGATTTTCTATGATAAATAGAGCGGAGGACACATTATCTTTTATGTTGCTACATTGCTCTATAAATGATTGTACAGTCACTATAGCTCTTCTTTTAATTTATCAAGGTATGTTAGTGTTGTTAATTTTCGTTTTGAACTCATTTTACTTAGGTAACTTTTATCACAGCACAGTTTTCTGGACAGTGGTCAACAACTAATGATCCAAGTAAGTCTTCTTTAAATAACTGGGGGTAATACTGAAATTATTTACTTAAGTTATAGAGGGTGCATATTTTAAGTAACAGAGGTTTTAGGTTCTAAGGGGAAGGAAGCAGATAATTTTTTTAAATTATAGAGGTTTTTACTTTATTGTGGTTCTACTGTATAAAAATTAATCTACAAACATTACAGAAGCAATTATAAAATAAAAATTGATCCAGTGATTGATACCTGGGCCCCATGAATAATCAATGTCATCTACACTTTCATTTAAATGCTTATTCAACAAAAAAATTAATATTGTTTTTTTATACCTTTTTTCAATGTCCTCTGGCTATTTTTGAAGTGATGAATGTTTATGAATGAAAATGACAAGTTAATACAAAATTTAAAACACAACCTTAATCTTTAGGTATAAAACTGAAGAGATCACATTTTTTTATTTCCAATATTTATATTTTTATATGGTAAGTTAACTTGTACCTGCTGTAATCATTTAAATAAAAGGTCATATACATACTTTTGAACTGAATAACTCAACACTAAATCCACAGAAATAGAACTTTTTACTATAGAAAATTCAGTAACGTTTATAATTTACGATATTATTTATTTAAACTTTAACTTCTACGATGATATACACATATTGTTGAAGTCAACTATAATATAAACTATAATGTATATGCCATCAAATAAATAGCGAATACTTACTTTATAAGTGCTTCCCATTCAAAGAAATTTTCTCCATTGACGGGACCTGCTATGATACCCTCCGCAGGATTTAGGGTTAGTTCTAAGTAAAGAAAAATTATTCAAAACATAATAAAAACGATTATAGGTTGTTCTTAATCATATACTTTGTATCTTACGTTTGTACTCAGCCATTAGCCGGCTAACCGCTGATTCAGCCATATCACTAATATTCATTGAGAGGCAAATTTATCTTACAAAAAATTGTATGTAAAAAACAGTACAGGAAGACCAGTGATCTGTAAATTATTTAAAAACTAAAATGTTGGTAATTAATTATATCAGAATTATAAAGACACTCAAATTTATTAGTATATGCGTATAGTTGTATAAGGTGTTATACGTAATAATTTTTTATAAATTTCTGCAAGTACCTACTAATGCACCAATTATTATTTTACTTCAGTTTAGAGTCCGCGCCACGAAATAAGTCCCGCAGACGCAGCGCTGTAGTCGCGAGACATAGTTACCAGCTTCGTTTTTTAGAATAGAATAAAGAAATTCAGGGAGAGGATCTAGGGAGTTTGTTCCAGACATTGACTTCTTAATATGTTAGACGGATTTTAACGCACTGAATATGTGATGATTTAATATCAAAAATAGCGAAAAAATCATGAAAATATTGTTTATATTCTTCATATAAGAAATTAAATGTTTCAAGCAGAGAATAAATTTGTATGCGTATAAAAGTAATTAATTTAATTATTTATGTGAAATTTTGTGCGTATGGTTCTATGACTTTTTGTTACTACTCAGGAGCAGCGGATTTTGATGTGTTGATATAATTAGACAAAAAAGCAAATGTAAATGGTGGCAATTTATTAGTTCATTTTCATTAATATAACATAAAATTACAGACAGTGATCGCTCATCATGTATTATTAAATAATGATTAAAAATAAATAAATTAATTAAATTTTCACAAAATAATTATGATCATCTAAGGGGCTAATTCCACTCATAGAGCGAACGCTATCACTGTTTTTAATTTCACTGCCATGACCATAATCGGTATCACTGTCACTCTCCATTGATATAATGAACCTTTCTATTGGTACATCCATCTACTATTCGTCTTCAAGATGTTTTACGTGTTGACACTGCACATTCGTCAGATGTAATACTTGCAATAGCAGTTTCCGGCAATTTATTTTGGATCTTGAGTAACATTGTGCTCTCTGCAACCCTTCTTTTCACAAGATTCCAAGTTTTCTCTATAGGGTACAGATCACAATGGTAAGGCGTTAAATTGTAGTACCTAATGACCCTACTTCTTTAACAAGTCATCGAAGGCATAAATCATGAAGTATCTTTGTTTGTTTTAATAATATCATATAAAACTAGCTTGATCCAGCTTTGTTCAAAGTAAATTCCTTTATATTTTAACCAGTCTTGCATTGCAGACTTCAAACTTGATATTGTGGGTGCTTCATTAATTTGTGTGCAGTGATATGGTGCATTATCCATGACTACTAGACAATTTGCAGGTAAATAAGGCACAACATTTTCAGTCATCCACTCCACATTCAGTCGCCAGTGTACAAATCAAAAATGCAATAAAGAATTAATTCAAAAAATTAGTCGCATTCATATCATCGCGATAATCTGAAGATTTTGACTTTGATTTAAACATGAGACATGCATTGGCAATGAAACCATTTTTTGATCCAGCATGCCCAATTATCCATCTACTTCTGACCGAGTCAGAAACTAGAACTCCCCGTTCTTGTTCACTTTGTCAACACTTTTGAGTGTGATATGTAGGATGAATATATGTTTCATCTAAGAACTCAACTGGCTTCTTATCTGCGAACCTATTTTTCCTCATTCTCTCTAAATACTTTGCACGCCAAGCAGTTATGTCATATCGCTCTATTAATAATTTTCTTCCAGATTGACCCCAATTAAATTGAAATGCAATTGACTCTAGTATTCTTCGCAATGTGGAGTTACTTCAATTAAAGTTCATATCTTGTTTTAATTCAAATCTCAGTTTATTAAGAGTAGGTAATTCTTTTTTCACTAAATAGAAGTTATGTATTTTTTGACGTAAAGCAGGAAGATCAAAATTATCTAAGTCTACTTTTTTAGGATGTGATTGGCTTTTTCCTGAAATGACAATTTTTTTAGATATGCTGGCTGCTCCTTTCCCTTTTTTTGTAATTCTTGTAACGGTTTTCTCAGAAACACCTTCAATTGAAATAAATTTATTAACGTTAGCAATGGAACTATTAAAGATTGATTACAGAATCAACTGCTCTCAATTAAACAGTTTTACTACATTACAATTACATTTTATATATAGACACGTCATACGCCAACATCATTGCATTAAAAACAGCGTAATTAAACTATACATACAAACTATAAATAATGCTTTCCAGATATATACTACGCAAAAAGGGAAAGAATATGAAAGACATTGTATGTTATTTTAGAACCAAATGAATATATATTTTGATTTGTAATGACGTGCAAACGCGACCATATCATCGGAAGAAAGCGGAATTGTCGTAACTTGAATAAACCAACTTACACCAAAGCCAAAAACCTATTTCAAAAATTCGTAACTCATATTATATTCATAGAGATAGAAAGTTGAAAATTGGTATGTACAAAATCTTAATGTAATCTCGTAGGAAAACCAGACCCAGACCATTCGAAGCGGTTTTTTTATATACAAGAATATGATAAAAGGTGATTTAGCCCAAAATGCAAGTTGCGACATTTCCGCTTTCTATATATACAGATGTACGCTTTGACTGCGACTCTGGATAATACGTGACAAAAATAATGTTAGGCTATTACGAAACTTTAATATTGCCAATATAGAGCGCAGCTAAAGTATTTACACGTATAAAACTATTTTAATTACATACATCATTTTATCTTATCGATACAATCTTGATGAAATGATGAAGTGATGATAGACCAGTGACAATTAATATGAATTGCCGATCAATAAAAAAAATAGTTTTGTATTTTTATTGCGACGTAAAATTTTTATGAAAATATTGCATATATTTAGGGAAATTAATATTGTATGGCAGCCCCAAAATATCCGTCATGGCAGCGACTTTTGGTCGAATATTTGTTAATGGAATCAGAACGTCTTTGTTCTTCATTTCTGCATAGCAAAACTCCTTCACTTTCAAAATAATTTCTCGACTCCCACTTTTTACTACTTTAGGCATCGTAACATTTTATGACTCTAAAGTCTAAATAGAATAAAAAACTTCGCAATTGCAACAACATGGCGGATTTGTCAATTTTAGTTCTACGATTTGCCCGGGACTTCCGTTGCGTTCACTGTACACTTTACTTTTACTAACCTACTAATAAGTCTGTAACTTGAAAGACTGTGCTTCGGTTGACCATAGATCAATCTTTTTTAAATCTTGTTTTTTTTACTAGGGAAAAGGCAATGGTATCTAGACCCTGCACCCAAATATTAATCGATAATAGTTGAGTTTCAAATTATTTTTTTCTTGGAAAATTTAACATTCAGTAGCTTTATTGCAAGGTTTTCTTTCTTTCTCTTTCATCACTGGTTTTGGTAAAGTAAATTAGTCGATCAAACTATAGTCTCTAGTCTCTAATAGTCTATGGATTCATGGTTCAAATGTTTTTAACGTAATCATGTTTTAGTTATGGTACGGAAATAACCATTTTAAAGAAACTAGAACTTTTGTGTGTTTTGATTTTCTTGTTGTACTCTTTATATTTCGATTTCCTTCACTTGTGTAATACACTATATTATGAAAAAAAAACACCAAAGTAATGAATATAGGGGAAAAAATCAAGTATTTGAATAATTGAAATTTACTGCAAATTGTTAGTAACTCAAATGAACGAAGAGACATTGCAGGACGGGGAAGTGTCATCACGTCTCTACTTTTCAGAAGGTTGATTGAACGGAAATAAAATATCTAACTCTGATTATGTATTATTTCCTCCTTTTTTAATTAACACAGGAAGCATTTGGTCACCATCTTTTGCGTTTACTTTGTGTGATCGAACACTTCAATTGTTCTTCACTTCAAATGTCTGTATGTGTGTCGCTAAATTGCTCCTTCTTAAGTAATGCGTACTGTACTGTATTTACACTTCTCGGAAAGAGAGTTATCTTTCCATACTCTTCATGAGAAGCAACGGTAAAAGCATAAATCAAATTTCATAATTATTGCTTAATGTAACATTAAAGTATGTACGGAATAAAAAAAATAGAAAATACACATAGACACATACACAATTTGAAAAATATATATATACATACATGTAGGTTAACATAATCTTAATATTAAAATCGATACTTTACCAACAGCACTGCTAGAAAAAGTGCACATGTTTTAGTATATTATCTGTGCAGGAACCAGATAGTAGTGACCATAGACAAGTAATAAATTGGCGTACAAACTAGAAAGAGTACATATGTATTATATTGTTAATGTGAATTCGGTTATATAGTCATTAGCTCTAAATAAAAGTTAATTGGTATCAAAACTACGGAGGTAGGCAATAGTTATGTATTTATACAAAAGTAGTAAGGGATGACGGGATTGCCAGGTCTGAAATAAAGAATGTATAAAAAGATATAAAGAGTGTATAATGAGGTTTGTCATATGAAATATTGTCTATAAAAATATATAAAATTAAGGTTACAAAAATTATGAAATATAAAGTAGATATACTGAGTTGATATAGGGGTTTTTTGGCGGGATTTTGGTCTGACATGTAGTGGATTTTATATTTTATTTACAATTTTGTGTTACTTGACCCTATATAGTGTAAAATTGGTGGTGTTTTATGTAATATAGTTTGTTTATTATGCATAAGTGAAGTGAATGGAAAATAATACCACGGACCATGAATTCTGAGATGGCACAAAAACTCCATGGAAAATTCTAACAAGAGAGCCACCATCTTGTTGGATCCTTGAATTAACTACTTGATAATGGAAATTAACAAACACTGGAAATTAACAAATACTCTGAGTGAGAGAAACGAAATAATTCAGACAAAGAACATGGTACGCTACTATTAACAAGGAGATTAAGATTAAAAAGATGGATAAAAGAATATATACGAAATATTATATAGAAGATTTGGCATTTATGCCTTTATATTAACTTGGACACGGAATAAAATTGGTTAAAGGATACATAATAACTACCCATATTGACAACTTCAGAATTGGCAAAACGAAATAATTCAGACAAAAGGAAACTGGTACGCTACTATTAATAAGGAGATTAAGATAAAAACATGGATAAAAGAATATGTACGAAATATTATATAAAAGATTTGGCGCTTATGCCGTTAAATTAACTAGAACACGGAACAAAATTGGTTAAAGGATATAAATAAGAAATACCTATATTGACAACTTCAGAATTGGCAGTATGGATTAATTCCTTCGCCTGTCCTATTGGACGAATATTATTACGGAGTTGATATAGTTGATAAATAAGTGATCAACTAATAATGTATAGTTCTCGCCAAACATTTTGACCGCTCTGAATATAGCGCGCAGAACACCAATATTAAGTTTAAATACGTACTATGTTATATGTATAGTTCCTATAATACTTATTATACTCTTTGATGTATAATAGCATTCATACAACTTATGGATAAATAAATGCCAATTTTAGGTTCCCATAATAACATTTTGATTTTAATTTGTATTAAATTCTTCACGATATTATATGTAAACCCGAGTTTTCGATTATATTTAGAGCGGTTAAAAAGATTGTCGAGGACTGTAATTACAACGAAATTAAATCATGTATTCTGTATAACCTAAAAATTTGTGACCGCATTGTGGACGTAACATTTTTAAATATCTTGAAAATAAATTTAATTTAAAGTTTTCGGTGGGATTTTGTCTTGCAGTGCTTTTTATATACTATTCACAATCTTGTCTTGTTTGATTCTGTATTGTGTACTACTGATGGCATTATACGGTTACTGTACACAAATGAAGTGGATGGAAAATAATACCACGGAGGTTGAATCCAAGATGCCACAAAAACTCCCAGGAAATTTCTAACAAGGAGGCCATCGTCTTGTTAGAACATCGAAATGATCACAAGAAACTTGTAGTATCACATTACCTGCTCAACAATGGCTGTAATAATCTAGAAGATTGGTTGCCAAAAAGAAAACAAAAAAAAACGAATCGATTGTATACTTTACTCTAAATAATTATATATTATTTTAATAATTATTGGCACTTTTTGGAAGTCATTTCAACTACAGTAACTTTATTAATTACAATTGATTTCTCGTCTCCGATATTCTCATAGGAAGTCCGTTTTCCATGTATATACTTTATAATTACGTGGTTTAGAAGCTGTCGATTTTTTAGTATTTATTCCGAAACCAGAATCGTCCAACTGAAGAAGCACATTATTTTTGTTCAAAAGTCGTTTCATAAACTTAATCACACTTCACAGGTGCTTTGTAAGATTGATGTTATTAGTTAAAAAAAGTATTGTGAAATGATGAGTAACATATAAAGTCATTTTAAAACTTACCTATTTAAAAAAGAAAATATATATATATATACATCCACGCATCTTTTCTTTGGATTAGGTATGCCATTTATACTTTATAATATACTAGCGGGCCCAGTAGACGTTATTCCACCCTGATTTTGAAAAAAATCTTGATAAATTGTATACGAAAACCTTCCTCATGAATCACTATGTCCACTGGTGAAAACCGCATGAAGATCCGTTCAGTAGTTTTTGAGTTTATCGCGAACAGACAGACAGACGCGGTAAGGGACTTTGTTTTATACTATGTAATGATTTATATAAAGACTACTATAAAACTATTATTACAGACAGTTATTCTATTTAAAGACTTTTCGCTGATAACGTTACGTATATTTTTTACTTATGTATCAGATATCTGCACTGTATTTTGTATAGTACAGGTTATTGATTTTAATTAGACTAATCCTTATTTATAGATGCTTATGTCCTTTTAGATGGAAGAATTTTCTAAAAAATATGTAAATACTCCTTAAATGCCATAATGTTTGATTGTAATTAATTACGTAATCTGTGATTTACGAAATATATGTCAAGTTACGTACTTACATAAATATCAACGAATCGTGAATTAAATATATATTATATATATGCATATATATTTTATATTAACCAATTGCAGCTAGCTAATTATGTATGTGTTGTTCTATCCAGATTGTATACAGATAACTTAAGGGTTTTGTATCGGAAATACATTAACGAGATAGAAAAAAAAATGCAGTTGCCTTTGCAATGGGAGGAACCAATTGCTAAATTTATGTGCCGTATTTGCAAGAAATCTTTTTATAATGCAAATGCACTGCAAAACCATAAAAACACCCAACACGATGTCGAGGACTCATGCAGCGATATCGAACATAATGCAGTTACTCGATATAATGAACAGGTATGATGCATATTCCAATTCAGCAGATTTGTAATATTAAAGTAGTGACTTCTTTTAATCTATACTGTCTATACTAATATATAAAGCTGAATAGTTTGTTTGTTTGGTTGAACGCGCTAATCTCAGGAACTACTGGTCCGATTTGAAGAAATCTTTCGGTTTTAGATAGCTCATTTACCGAGGAAGGCTTTATATCATCACGCTAAGACCAATAGAAGTGAAGCGCCAATGAAGAATGTTTCAAAATCGGACCTTTTTTGGGTTTGATTGCTTTCGCTGCGTGTTAGCGTTAATATTATATACATTGCCATGGTAACGTGGTAAGTTTCCATCGCAAACATTTTCAAAGGTTATTTTGTGTTCCTATTCAAAATGTTTATTCTACGTTAGTTTTGTTTCCAATTTTTTATTTGCAATCTATTACGTATTATAAAAATAAAGTGTGTGTATGTAAAAATAAATAATAACTTTTTGGTTGAATGGATATAGCTACAAATAACAAAAAAAAAATGTTTTTATATTCGGTTGATATTTTTATATTATTATATATTTTTTTATGAATCATGTTGGTATTTTATATTATTATATTTCGTCTGTCTGTTTGTTCCGGATTATGTCAATCGAAACGGCTGGACCTATTTTATAGGAAATTTTATTGGAAGATATCCGAAATTAAAGCGGGTGACATATTCTATTTTATTCGTTCAACTGGTACCCATCCATTCGTCCGTGTGAAATTTATCAAAAATATGTTGTTTATTGTTAACAAGCGCGTGATACGTGCGCTTTACTGGACTTCAAGAATAAATGTATATAATTCAATTTCATATGTTTGTTTGTAATTTAAATTATATTATCTATTTGGTCTTTTTGGCCGTTTTGTTTTATTTACCGCGCTTGCGTCTACATAACTCAGTGATTATAGCAGCGTAAAAGAATAACTTAATTATATTGACATTATGGACATATTATATCTACATAATAAAAGATTTAACATATATTGTTCGACAATGTATAGCTTAAATTTTTTATTACTTTCTTATATAGTGTAAGTGAGCACTGTGGGTGATATATTGTAGATTAAAGTTCCAGGTACTTGTTACAGTAGACGGCGTGCGTGTCGTAATTACAAGTGTATTTGAAAAAGCATTTTTGTAATGTACCTCATAATTTTACATTTCTTTAATACATTTTAAAAAAGCGCGTGCGGAGCCGCGAGTCACAGCTAGTAATATTATAAAGCCTGAGGGTTTGTTTGTTTGTTTGGTTGAACACGCTAATCTCAGAACTACTGGTCTGATATGAAAAATTATTTCAGTGTTAGATAGCTCATTTATCCAGGAAGGCTACAGGATATATCATCACGCTAAGACCAATAGAAGCAATAATGACGAATGTTTCAATATCGGACATTTTTTTCCTTCTCAAATGAATCAAAATGCGTACAGGATTGATGTTTTCGTAATTAACGGACCATCATCACCAAATTCATCACTGAGATTAAAACGACCTCGTTGAAATTCTGCAAACCACCTTACTACACACACACTACACTACACACACACAGTAGACTTACATGTTGCTTCATTACCAAAAACAATTTGAAGGCAAGCGATACTCTGCTGTAGCGTCAAAATACACTTAAAATCGTAGTAAGTGAAACTACGAAAATATTCTCGAGTTAAATCCATGGTAACGTAGACACTAATTTTGAAAATGGCGCCTAAATGTAAAAGTAAGTGACAAATAGATAAAACAAACTGCATTTTAAAGCTAAAGAGTTCCATTTTCAAATGACGTAATTAGTTTTTAAATATTCTTATTGTAAGTAGCCAGTTCCGGGAAATGTTAGTGTGTTCTCTATTTATATAGGTTATATTCGATTGCGTTTCAGTTTTGTACTGTAAAATTTATAGGAAGTCATGGGTGGGTATTAATGGCATAGGTGTCTTCTCGTACAGTTTACAAAGTAATTCAACTACTACAAAATTATCGAAAAGTATGTAAAAAATATGACGAAACTCGACTAAATTCCTGTAAATATGATCGACGTTTGAGGTAATGGGCTTGGCTTCGATCCTCCAAAATGAAGCCCTCGCGCATACTCCTTGCGTTATGTAGTGTGGGTGCAAGAGTTTGTAAGAGATCACACGCTTAAACATGAAAGTGGAAGTGTTTCATTTTTTTTTTCCTCATCGAACTGAAATAGCTTAGAAAATTATCCGATACAAAATACATATAAGAGTTGTTGAGGTGTGTATGCTTGGTACACATATAAGTTTCAATAACTCATTAAGTATGAATATATAGCTTAGCTTAGGTTAGCTCAGACAGGTCGCGAATTGCGTGAATCAGGCAACAGCCCAAGCCGAGGTGTGCCGTGCACCCTTGAGCTAGTTGTTGTCAAAATAAAATTTATTATTTTATAGAGAAAATTATAAGATTCTAAATATATGTACTTCTGTATATACACATATATGTTGCATAATAAATGTGTAACCAGATATCTCGTTTGGATAAGTCGAATTCGAATTCCTGGAATTTGAATGCAAGGCAACAAACAGCTCAAGTGTAGCTTCTACCGATTTGGAAACCTTGCGCTAGTCGCATTTTCGACTTTATTGCTTCCCCACCGTTTATAGTAAAACTATAAAGACTCCTTAAGTCCAAAGCTATATATTGTACACATCTACATAAGTTAAACAAATTCTAATTACGGTCCACTAAATTCTTTTGATGTACGTAAAAACCACCAACCTAGCAATTGTGTTGTGTCTATCGTCACGGAGGCCGATAGTTTGTGACGCGTCAAGATAATAGCTTCCCACACCGCTTATATTTCGTCGCTTTATTGCGGCCGTAGAAAGAGGTCTGTGCCGAAAGACTTAAGGACGGTAAAGCTTGTAATACAGACAAAGTACTTGAAATAGTAAGTGTACCTCAATAGTGAAATAATAGTAATACCTGGTCACAAAATATACAAGAAAAGTTTTGACTAAATAAAAAATAATTAAAACAAATTACTAAATAGAAATATAGAATAAAACAGAGCAGAAACTAACAATAAAATAATATAATACAGAAAACAAAAATTGGAACCCAGCAACATAATAACAAAGAACTACATAATAAGAAAAATAGTGCTCCGTAAAAATAAATAAATAAATAATCAAAAAGAAATGTATATTAAAAGATAAAAAATAAAAGTAATCAATTACCCTATAAACACAGTCTTGAACTGCCATGTCCGAGGGCAAAGAGTAGTAGCTGCCACAATGGTAGTTGCACAAAAAAAAATACTTGGTCACAGTTAAATCCGAACTTTTGTTATTGGAAGTAGAGATGGTTCAATGGTAATATGTTTGAACACCGCGTCGATCGCTTCAGATTCGAATCGCCTTAATTAACATGAGATTTCATGGACGGAAAGCACCGTGGTAAAACTATAGCAATTTAGATTTTTCTAACGCCTGCTTGGTTAGCTACCACTTTCAAGTTTAAAATAGTCACTAAGCTTCTGTACACAAACAATAAAAAAAGATTTATTTATTTATTTACATAGTGTTACAGTTATACCCATACTACGTAAATCAAGTATTTAAATATAAAACATATATTAACCTAATCTATACTTCCGTACTTATATTATAATGAGGTAAAGTTTGTGACGTTATAGGGGGTAATATCTGGATCTACTAAACCAAATTTTGAAAATCGTTTTATTAATAGAAAGCCTCATTATTTGTGAGTATAATAGGCTTTATATGAACCCGAAAAATGAAAAGTCTTTTTTGTGGTAGTTGGATTTGCAAAGTCGGAGAAAAAACGGTCGAACGAGAGCGTTTCTAACGAACGCTGCTTTAACGATGAGAGATATATAATTGAGTTCCAGAAAAAAGTTGTAGAGCTTGATAATGCCTACAAAAAAGTCAACAGCAGCGTATGTCTAACTTTTATATTTAAGTCACAAAAAGTAGTTTTTTATAAATGTTTACTGCCCAAGGAAGTGGGCACGGGTCAGCTAGTATTAGCAATAAAACTGTCCAATCTTTCCAATCTCTCACAAAAAAAAGTTAAATGTAGCACACAATTCTTTCCACTCACAAGCAAATATGTCGACTAGTGGGAACTGTAACAAGACTTGATTAATTAAGATGTCGAAGTATTTGAATGGGGAGTGAATTAAGACGTGCTACAGTACGACATGCTGGCATCCTATATAGTTCATCCCGATATATGATTATCTTTACATATCAATTTCTTCTGTACGTGTGTATGTCACTGTACTCCTCCTAAACGGCTGGACCGATTTTGATGAAATTTTGTGTGCGTGTTCCAGTAGATCCGAGAATGGTCTAGATTCACAATTGGATCCGGTAGGTGGCGCTGCGGTTGAGTTTTAGGATTTTTATATTATCAAGGCAGGACTACGTCTGGCAGGACCGTTAGTAGCTATATAATTATTCGGCAGATAAAGTCGACATAATCTAGACACAAGTTTTATGCAATGAGAGAATAGTTCTTATGATCATAGCACCGCTGGTTATACTTTCATAATTACGCCTGCAAGCAAGTTGAATGCTAACATAGCCAGAAAATATTTTGTTGGGTATAAGGACTGGTAGTAACAGTATTTTTTTTAATATATGTCAATAGCGAAATATCTATTCGATGTGCACAGAGCCTTTGTACGGAATTTATGAGGAACCACATACTCTTACTAATATGAATCAGTAACATTATATTAAATCTGAGGGTTTTAAATAAAATCAATTACTTGTTTGTGGAAATTATTGAACTGTATATTGATTATCAATACATAGTGGGTTTAAGGATTAAGTAACAATAGAGCGCACACACCTTTCTTATTTGAAAGTTTTAATATTACAATACTCCATTATACAAGTTATATTATTATAAAATACATTAGATATAATAAGTACGGACTTTAGTTCTTATATAGGTACTACAAATTGTCCATCAACTTTTTCGCACGGGTGTACTACACCAATGGAACCATATATTTCATTTACACTCCGACCATGTAATTAATAGCAACTGAACAACACAATGTTAATCTGTCAATGTTTTTAAAGTGCAGATACTCATTTTTAATAGGGAGATTTTTTAAATCGGAGTGTTCATTTTTCTGTACTATTTTTCATACGTTTCCTTTCATACAAACCTTGTACTCACAGTTACGAACACACAAACAAACGATTAATCAAATAGGTGCCGTCGTTCTTGAGTGATTAGTGTATAACTCGGCAATTGGTATGTATTTACATGGATGTTAGAGATAAGCTCATTTACGGAATACATTTACACACAGAATGCGTGATCGGAAAAAATGCGTAGACATGATGAAAGAACGGTAACAAGATATTTGGTTTATATGAGTGTGAAAGTAGAAGAATGCGTATAACTTCCAGGTCGATCAATAAAATGGGCCGTACAAATGACAAAAATTATCTAACTATCTAACCGATGGAGGAATAAATAAAGGTGAAGAGAGCGATAGCTATAATAGGATATAAAAGAAAATATATAGAGAGTTGGTGCTTTATTATTTCTTCTTACCATTTACTTATGGAAAAATAGATAAGTAACATTCAGATAAGTATTTTATATATCGTAAAAAAAATTTACTAACACCTATTTAGGTGCAGACGTTCTCAAGTGATAGGTACGCGTACATACATTCCGCAATTGATTTTTATCTATATAGATACGTTAAGATTCCAAATTGTTGCGGGTAAAATATGTGAAATAATCAAAGCTTTTGAGAAATTTAAAATCAACTTTAATAAAAGAATGTCGTTAGAATTTAAAGATTTATTGAATATTTTCTCACATTTCATGTAACTTAACTTGTTGTTTGGAATAAATCAACTTAGAATCCGAACTCCAATATTCAGAGCTGGACAATCAACGGATACTTCAATTTTATTTATAAATCTAGATTAGGTATTTGTATACTGCAACATGTTGTAATTATTATAGAGAAAAATAATGATTTATTTCTGGAATAAAAATCGAGCCTAAATTAATATTTCTAGGGCAGCTATTTTGACATTTCTGGTATTTTTAATAATACGCCTGCAGTACCCGATACCAAATCCTAGCTATAACAAATATTACGACAAAATATATATAGTATCAGGTATTTGGCTAAGTATTTACTTACTATGGTACCACAAAGCTATGACGGCGTAATGTTAGTAAATACTTTAATGAGCCAACAAGTCGTGGGATCCAACTCTAACGTGACTAGCATCTACTCACATTCACTATTCAGTCTACTCACATTTTTCAGTTCCTAACGTGACACTTGTATACCTTAAAAGCCATGTTACAGTACAGTAAAGACTTTTCTGTGTTATTTCGTATACCACATAGGGTTTCGCTATTTCAAATGAAAAATTAAGCATAATATCGCGTTACAAAATTCTTCACTGACCATTGATGAATGATCAGATCGACGCATCTATATTCATTTGATTGAAGAAAAGGGTAGACGGCTGTGCTTTAAATCTTCACGTACTGGTTTGTTATGAATATGTCAAGTTTCTTGATATATCTCTTTATCATAGTGCATATCCACTTGATAGTAAGCGACCTGATTTTTGTGTAGGCATTAGCTAAGGTTACAATTTTGTTGAAATCCTAGAATTTTATTCATAGAGTGTGTATTTAATAATTTTTAAATTCTGTTTTCTTTCAACTGGATACTGTCGAGGTTACGAAGCCGACAATTAAACACGCAACAATATTTAAATAAATATTAAAATAATAACTTATATATTTATTTCAAACAATTTGAGGGAAAAACTTTGAACAAAGTTGTTTACTTACGTTATTTTTTATTAGCTTGATACACAGGAGAATACGCCCACTTTGTAAGTTAACGCAACACTAAATGAATGCGTAATTTTGTTTTCTATGCTTATGCATAAGTAGTGTCAGAAGAATTTAAAAATATGAAAAAACTACATCGAAAAAAAAAGTACAATTTACTACAGTACAGTGCGCGCGTTTTTGTTAAGCCCACTCCCACACCCATTAAGAGCATCTGTAGACCTGATTTTATTGATATTAAATAACATGCTATTCCTCTCACAGAATTTGCACGGATTATGTGGATTTAAATTCATACCTCTCAAAGGCACTGGCGAGGCAGACCAAACCTCGATTGATGATGGACTAACAACTAGAACTTTTTCCGTCGATACCACATACTTAATAGTGAAGGTGGAAGGTAATGATGCAGATAGCGAGGCAATGAAGAGGTCTAAGATTGACGGCACCTGTAAAAAGACACAGATAAAACCAAAACAGACTGTGGATTTGAGGTACACCAACTTAGTTCATAGTATATAACAAATGTAGGTAATATAAATTGTATGACGATGATGATGTCCTCTTTAAAGTAACCATCAACGCAAACCCCATTATAATTTTTGGGAATGAGAGCGAATACAGCTCACGACACCAAATTTCGTTTTAAGGGCGCGGTTACATAGAAAGGTTTAGGATGGTTCTTTTTGAAAATAATTGCGAGAGATGTGCCATTTTGATCCCTATTGCGTAAATTGTTCCCACTTGTCTTGAGATATATATATTACATGTGATAAAATGGCACTTAATCGGGTATTTTTAACAAAGATATTGTTCTCCCGGTTTGCGCTTTTCCTGCCTTAGTTTTGAATAGAACGCAGACTTAGGCAACCTAGTCACACATGCGTATAATGCTACCGCACAATCCCTGTTGGCGTGCAATCAATATTGATTCCATGCAACTGAGCCTGGTCCGTCGTCAAACTTCTAAATTAGGGATATTTATAATCGAGTAATAACGTATTAATATTTTAAACATTTTGTTCGTGGAAATTAAGAGTTGATATTAATACAAATTAAAACATTTTTAGAGGTCCATTCACGTGTACTTTCCCATCACCGCTACTACCGGAGTTGCAGTGTCGTCAAATATTTTTCAACTGTTGCGACTATTCGCTCCATTATCGGGAAGAGCATACCAAAAGACGTAAAGCGGCTCTCCGTTGTCAGGTCTGCGAGAAACGCTTAGACAGAGAAGTTTACCCTGAAAAAACTATAATAATACAACCAGTCAATCGTTTCACATACACTTGTCGACCATGTGATGTATCATTTGTGGGAAGCGCGGAATACATTGAACATAATCGTCTATTTCATTACAAGATAAAACCTCATCAATGTTCAATCTGTACGAAAAGATTTACCCAACAAGGTGGCTTGCAGCAACATATGCGAATGCATTCCGGTATCCGTCCGTTCGGGTGCACGTTCTGTCCAAAAGCATTTACACAAAAGGCAGGCCTAGACCAACATTTACGCACTCATACTAAAGTGAAACCGTTCAAGTGCGTTGTATGCAGTAAGTGCTTTTCCCAGTCCGTGCATTTGAGACAGCACATGCGTACTCATACCAATATACAACCGTTCGAATGTACTGTATGTGGGAGACGTTTTAAACAAAGTAGCCATCTGAATTTTCATATGCGTTCTCATATTGGCGAAGGGACTCTGTCGACGGAGAGTTATGCCCAAGTAGTTGAACAAGGCAATAAATTAGAGTTATTAAACTTACAACCTGTCCAAGATGGAGAAACTCTTTATTACGCTGCCGAATTAGCGTCTGGAATGAGTACATGAAAATCATTTCGCTTGTCACTCTGAAGTTAACTCGACCAATATACTTTAAGTTAAAATTTTCATTCAAATCACTGTTACGTGAAATTGTGGTAATCTTGATTTGGAAATATACATTTCAATAAAGCATAAGCATTATTTTGAGAATTGTTTTTTTTAGTCCTTGTAGTGTATTTACTACACATTTTGGTTCTGAAATTAAATAATATAGAAAACTTTGTTACAAAACAGCTTTTTCTTAACTACAACAGAGAGCTATGTAGCTATATCTACATATATTGAGTAATTATTTAAAAGGCAACAACATTGATAGTGGGTGACGACGAGATTGTAATAATAATTATAATTGTCCTCATTAATGTACAATTTCAATGCAGACAATCATTTTAAATATACTCAAAATAATTAAGTACATAGATAACATTTCACCTCATACAAGATTACCGAAATCCCGAGACATGCACGTGTAGCATAAAATTGCATTGAAGCTACCAGGGTATCATGAAAGTGTAGAGAGTATATTGCATTTGTCATATGTAAATATGTATAGTAGCTGCAGTTCCCGCCCCTAAAATGCAACAGATATACTTCCCGCTTCCACACTGCTAGCAATTGGTTGCATTCAGCATTCACTCTTTGTGGAGATTGCGCAGTTTCGCTATGCATTTTAAGACTCTCAGTAGGTCACCTAACAGGCTAACGACAGCACATGTGTCTCTACCGAACAAAATTTTGGTTTAAACATTGGCATTTATTTCCAATTAGAAAGAAAGTCGATATGATATAATCTCTACATATCAATAACTTTCTATATTGTGTGTGTGTATATTTTAATTTTGCTTTAATTATGTTCCTAAGGCAGATAAGTAAACTGATGTTACTAGTGACCATACGTATAATCACAACAATGGCTCTCTGAAGGTTATCGCTTGAGAATTTCAATCAAAACTGTTAAATGTTCTATAAAGTAGTTGTTTTCTTTACTAAAATCACTAATAATATTTTTATTTAGATTGTAGCTACGCACTTGATCGCAATTCCATATTTTAACTTACTTCACATTACGCACTATTTATCTTTCACTTTCGTATGTTTCGGACCCCGTAAATATTGAAATAATGTATATACATAATTCAAGCATTATACATATAAATTACCCTTTGATGAGACTTTCACCAATTTGTTAGAGTACTTATTATTTTGGTAACAAATAATATCCTGTGCTTTATTGATATTTAATAGACATGAAAATCGGTAAAAGTGTTGTAGCGTTAAGTAACGAAAGGCAACTGCAAAAATAAAAGATATACTACTATTAATCTAGACAAAACATGTAGATCTTATGGCACAATCAAGCTATTTTGACAAGAACTCTACCTGGAGTTTGATTTGGTACACCGGGAAAAAGAATGAGACGTCCGGGTGAGATAGGCTTTTTTCGGTTTTGTAAATCGTTCTCTCTATAGCACAACACAGTCGATACCGACAACGCGACGTGTCAAATGAGAAGTCAGTTACAGTACAGTAATAATTCAGACCATAATACTACAATAGTAATTATAGTTTAAATTTGTTTTAAAAGTATAAATTCTAAACCTATCTTTTAACTTCTACAATATACACCATTGTTATTTTTCAATTTCAAATAATTGGTATGTGATGGTTATATATGTACTCAGCCCCGGATGTGCGATTTTTTCGAACTGTTTATTTACTTTAAAAAAATCATACAATTTCAATAAAAAGACGTCAATTGCTGACATGGCCAATTTCAAATTGGCATCTTGAGTCTACAATTTCACTTGTGGTGTGGGCCTTTGTGGCGCTTTTTTCTTACAAGTCGACGATGAGCCAACCAGACTTCCGTATAGCATACGTTTTGTGAAGAAAGTTTATTTTTATTTTTAATCATATTATTTAATGATCTGGGTACCTCCTGAAACTACTGCCTAGGACTAGAGCCCCGGTTTGACCCCCTCCTCCCAGATCCGAGGCTGAACGTATTTTTACCTAAACAAAGTTGTAGAGATAATTTATTGTTGATAAGACAAATTACTTTATGGAATCTAGTGTTATAATAATTATACCAGTTTAGATAATTTTGATAGTCTCAGACATAAGGATTAAATAGACAAAGGTATGAATTACAATGTTGTGTTGATCGTCAAAACAACACCTCGGCGTGTGGGCGCAGCGTGTTGGCTACATTTCGGTCTTTTGTATATTTTGATACCGCCGCGTATGGTACGCCAGTGAAAACAAAGGGAACTGACTGATGGCTGTATCCTGAGAACGCGTCCCTTTTGCTCGATTTGACTTTTCTAATGTCCTGACTAACTATTTGAACAATAAACAATGTGATAACATACTCGTCTGCTGGGTACGTACTGGTTGCTTGTTATACGAATGTCTCTATATCTATATTTATTATGGAACAAAGTCGTATATCGGGTATAAGTTAATAGTAATAATTGCCAATAATTGGTTATTTGCGATACTAATTTCATTGACATATGATTCATTATTCAATGAAAGATTTCGGTTATCGGTCGAAAATTTCCCTTTATCTATACATATAATAAAAATGAAGTGTCTGTATATAATGTCATAATATCAACTTTTTACTGATTGGGTATGAAAGTATACACTCTACTTATAACAAAATAGCAATTTTTAAAATTTTTGTTTGTCTGTCTTTCTATTTGGTCCGGGTTATCTCCGAAACGACTGGACCGATTTTGATGGGAATTTCATTGGCAGATAGCGGGCCATATAAAAATTAATTTAGTGTATTTTAATTTAGACTAGCTGTTAACCGTAGCTTTACCCGCAGTGCTATGTCAAAAACGGTTAGACCGATTTTCACGGGTCTTTCACTGGCAGATAGCTGTCTTTATAGGAAGTCATTTAGATTCTCCTCTCCCCCCTCCCTCCCTTTCTCCCAAACACAGGCTGTCAACGCACTTTTGACTCCCCTGGTGTTGTTAGTGTCTATGGACGGTGGTGATCACTTAACTTAGGTTACCCACCTGTTCGTTTGCCTGCTATGATATAAAAAAAATTCTTCTATTTTAGCTGCGCTTTCGTGCGTATGAGATTTAGCAAGATTTCAAGACTTCACTCATTCTGTATATTTAACTAAAGAAATAATTACCACCTAATTGTTTACAATTCATCATTATAATGAATAATAACTTTAAAGACAGAAGAGTTCTTTCTAATAAGATCTTAGATTCTAAACGTGTTACGTTAAGAGTTGGAACACAAAAGATATTATGGATAATACATTTTTTTGCGGAACAGACAAGCGATTATTTTCTACGTAATCAATCAAAAACTTGATTATATTGACGATATGGGTACATTTATAATATTTTTTTTAATGTTTCATTAGTTCCTTATACAGTGTAAGTGAGCGCTGAGGTAGTTATATGGTGGGTTAAGTTCCAAATATGTTGCTGATGGTAAACCTCTTTTGAAACACTGTTATTATTTATATATCTAATGTACACGTTACATATGTAGGTGGCGTGCGTGTCGTACTAACAATGTTTTTGAAAGAGCATTTCTATAATTGTACATGCTCTTACGATTTTATATTTCTTTAATATAATTTTAAAACCACGTGTGGAGCCGCGGGCTAAAGCTAGTAGTATATAATTTCAAGAATACCTTAAAATATAGGTCCCCTAACTTTTTTCGGGCTTCGGTTATGTGTAGACCTCAATGTGCTGAACCGAAATTGATTTTTTGCTAGTTCCTCAACTTGAAATATGTTTGGAAAGGGGATTTTATAATTTATGTTAATAGATATGTATTCATATAATGAAGAAGCAGTATTTAAGTAGCCAGTATGTGTATTGTTTCATACAATGTAAGCCAAATTAAATCCACGACCTACTAAAATGAGATTTTTATCGTTAACCCGTATTTGCATCTCATGGACCCCAATTTTCTTTTCGCTGACATCGACCCCTTTATTAGTTGTCACACACTCCTGAGAGTCGATATAGACCACTTTGGGAATCATATCCATAAACGATATTACAGACTTAATTAACATTACGCATAATAAAATAAAGATTCTTACGTAGCTTTTATGATTTTTATGATCTGCAAATATTAAGGGGCTAAAATGGTTCATAAATCGTTTAAATACTTATAACGCTATAATAGTTCATAGCACCCACAGAATAATTACCAGCCCTTATCAGAAATTCTTGGAGGAATGTGAATCCTGCATCAGATACATTTTCTTTGTCAGGGCGCAGAAAGAGGGTTATGCCGGAGTCTCACTTACTAAAACCCCTCCGCCTCTTCGCGCGTACGTGAGCCAGGGCCGCGAGATCGCGCGAAAATGCTTGAGTTAAGAATCATTATTATCATGTTCTTACCCTTATCCTACCTAAGTAGGGTCGGCTTAACATGTTTTCCTTTTCCACTCACGCCTATCAAATTTCATTTCAGTATTAGAACATACTAACCCTATCACTTTTTTTTTCATTACTTATTTATTTATAGTATATTGTTGCAATAATTTAAAATATATATCTATATCTTTACTTATATATATTTAAACATGAAATTCGAAATGCAAAGTCTGATCTTATTTAGTTTCCTATATCAAAACTCTATGCTAGTGTTTTGTTGTAGTCTTAGCGAGTTTAATATTCGATATTATATATTTTCCGTAATACTAAGATTAGTATTATATTACCTACTAGAATTATAATTAGTCATAATTTACTCAATAGATACTTACTTTTCACGTGTGAATCAAAGCATGTCCGTCTGACTACTATCGCATGACCGATACACTTATTACAAATTATCTTACACTGTATAAAGTGCAAGTTGGTGCAAGGTGGTACGGCGCCCATTTTTATGGCGAAAAAATCACACCAGTGATAGTTCTACACTTCTACAGTACTTTAGTTAATACGTTAAAATGTTTAAGGCACACGCGATCGTGCTTTCGCTATTATTAATTATTTGCTAAGATCCGTGATTATGGTAACTTATCATGAGTACATTCGATATTTAGTAGTGGAATAAGCAGGTTTAAACAATTCTATATAAAGATATTTGAGTATATAATGTAATCATGAATAATACCTGCTGTAGTGTTTCTAAACTTTATGGAGTTAATCTTTACCATTATTACTTCCTATTCATATGAGAATCTTGTATGTATAAACATATACGTAAACAAAACACGTTGAAATGTTAATTAATTATAGATCACGAAATAATTGAATAGAAACTCCTTGCCAATGACGTATTGTACTGTTGAGACACAGACGTGATTCATTTTAACAAACCATTTGTTCCGTGCTAATAATTCAATAATAGAATTTAATACAAGTAAAAATTATCTATACTATAATGTAATATGATATTATAAAGAGGTAAAGTTTGTAACCCGAAAAATGAAAAGACTTTTTTGTGGATTTGCAAAGTAAGTCGGAAAAAAATGGTCGAACGAAAACGTTTCTTACGAACGCTGCGAATACTTAATGAGATATATGATTGAGTTCTATAGAAAAGTTGTAGAGCTTGATAATGCCTACAGAAAAGTAACCGACAGCATATATCTAACTTTTATATTTAAGTCACAAAAAGTAGTCTTTTATATTAAAAAAATAATTTAAATCGTTAAGTGACGTTTATTGTTCATATTATCAACAACAATTATGAATTCTTATCAATATGTAATGTGATATAATAACTGAGCCACAGCAACGCGTGGCCGGGTCAGCTAGTCTCTCATAAAACAGAATAACGTACATTATAATTTTAACATAGATATACTGAATTTCAATAACTTTATTATCTCTACATATCTTTACAAGACCTATTATCTTCAATATATACAATATATTACATAATAATATTGGCTTAAAATATTGCAAAATTTTAATGCAAATATTCACACGAAGTAACCCTCCGAATTATATTATTCAAATACTTATTTTTCTCATATTCCTCGAGTTTTTAACCCTAATTCTTATACACGGACAGGTCTCGCACGTTTTACAGCTTATCTTACACCAGACGTATTGTAAAGTTTTTTCTGTGAAGGTTCAGATGTAGTACGTAAGTTTTTTAACCTCCTACAACGCACATGTGTTTGTTGCATGTTCGTGATTTACATTTTGTTTACATCCGCCGACCGAGGGTTAAACGGTATCGCGCGACCGTAAGGGTTATATCCTAAAACGGCATAGTCTAAATCAAGAACACAATGGAGATATTCTAACCAAAAATTTTATTAAAAAAGGTTCTAGCTACTGTTTAAAATATGCAGAATATATAGGAACAAAAGTTTAATTAACCAAAAGCCTGTTTTACGTCATTATTATAACAATGATAATAATTAATCCTATCCTAATATTAAAAATGCGAAAGTGAGTTTGTTTATTTGTTTGTTATGCTCTCACGCATAAACTACTCCATATATTATCGTGAAATTTTATATATATATTGTTTGGGATGCAGAAAAGGACATAGGATACCTTTCATTCCGACAAACTATACTTTCCCTGAGGGATTGGCTTAACGTACATTAACTCGAGCAAAGCCGTGGGTAAATGCTAGTAACAGAATATATTTAATGGGTTGTAACATAATTGCATAATATAGTAAGGCTTATATATGCAGTAATAACTATATTCAAATAAAATGTATAGTTAGGTACCATAACTAGTTTACGACCTCGCTAGCTTTCGCTCGCAGCTTCGCTCGCATTAGAGTAAATTTTACTCTATCCCTCGGGGACACCATCCTTCTAAGTGAAAGGTATGCTATGTGCTTTGATGTACTCCTAACATAATGTATGCAAAATTTTACAACGATGTAGTAAATACGCGAAAGTATAATAAACATATAAACTCACATTAACATTTATAATATTAGTTAGGCAGTTTGTCAATGTAACAAATAAATTAAGGCTAATAAGCTTTTGTATGTATTTTATTAAGAATTTACAATTGTAAATAAAGTACTTGAGGTTTTTTTTTTGTTTATTTATAATAGAATTATTTTAAGTTTTATTTTATCCATGAGTAGTTTTTGTTTTAATAATAAAAAATAAAAAGTACAAATATATATATAGAAATATATTGAAGATTAATAAGAATACCCATACATATGTACATACATACATAAATAATAATTTCATTATTGTATTCATTATTGTAAGATAGTAATAAGTCTAGTTACGTTTTCTTAATAATGTGAACCTAGATAAGGTCTCTTTCTTTTGTTAGAGGATTTTCTTATTACCCAATAAAAAAATTAAAAAAGTATTAGTTAGGATTATTAGGTTGGTAATGTTTCACGAAATACCAGGAGTCTCTTAGTGCTTATGATGGAAAGCATTCTTATCGCGACGAGATGATTTACTGGGTCTTGTTACGTAACAATAATCTACATTAGTAAATCGGTACATTTGTCTGTATTTTTTCCCCAAATATCACGATAGTCATAGCGATTATAAAGTAGACACGACAAGAGCATGACGTTCAAATTTTTTTTGTCCACCTGATTATATATCCTGATTTAATTCAAAACAGGTTAATCGATTTTTAAATAATTCTGTATACGGGAAGCTTATATAATTTTCAATTAATAGGATAGGTAGAAGAATTCTTAGAAATAAGTACTCTTACAAGGAGTAAAAGAAAGCTTTTATATCAACTAATTTTTCTACAGTAACTCATATGTTTAATTGAATAGGAATGAATACTATAACAGTCAAAATTGCTTCGCAAATATGTCATTAGTATTAATAATCATCATTACATAGTATAAAACAAAGTCCCCTACCGCGTCTGGCTGTCTGTCTGTTCGCGATAAACTCAAAAATTACCGAACGGATTGTCATGCGGTTTACACCGGTGGATAGAGTGATTGGTGAGGAATGTTTTAGTATATAATTTGTCAAGGATTTTTTCATAATCAGGGCAGGACAACGTCTGCCGGGCCCGCTAGTATATTATATCAAAATAATTACTGAGAGTTATTCTTAAGAGATAGAGATATTACCATACCGTATTATTTGTAGGCCTTTCCATGATATAAGTCTAATTCCGTGGTATATTAATACTAAGTACCTATTTCATAAATAATGTAAGCATTTGAAAAATATTTATACATGGAATAGTCTAAGCTTTCTAAAATTCTAACGTGTATGTATCCTTCTGAGAGAAATAAATTAGATAAATTTTAGGGAGAACCGTATTGAAATATGTTGATAAATAATGGACCCAAGTGTACGGAGACTATAACGTGTTCATTTTTATTTTTGTATAAATATAATTTCTTTTCTTTTCTGTTTCGTTAATCAGAAACCAAAGTCATGGATCAACACCCGGTCTACTTGAAATATTAGTACAAGATGATATGTGTAGTAAGACGATCCGGGAATATCTACATTGTCGTAATCGCCTTGTGCGGCAACAAAAAGCGTTTGTAAGATTTAAATTCCCCTAACGCCTTTTAAGTCGCCGTCAGCCGACGTCGTTGTTTACATTGGCCGACTGTTAATGGATTCTGTTCCATGCAAATGTAGGCGTAATGATAGGAGTATATCTAATATTACCGTTCTTACTGATGTCATAAATGTGTGCATTTCCTGCTCTGATTTGTCTACGACTACGAGCTTATTAATTTCGAGAATTCTATAATTAGACTTTAAACAACAGGTAAACGTCAAGATGGTTATTTAAAAAAATCACCCGGTAATAGATTTGCATGCTGTTTTTTATGGCAGGCATCAAAATGAAAAATTGTTATTTATTGGTGTCTACCTGATGACCTATTTTAAAGTTTATGATAAAAATGGAGTGTAGTCGATTGTATATATTAACAATATTTTAATAAATGTGATGTTCAATAAATAGGTTTGTTTAAAATTCTATTTAATCTTAATTCAGAGACCAGATGTTGGAAAAATGAGAAGCAGTCAGATCCGATGCGTACAATGGTTAAAAAAGGTACTGTATGGTTTCTTCATACTTAGAGATAACTAAGAATTAATAAAAGAAACAACTACATATACAATTTAGAATTCTTCACCTCGAAGTACATTCTCCTGCCAAAGACGGGCGTAAAGAAATCCCACGAAGTCCCCTTCGATATCATTAATGAGTCTGTTGCTTGGTACTGGGCCTAATTTAACTAGATTTTTATTTTAAACTAGCTGACCCGTGCAATTTCGTTTACACGAAATCGGTTATTACAGGTTTCAATTGTATTTTTAAACACAATTAATCTTAAAAAACTTATAACGTGATTGCATCGACATCTAGCACTTCTAATCGTGAATCCAAACTATCCAAGGACTCACTCAAACATATACCCAGTTGGTATGTGAGAAATCTTTTAAAATAAGCCTAGAACCCGTTTGCATAATTAACTAAAGGGTCCAATTGAAATAAAAACTAACCTAAATATATTGCCGATAAATGTCTTCCCAGTACCCCTTGTAACTTCATCACTTAACATACTGTAAAAACGAAACTTTATCTACATTAAATTTCCATTTTGATTTAGTTTTTTGTTTTATAAGAATTTGTAAAGTATACATGAAATCTGCATACAAACTTAATTTTGTAAAATTTATTTTACTTTTGACATATAAACCCCCTTTTTGACTGAGATACTGAACTTGGGATAGTCTACCTTTCTAACAGTGAAAGAATTTTCTAAATCGGATCAGTAGTACCAAGGGTTCCTCGAAAATAAAACTTTACTTCTCTTTATAATATTAGTATAAACATAACATAGTACGGTAACTGTAAACACCTCAACTAATTATTTTAATCGTAGATTCACAAACCTGAACCCAACTACTTCAAGACTCAACAATATTTAGAAAACTAATTTTATCAAATATCGAAACGTACGTAATATTACGTACCGACAGAACTCTAATTGTGACTCATCTTCTACAATGCAATGTAGAAGATAAGATCAAATCTTTCCATTACATTACGATCATGTAATACAATAAAATGGCAACCGAGTAACTGAACGTTAATGTTATTTTTGAAATTATTTTTAATGATATCTCTGTTGCTTTTTGTCTTGTTCACGTTTTTTATATGGAGACTTTAAACCAAATTTTTTAATTTTTTGTATGATTTAAAAAACCTTCTGATAATTACTAACACAACAAAAATAATTACCAAAATAGATGCCGCCGCGCTGTTAAGAAGCGCTAACATATATATTAGACAATTGACTTTTATTTTTATAGAGAGATATATAGGTATAGATTTCTCATCGGATTAATGTCATTTACAATTATAAAGAAACTAGAATTCCCCCGTAACTTTGTTGCTATAATTTTCACAGTGAAACAATTCCTTTACTGCTTGTAAAATGGTTCAGAAACTTTGGCAATTCATCAAAATTTTCATCGCATTGAACGTAACAAAGAAACAAAACAATATCGTTTTTGTTATAAGAGTGCTATGTACGCGGTTCTGCATGCGCTCTGGTATGATTTGTATCTATTCTTCTTGTTCAATACGAACCAATTTTAATGATGATCAGTTGATCGGTACGTAATTTGATGTATTACAGCGCCACCCAGTGCCGAGATATATTTAAATTGATAGGCATATTGATGGCTTCCAATTTATTTTACCGTTTTCTTAGTAAATTATTGACAACCATGTTTTAAACAATTACCTACTTCTCATACATACGTCGTGTGCAAGTAGATATAGGAGTTCGATACAAACCATCGATATATTTTGTTGGTGTTTTACTTGGAACTGAGCCGAGAAATTCAACTAACATAAAATATGTTCTAAAGAGAACTAGCACGTGTTAGGTGAGATGTTTAAAACAGTTTTTGTATATTAAATTATAACTTCGTCCTGCATACGAATATCTAATTGGATTCGTTCGCTTTTTATTTTGGATGATAATTCGCAAATACTTTGTTTTGACTTCTTTCCGTTAATTTATAACCACTTTTATAATTTAATATGGGAATTACATCAATTTAAATATTTATTCCAGGACAGAATATCTATATATACTTATATAATAAGAATGTAAATCTAATGTGTGTGTACTTTTTAGATTTTTGTGAAATTTTTTTTTTATGTCATAGGTGGCAAACGGACAGGTGGGTCACCTGATGTTAAGTGATCACCACCGTCCATAGACACTTTCAACACCAGGGGAGTCGCAAGTACTTTGCCAGCCTGTGTTGGGGGAGGGAGGAAAGGAAGGCGGAAGAGAGAGGAGGAAGAGGAAGGGAGTTGGGCCTCCGGCGCTCCCACTGACCGAATGAAACGCAACAATGCAAGCACTGTTACCTCACGTCGGTTTTCTGTGAGAGGGTAGTAAGTGGTACTACCCCGAGCGAGCCGACCCATTCATGCTGAAACCAGTAATAGCTTCAGCGTGGCTCTACCACCTACAAAAAATATTGAAGGTGTCTTGGAATAAGTAATAAAATATATTTAAATCATTTTTATAAATGTTTGTCCGTCTATCTGTTTATTTGAACACGCATCACCGTTAAAGTACTGTGCCCACAATAAAACCTCACCAAGAAAATCATATCCTTGAGTAACATTTAGCCTTGGTTTCATTAAAATCAGTTCACTCTATCAAAAGTTATTGTAATTTTAATGACGACGCGACTTAAGTACGAGGGATAAGTAAATTGACTTAATATATTCAGATGATTTTGTTAGTGATTGTTTTTTCTATATTAGGTTCCACGCGAACAGATTCGCGAGCACAGCTAGTCTACTACTATGAGGTAATGATAGTTTTTTCCGTGCAAATTATTTTTGATTTTTGCTTGTATTTGTATGCATTTTCCAGTTAATTTTAGTTCGTTTACTGCATTTTTTCCCTTAGTTAATAACAATGCTCATACTAACTGATATTATAAATGTGAATATGAGTTTGTTTGTTACGTTTATACGCCTTAACTATTCCACGGATCTTCATGACATTTTACGTACACGTTGTTAGGAGCACAGGAAAGGACAGAAGATACCTTTGATCTGGATAAAACGGTCCTGTATTCGAAGGATAGGTCATATCTACATTAAAGATAGCGAGGGTGCAAGCAAAAGCTAGTATCCTTATAAAGCTGGTAAAAAGTTTTTGTTGCAACTAAATAGATATATCAAACTCAAAATAAAAAGGAATTACAAACGAGCAGACTGGTCAAAGTAAGTAATCACAGCCGCCCATGGACACCTGCGGTACCGAGGAGCGTCATAGATGTGTTGCCGGCTTTTGAGGAAGGAGTAGGCTCGTTTCTTGAAGGTTTACAGGTTATATTGATCCGGAAATACCATCGCTGGTAGTTCATCCAGAGAGGGTTCTTAAACTTTTGCATTCACGACCCCATTTATGATGGAGTTGAGACCCCATAAAAAAAAAAAAAAAAAAATTTATAAAAAAAAAAAAAAAAAAAGAAAAAAAAAAAAAAAAAAAAAAAAAAAAAACCGCCCAGAGAATCGATACATTTTTTTTCTTATATCATAGGATGTAAACGAACAGGCGGGCCGCCTGATAGTAAATAATAACAGCCGCCCATGGACACTAGCAACACCAGGGGAGTCCCAAGTGCGTTACCATCATGTATAACCATGAATAACTTTATTTTTTTAATTACACTGATATTAATTTCAAAGGTCTTAAAGATTATTTTTGATTTCTTCGCACCTATTTCATATAATTTCTTGTTAAATCATCTGTTATGGTTTTAACAGACCACTCCTTATTTTAAATTCACATTTACGCGTAAAATAGCAATTTATAATATCTGATAACTTAAACTGAACTTTCTTTAGGAGGGGAGGAAATAAGATTGCTTTGTGAGATTACTTGCGTCGTTGCCTTTCTCTGCATAGTGGAAAAATGTAGCCTACACTTTAGCGTAGAAGAAAATTGCTAAATTTCAGTATTAATATTATTTTTATTTACTTTAGAGTTAGATATTATATGTTGTGTATTTTTGATGTATAAATCAGGTCAAATAAAACAAGTGAAAGGGATGGGGGAAAGGGAGGTGGGTCTTCGGCGCTCTCACTGACCGAACGAAACGCAACAATGCAAGCATTGTTACTTCACGTCGGTTTTCTGTGAGAGGGTGGTACTACCCCGGGGGAGGCGACCCATTGATGTTGGAACCAGTAATAGCTTCAGCGTGGCTCTACCACCTACAAAAGCGCATGAAGAAAACGCACGCAAAAATCGCACAGTATACGACTTCCAACCATCGAGATGACACGGATGGAATTTCAATTTGTGGCGAGTCGTTCGGTAATGAAAATCAGCAGCTCAATTCACCTTAATTAATATCATCAAAAATTCAAAAAAACAGTACAGTTAATATCATAATATCACCATATTTATAGTAAGTATAATTTAAAATACTTCGACGAATGAGAATCACTGTTGTTTATAAAATTTCATAGAGATGATACTTATTTAGACAAAATTGGAAAGTAAAACGTTTTTTTAATGCAGTATTTGATCTAAATTAATAAAGTCATTGCCGATTAACTAATTACATATTATACATAATGGATTATTTCAATAGGCAGTAAGGCATATACTTTAACCATTGTAGCTATAAGGAAAATGTAGTCCGGTGAAGCTGTTAAGACCTTGCTTGGTCAATAGCGTAGTAAGTTCGAAAAACAAAAAAAGCTACAAGGAAAATTTCTTAGAAGACTATCCTTGATTCATTGAGACATTTGGACCCAATCTTTATATTCTGAACAAAAACTGTACAACGACGATTATTTTCCAGGAAATCTATGAGTTTTTACGATCTCTCACGATTCTTGTCTCAAACCTCGTTACGCCCAATAGAATATTTTATTTCTTACTATCTTACTTTGGACTAATTAACTCGCAGCGGAAGCTCCCAAAAGGAAGAAAAAACCCCGATTTTGAAACATTCTTCATTGGTGCTCCGCTCCTATTGATCTTAGCGTGATGATATATATATAGCCTATAGCTTTCCTCGATAAATGGGCTTTCTAACACTGCAAGAATTTTTAAAATTTGACCAGTAGTTCCTGAGATTACCCCTACAACCTCACAAACGTTACCTCTTTATAATGTTAGTATAGACAAGAAAGAGGCATTTTCTTGGTGACTCGACATTTTTTTGAAACCGGTGAACGCATTTCACAATTTCTCAAAAAGTTATGAAGAGTCCAATAAAAACTTACTATATTATACTATTATGCTACTCCCATACCGGTAGTCCGGTAAAGCTGTTAAGGCCTTACTAGGGCAATAGTGTAGAGAGTTCGAAAAAAAAATAACTACTCCCATACCTACCTACTCATACCATACCTGCGAAGTGACGAAGTTTTGTCTCTAGTCACAACAAATGCAGACGTGGAAACACATTATCGTCATGCGTTACGAACTATCGGAATGCGTGATGATAGATGGTAACTGGGTCCACGGTTTTTACTCACACCAAAGGAACATGGCTAATTTCGAGTTATTATTGGAATGTCAAAGGTGTACGTAAGTTTTTCTTCGCCTTTCACATAACGTATCGTGTCAATTATTCCTACCTAAATCCACACTAATTCAAGTTTCGACAGGTTCAGACACTAAATTCTTCGTAATACAGTCATTGTTGTATGATGCCAAGTAATGTAAACACTCCACTCGTAAACGCTGTTTATAATTGTTGTTAGTTTTAAAGTTGTAATTGCTGAGAAATGCAAAGGATGTTCCTTAAGTCGATCGCTCTAACAGAGTAAGAAGATGGTTGTCTACGTAATGTTGAGATTAATAAACAGGTTTCTTACCTTATTAAAACGAATCGTAGCCTAACCTAACCTCTACATAACAAATCTCATTGTAACAAATTACTCGGTATTACGAATATTTTCTAATTCCTATCAATTTCGTTATATCAAGGTTACACTGTACTTTATATCGAATCTTGATTGAAAGTTATTTATATTTTATTTGATCACTAGCGATTACCCGTGACTTTACAATACATTACTTTTGTATAAAGTCTAACGATTTATGCAGCGCACACCCAAATATATCTTAAATGGCAGGATCTTTTCCAACTCACTTGGTACTTATAGTTATAATACGGTCAATTTAAACAATATTTTTAAAAGTTATAACCTATGTGTTACTCATTTATACAAGCTATATTACTGTGGTTTTTCATCAAAATAAGTTTAGTATATTTTGCGTGAAAGAATGACAAACATCTATCCATCCTCACAAACTTTCTAGTTTATCTACTACTATCTACTAGAATTAGGTATTACTTAGCTGCTATGTTTTTACTTAATAATGTGCGTATTTTTTCGTTCCTGGGTACAATCATTGATTTGAATATTATATTCAAATTGACTTAGTAACTTTTCAAACGATTCGCATGTTAAAACAGAACATTTACAATTTTACTATATAATAATCCTATGACAAATATGACAAAAGTGCAATGATATGACAAACGCAGTATGAGTTTTGGTTTCGTTATGTGTTGAAACGGAACTTGTACGCTGTATTGCCGTTGTCGATAAACGCTACCAGACACTATACACGTTGCCGCTTCGTCATAAAATATAATTTACAGCTACGATTCAAGCGCTCCTTTGCGTATAGTCTCGGATTACTATGTGTTGTGCGATGTTTCATCTGAAACGTTTGCTTTGTAAAGCGACCTTGGATTTAGATTTATAGCTATAGTCACACGTCAATGGTCAATTGTGAGAGGTACTGAGAAATTTGATTGTACTTCAGAATACTGTATAGGTATGCATAGACTTTAGCCGACATACGAATTTCATATAGACTGACAAATCTTTTTTCTTCTTACCCTTATCCCACATAAGTAAGGTCGGTACAACATGTTTGCCATGTTGTGGTATACGATTTGGCTTAATTTTTAGGATCGGCCGCCTGCCGGACATCAACCCTCTCCTTGGGATTATTTCGTTGTAGCACTGTATTTATGATTATTATTATATAGTTACGAAGTCTGATGGGATCTTTTAGCCTTACAATTTTTCTGTGGGCTTTGTTTTTTTGTAGGCTATTTATAGTGTCTGCTTGAGTGGCACCACCGTTCCAGTTAAAAATGAAATTCTTCAAGATTATAGTTTGCTTGCTATATTGCCATTTTTATGTAACAGGAAACTATCCAACTTTAGACTATTCCCGAGGACTGCATTTTCGGTTTTTTTTTCAGGATTCGTGGTTTCGGAGTTTTCTCAGTAATAATAATATAATATTAGATACAATAAACCATTATAATATTATGCACAATAATAAGTAAAGTTTTAGGAGACACCGTGTTCTTAAATTCAAGGGAATTCGAACCTCCCCCTCCCTGGAGGGATTAAGGGGGGGGGTAAGGAATAAAACGGAGAGAAGAAAAGGAAGAAAAAAATAATATATAAAATATGAAAACTATAATAAAAAAATAAATGCAAATGTCAATGTCATGGTCTTGGAATTTATAAACCTGACTAGACTCCTCCTATAGACTGACAATTAATACTAGTTAATTACAAGTCGACAAATGTATCTGTTGGCCTAAATTGTATTGTTCTCTTCGTTTATAAATCCCCGACAAGGCAGAGGTTAATACTAACGGAAACATAAAAAAACATTTCTGTCATTCAAAACAATCAAATTCAACAAACACAGTTTCAAAGCTCTTTATACCAATCAGATAATTCTATACTAATGGTACCCAATGTCATTGACCTTAAATAATTATTGATTGACAAATGAACTTATCATTACATAGTACAAAACAAAGTCCCCTACCGCGTCTGTCTGTCTGTCTGTGCGCGATAAACTCAAAAACTACCAAACGGATTTTCATGCTGTTTTCACAGGTGGATAGAGTGATTAATGAGGAACGTTTTAGTATGTAATTTGTCAAGGATTTTTTCATAATCAAGGCGGGACAACGTCTGCCGGGCCCGCTAGTTAGTTTATATGACATAGTCACAGAAATCTATTTTTATTAAATAAGGCATATAGTATTTTAATTGTTATAAACGATTGCGTTTATTTAGGAATTAATTTTTAAAAATCAGTTACGAGAACACTTTACAAACAGAACAGTAGTAGACGATTTGACATGTTGTGAACGCATCAATATCAATTATTTATATTTGTCTTCAAAGGTTATCATCCAACGGTTGAACATTTATTTGACTAACAAAATTTACTACATTTTCATAATCATAGTCACCCAATTCAAAAACATTTAAATAGAATACAGACCAAACTAGCGGTGTTGCTAAGAGACAGGATGAAGTTACCAGGAGAGCAGTTTAGTTAAGAAGTTGCTCGAATATCTACTGCTGTTCGACTCTTATATGATTTATTTTCTCAGTGTTCAATCATATCGTCAACAAATGAGTGTGTAATCAATGCACTACGACATAATTGCGTCGCAAGTAGGTAAACTTGTAGAGTTTAATTATTTTCTGAGAGTTAAATACGTAATTGCAATATTTTATATGTACTTAATACGGTTTTTATACGGTCACAGTCTGATAATTGTTATGAAAAATATTGATATGAACGTACCATTTGCTTACTCCGGTAGATAAATAGCTAAAAAGTGAACGAGATATAATTACTTTACGAATTATGATTTTTCGATGATTTAAAACTTATACAGGTCTGTATTCGCGATCAAGCTGGTGTCAACTGATTCCATGACCTACATATTATCCTTAGTTAAAGAAGACAGTACGTTTCCGTTACGTCAATAATACTAGGCTCTCCTGAACACCTTTTGATTTCAAAGTTTCTACCGACACTATACCGTAATAATTGGTTTTATAATCTTAGGAAGCATTTTCTCCTATCCTTGTTTTTTAAAGTCACACTTCTAAATGTCATAGTCAAATATTGATACACTCTTATTGCGATTTTGTAAATCCAGAATTGTTACTATGGAATATGGAACACTTTCTATAGTGTTAGCATAAACTGTGTGGTGGTTTTCATAGGAATACTATTATTGTTTTCTATTATACTAGATGATTCCCGCGACTTCGCCTGCGTTGTTTATTATCTCAATTGTTTTGTTATAGGTATCTCAAAGGAATTGGGCAGCGTTTTCGACGTAAGCTCCTAGGGGACTTGACTTTTTCCGATAGTTCCAACATTTATCGTTATATTTCAACCAATTTACAAAAAAAAATCTTGACAAATTATATACCTAATCCATCCTCGTGAAACACTCTATCTTCTATAGTAACCGTATGAAAATCCGCTTAGTAATTTTTGAGTTTATCGCGAACAGACAAACAGACAGACGCGGCGGAGGACCTTTTTTAATAATATGTAGTATATATATAATTTTTTTAATGTTATAATATGTAGTAGATACGTTATGTAACACAATATACAATATCATACAGTTAAAAATAGCTATTGTTTAAATGTTATATAATAGACTAGCTGTCCCCCGCGGCTCCGCACGCGTTTTTTTAAATGTATTAAATAACTATGGTGTCATAGTTACAAATGTTTTTGAAAAAGCATTTCTGTAACACACCTACTTACAATTTTACATTACGCCATCTACTGTAACATGTAACGTGTACATTAGATATGTGAATACGAATAATATATCGAATGGGATGGGATTTATCATCAGCAACATACCTAGAACTTTAACCTACTATGTACCACCCTCAGTGCTCATTAACACTATATAAGAAAGTAATGAAAATTTTAAACTATACATTATCGAACAATATGTGTTAAATTGTTTATTATATAGACATAACATGCCCATATTGTCGATATAATTGTATTATTCTTATACGTTGCTATAATCACTGAGTTATGTAGATGCAAACGCGGTAAATAAAACAAAATGGCCGCCGAATTGACCAAAATGATAATATAATTCAAATTACATACATTTATTCTTAGAGTCCAGTACAGCGCAAGTCTTACGCGCTTGTTTACAGTAAATAAACTATTTTTATTAAATTCACACGAATGAATGCACAGGTAACAGTTCATCAGTTCATAGTGTAAAACAAAGTCCTCTGGTCTGTCTGTTTGTCTGGTCGCGATGAAGTCAAAAACTACAGAACGGATTTTCATGCCGTTTCCACCAATAGGTAGAACGGTTCATGGGGAAGGTTTAGGTATAATTTGTCAAGGTTTTCTTTTTATTATCAGGGCGGGACAACGTCTGCCGAGCCCGCTAACTTAAAATAAAATAGCTCATTAGCTAGTTATCTGCCAGTGAAAGTCCCGTGAAAATCAGTTCAAGCATTTCGGATATTCTACTGCGGCCAAAGCCGAATAAAAAACCAAAATTACTTTTTATAAGGTCTACTATCTACCAGTGAATATCCCGTGATAATCAGTCCAACCATTTTAGAAATAGCAATGCGGACGAAGCCACAGACACATAAAATAGAATATGTCAACCGCTATAATTTCAGCTATCTGCCAGTAAAATTCCCGTTAAAATAAGTCCAGCCGTTTTGGAGATTAGCCGGAACTCACAAACAAACAAACAGGCAAAATATAATAATATAAAAATATCAAAACCCTTTTTTTTGTTATTTGTAGTTATATACATTCATCAAAAAGTTATTATTTATTTTTACATACATACACTTTATTTTTATAATACGTAATAGAATGCAAATAAAAATTGGAAACAAAACTAACATAGAATAAACTTTTTGAATAGGAACACAAAATAATCTTTGAAAACGTTTGCGATAGAAACTTACCACGTTACCATGACAACGTATATAATACTAACGCTAACACGAAGCAATCAAAACGAAAAAAGTGCCTGATTTTGAAACCACACTTTATTTTTATAATACGTAATAGAAAACAAATAAAAAATTGGAAATAAAAGTAGAATAAACTTTTTGCATAAGAAAACAAAATAAACTTTCAAAATGTATGCGATAGAAACTTACCACGTTACCATGGCAACGTATATAACACTAACGTTAACGACATCTCTCAAAAGGAAAAAACGTGCCCGATTTTGAAACATTCTTCATTGGAGCTCTTAAGCTTAACGTGATGATATATAGCCTAAAGCCTTCCTCGATAAATGAGCTATTTAAAACCGAAGGATTTTCTCAAATCGGACTCTTAGTTCTGGACATCATAGTGTTCAACCAAACAAACAAACAAACAAACTCTTCAGCTTTATATATTAGTATAGATATGAATGTCTTAACGTGGAACACAAGATTTTGTTGGGGTTTACTGTTTCTTGGAGTTAGGACTGAACCAACCTTCCATTGTCTATTGATTATTCAGTGAATATTTGTCATGAATTTTATTTATTTTATTATATAAAATATGACCAAGGTATAACTAAAATACGGGAAAAAAGGGGTTAAAAAAATTATAGAAAACCCTTTGCGCAAAAGGCAAAATCTCTAATTGTCAGAGATACACGACAGCACCAAAAAAATATGAAAAATCAATTGCACTTTGGGGCGACAGTATAAGATTTTAGTGTACGGCCTGAGTGAATCTGCGTTCGGCGGGGCGTCCAGCGGGGCGTGCAGCGTCCCAGAGCGACGCTCGCACGCCACTCAGGACACTCACGTAATAATGCATCTGTTTGACATGAACGCCGGACGCGACGCCCCACTCGACTCTCGATTATAGCGTCCACCCTGGACGTACACTAAGTGTTTTTAAACTTAGCAGTTTTCGTCTGTCATTCAGCTGTAATCTTATGCATATAAGATTTTTTTTCTAAAAATGTTCATGACTGTTTTTCCTCCATGAAGCACCGTATGGATTCTTCCGCTAGAAGCCTGTACAGAAGTTGTAGGAAATACCAGATTAAGCCTCCTCGGCAGCGGCTCAAGCCTAGGTCCGTTCCCTCGGTGTGGAGCTCTTGAGTGCGCTGCTCGCGTGATACAGTGACACAAAATCTTACATCACTGCGACAACATTACACATATCACCTCCACACACGTGCACGCATACACATGCAAGTTTTATTTTTATTTTTTTTCCCTTATCAAACTGAAATAGTTTAGAAAATATATACGAAATATATATAAAAGTTGTTGAGGCATGTATGCTTGGTACTCATATATGTATGAATAGTTAGCTTAGCTTAGCTCAGATAGGTCGCGAATCGCATGTAACAGTCCAAGCCGAGGTGTGTCGTGCACCCTTGAGCTAGTTGTCAAATAAAATCGGCTGAGTGCCTTAAGCAGTTATATATAAAAGCAGTTGTAAGAAGTAACATTAAATGTGTTACTAAATTAAATAAATTATAAAAACCTTCCGTTAAAGTTTACGATTGTTACACATAATTTCTGCAGAATATCTGCTTCTAGATTTGAACTGTTTTTTTTTTAATTACGCAACTAGACTTTTTATTTGTCTTATCTTTAGAAGTGTCGCTAGTATAATATATCGCCAATGAATTTACAGAAATACCATCGTTATTACCTAACAAATAAACTTGTGTTTACATTGTAATATACTTTCCTAAATTGTTACATTAAAGTTTCAAAATACAATATATGTTCATAATTATATAATACGTGTACAAAGACAGTTTTTTTTCTTTTTTTTTTCTCGAACTGACTACGCTATTGACCTGGGAAGGTCTTTACAGCTTCACCGGACTACGACAAGACAGCCTGTAATAGCAAACTTCTAATTCATTCGATTACTGTCGTCTTCTTTGGCTTGGTAACACATTAACCCGTAAGAGACCCGCTGCAGGGGCATAGAACTCTTCCTGAAGGAAGGCATGGGCGTAATCGCTAAACCAGCCCATGACGTATTGCCGATATCAAACACTGAGAAATGCATAGTTGCATATTTTCCACTTTCGGCGGTAGCTACTACAAAAACATTTATCGGGATCAGGTTTCCTGGCGATGTAATATTACCAATTTAAATGGCTAAATGTATGTGAAATCCAAAATATTCGTCGGATTCGAACCTTACAGAGTTCTGTTGACATTCGACTTGTCAAACCGCTCGAACACCACGGGTCCGAGTTGATTTAGTATAAATATTAAAAATAAATCGTTAGCAAATAAAAAGCCTTCTAACTTTAAAGAAAATTATAAAATAGCTTAGGCAATTATTTATAGAGAGAATTATGGATATTGATACGTAAAATTTTAGACCCTAATATCTAACAGGTCATCAGAATGAATTATCACGGTAGATGTAGTCATCTAATCATATAAAAGTTCGATATATCATCATTATCATTACATAGTATAAAACAAAGTCCCCTACCGCGTCTGTCTGTCTGTTCGCGATAAACTCAAAAACTATTGAACGGATTGTCAAGCGGTTTTCGCCAGTGGATAAAGTGATTCACGGGGAACGTTTTGGTATATAATTTGTCCAGGATTTTTTTATAATCAAGGCGGGACAACGTCTGCCGGGCCCGCTCATGACACATAAAATATAAAAGTCGATCGAATAAATTCGCATTTTTGTTGAAAATCATAGCGTGTTTTTTAGCCCAGCATCTGAGATAATCAGGCCTATTTATAATAAGTTTTATCAAGAAGCATAATCTATACTAATATTATAAAGAGGTAAAGATTCCGGTAGTCCGGTGAAGCTGTTAAGACCTTGCTAGGTCAATAGCGTAGTCAGTTCGAAAAAGAAAGAAAAAAAAAGTAAAGTTTCCGAGTTTGTGAGTTTGTGACGTTGTAGGGGGTAATCTCAAGAACAAACTGGTCTGATTTGTAAAATTCTTTCAGTATTATATAGCTCATTTATCGAGGAAGGTTATAGGCTATATATCATCACGCTAAGACCAATAGGAGCGGAACACTAATGAAGAATGTTTAAAATGGGGTTTTTTCCTTTGAGAGCTTCCGCTGGGTGTTAGGTTAGTCCAAAAAAAAAAATCTGGGGGAAAAAAGAGGAGGGGGAGGGTAAAAAATAAAAAAAGAAGAAAAATAAAGAAGAGGGAAAAAAAATGAGGAAAAATTTTTTTTTATGTATAAAGGTAAATTTGGGAAGGGAAAGTTTAGGGAAGATTTATGGAAAAAAATAGAAGGAAAAAATTGTTAATACACCGAAATGGTTTTTAGGGACACACTGATATTTAACCTAATTAAGGGTTAAAAATTTGAATAACGGACGTTTCGTGGGCTTAATGGGAAGGGATTTTTTTTTCGAACTGACTACGCTATTCACCTTACAAGGTCTTAACAGCTTCATCGGACTACTAAGGCGAGCGTTTAAGGCACTTAGCCGATTTTATTTGATAACTAGCTCAAGGGTGCACGGCACACCTCGGTTTGGGTTGTTGCCTGATACATGCAATTCGCGACCTATCTGAGCTAAGCTAACTATTCATACATATATGAGTTGTTGAAACATATATGTGTACCAAGCATACATACCTCAACAACTCTTATATATGTTTCGTATCGGATAATCAATGGGAAGGGAACAAAACGTTGTTTCCAGTGTTGGCGGTTTTCGAATTATCGAGATTCGCTTTAAAGAGATTATACTTCAGCACTAAAACCTTTAATTTTGTTCGTTTATTTTTTTAATTAACTTTACCACACTTGTCGAGTACTTACCTAATATGTTCATCTGGAATAGAAAATATACTGTAGTGAATAATCATAAACTACTAGATGCAATTTCTAGACTTACATGTTATTTATAGATAAATGCGGTTTAGTGGTAATGTATTTAATCAAAATGGTCTTCTGAAATAAAACATTTTCAGGCGACCCTTAAAAAATGAACCGTGAGCTGTTTTATAAAATTAAAATACACGTGCCGCCAGACAATCACAGCTTACATTTTCATAAATCGAGAGGTTTTTTTTTTAAATATGTCACGATATCTACAGATTTAAATGATTTTGTGCGAAATTTAATTTTATATAATAAAGCATTTTCTTTTCATAAAGATGTGTAATAACATATACTTAAAAATATGACAAAGAGCTTTCTAAATTACCTACTTGTATAGATAGATCTCTAGCATTTCCCCAGAGAAAAGTTGCTAACTAAGCTTATATTAGCATTTTTATTTCATTTTAAACTATTAATTCTTCATCAACTACGAAACACGTCAAATGGCATAAAACGATTTCACATTACTAATAATAAAATAGTAAAAGTCGAGTTCGATGGGTGCTAGCAATTTCTGGAATCTTTTGGTTTACAATATTGGTCGGAATATCAATTAAACTGAAGCAATAAAACATCTAATTGCACCAAAAATTAAGGCGAAACCGTAAAAACCTCAAAGCAAACATTGCTAGCTCGTAAAAGGTGATGAATGGAGAGTTCAAGATCAGGCAATGATCGCAGATTGCGCGTGCGCACACAGAACCGAGGCGCGCCATGTTGTGGGCGGAGTCTTCCAAACCATTCCGTGACGAACCATATCTTCCTATCAGCTCACTTTAGCCTCAAAATATTACGTTAGAAAGAGAAAAGTAGCTCTGAATTTCAACGCAGTGGTATCTTATGTATTTGCGGTATGTGTCATCCAAAGAGTACTTGCAATACTAATTCCAAAATCAGTTGCTTCTGTACTATTTTTAGATACTAAGCTACAGTTTTCAGTTTTGTTTGCAAATTTGCTTCGGCGGTTTCATAACAGACATACTGGAGTAATAGTCTACAATAAGAATTGAAAAAAAATCGGTTTTAGAGTATTACAACAAATAAATAAAAACGCTTGGGTATGACGTATAATGAAGTAGTGGCTGCGGAATAGATATAAAAACATGTGTCGGAATATAAAAAAAAAACGAGGAGAATTAACTACAACAGACAATAACAATTTTAAAGTTAAATGCGCTACAATAGTGATAGTATTAATGTTTACTACACTAGCAGCGATTGTTTACAGGAGAGATCAGCAACCCGAGCGGCTCGGCGCGGACGCATCCCGTCACGCCGACCACGTATTTATAGCACCATTCGATTATAATGAATTATTTATTTATAATGACATCAAAATTACATCACTTATCTATAGGTACACAAATATAATAGAACACTACCACTGGCAATTAAATTGAAATATGAAAAATCTCGTTAATTGCTGTTTTACTATTTTAAGCAATTTCTATAGTTTAGCCATTTACGTAATAAGTCTCGGTATTTATTTCAATTATACTTAATTTAGACCCTTACTCTAATATACAATATATTTAGATACTTATGCAGATACTCGCGTTAAGCGCCCCATTTTATTTCATAGTTTGTCAATTAACTAACTTTCGAAAGTAAAATAGAATACCAATGATTTTTTATTTTTCTATAAGGACTTCCTTAACTAGCTTCCTTGCTACTTTTACTATTGAGTTCGACTGCACAAGGAAATAACGAACACCATTGATTACCAGTCTAGACCACTCGAATTGCGACCTTAGCTCCATAAATTAAAGGTTTATTTTCTAATGAGTGTTTAAGTTTACACGAGTGCGAGTAAATAAATCCGGCAAGTTTAATGCAAAACTTTTGGTTTACGCTTTATGGTAAATATTTGGTGTACGTCGTATAACTGTTTTATAGTTCTAGTAAAATGTTTGGTTTAATTGTGCTAGGTCAAGAGCGGGCGTTCGACAGCCGTCCTTGCGACGAGTAAATATTATTGTCTAAGCGGGTTTTCCGCTGTTGGGTGTTTGTATGAGTTTATGGATGATACAGACGGGGGAATCCGCGAGCGTATCGACCCCTTTGGATCCTGCACAGCCTTATTGTAAAGTGCTTATTATTATAAGATTAAATTTACTTGTTATCTTCATTATTGGATTCTTTTTAAACATGTAGTGATTGCTATAAAGACGTAACTGTTAAAAAGATTACAAAACATGATTATGATAACGCAATGTTATAGTTTACATAATTATGACTGGTAATGAGTTTAGTATCTTTACGATCTGTGCTAACTTTGAAAGCTCAGCTCGGAGTCCCAGTTGCTGAATACTAGTATCGAAGGATTTGGCATATACAGAGGCGGGCGTGGGTGTGACGATGCAGAGCGTTTTCGGTGGGGCGGCATGGGAGCGGGACGAGGCGTTGGGCGGTGCGGGTAGGGACGCGCGGTAGGCGGCTGTGCGCGCGCGCACTGTTCCCTTGCACGCGCATCGACGCGCACGGCACGCGTACCCATGAAGATCGAAGATCAAACGACTGAAGAAGCGGCGCGCCGCGCACCCGCTACGCGCCGCCAAGAGAAACCACCCTTTTCCTACATTGCCCTCATAGTGATGGCTATACGACATTCACCGAATAAACGGCTAACACTAAGCGAGATTTACGCGTTCCTTCAACAACAGTTTCCATTCTTCCGTAGTTCATACCAGGGTTGGAAAAATTCCGTCAGACATAATTTGAGTCTAAACGAATGCTTCGTGAAACTACCCAAGGGTTTGGGTCGGCCGGGGAAAGGGCACTACTGGACAATAGATCCATCTTCAGAATTCATGTTTGAAGAAGGTTCATTCCGTAGACGACCGCGAGGATTTAGGCGTAAGTGTCAAGCATTGAAGCCTCAGTTCGGTAGCGGAGGTTATTTATGCGGGGGTGGCGTGCCAACACTGCCGCCGTCGCAGCCCACGGGGTACGAGCTGGCAGGCGGGAGCGGTTCGGGGACTAGCAGCGGCCCCACTTTAGACTACGGCGCCTGCGCTTATTCTCACACAAGTTCCACCGGTCAACAGCTGGGGTATAGTAGCGAATACTGCGCTTATGGTGCTATGGGAGAGCGCGAATGGCCGCTAGCTTACGGTCCAGTGGAGCCAGGATATCGCCCACCACCAACATCACCGCCACCACACCACGAATTATCTGACCTCATACCGAACTATCAATACGCCGTCGCCAATGAACATGGTAAGTGTTATTACATACTTACGTTTTTTTATATCTAAAATTAAACGAGCCTTTCATCAAGAAATCTAGATATATACGCTGCAACCAAAATACCTTTACAAGAAAACCGTTGAAACGTTTAGTTCTTTATACTGCTAATTTTAGTCCATTGTGATTCCGTCAGGAGGGCTGCTATAAAATAGAACCTAAACGCATGAAACGGCACGGAACTTCGATCGCATTGTAAATTAATAAAATTTATAATCCAGGTGTGACCGTTGTTAAAGACTAACCTATTACTCGAAAGTAATATGGCTCTTTCTATTAGCGAAACGAACATTTAAATTTACAAACATTACCTCTTTACAGGTAATAGTAGTATCTATAGATAACAATAAAATAATGCAATTGTATAATATCTAAAAGGATTAATTAAACATTTTCGTATAAGTACTTTTGATGTGTAAAGCAGTGAACGGAGTGGAGACTCGGCGTGGATCAAAAGTAATTATATTTTGAGATATATCATGTACAAAGCTTATGTAATTAAGCTAAATTAAGCTTAATGCCAATCGTGGTAGCGTTAAAATTGTAACATCGGTGGTTATTTTTTTATAACTACGTCAATAATGTTCTGACGCATTCCGCCGTCACCAGGACATTGAAATCTACAAGATACTACAGTTAAGTTTTCAACAACCGTGATTGTATCTACCAGGATCATACATAAATAAATATCTAAGAGACGATAATGCTTTGGTTACATTTACGTGCAACTGAAAGGTCGAAAATTATTCATCGACGTTTTTGGATACAATACCTTGAGCTCGGCTGTACGTATCATAACTTGGTTAACGCTCTTGAATCCAACAATATACAATACAATCTAATAACTTGCATGCACACTTAACCGTTACAACTTTCCTGAATTTAATTTTTTTTATTAATAACATACTCCTATAATCTACTTACCTAAATCGTTGATAATATCTTAACAAAAGGTTTACCTACAAATTTCGCACGAGACACGAGTACAAGATCAGATTTGCAGCCTTTATAAAAATACTAGCGGGCCCGGCAAACGTTGTCCCGCCCTGATTATAAAAAAAATACCTGGACAAATTATATACCAAAACGTTCCTCGTGAATCACTTTATCCACCGGTGTAAACCGCATGACAATCCGTTCGGTAATTTTTGAGTTTATCGCGAACAGACAGACAGACAGACGCGGTAGGGGACTTTGTTTTATACTATGTAATGAAATAGGGTGAATTGTAAAATTATACTTTACAAGATATAAACTCTTAACACCTTATAGTGAATTCAAAATTCAAGAACAAAGGTTTATCTTTTCAACCGCAAATGTACAAGATAATCGTTATATGTAATACGTCTCGCAGATTCATTTCATGGTGCTTATTACTGCTTTGTGTGTTTAGTCAAGATGATTATTAATAATTTAGAGTTTTATAAAGGACTAGCTTCTGCCCGCAATTTCGTCTTACTTACTGTTAATGAATAACTTTCGGCTAATATTATAAAAACCGCCGATTTAAAAACATTCTTCATTGGTGCTCCGCTCCTATTGGTCTTAGCGTGATGATATATAGCCTATAGCATTCCTCGATAAATGAGCTATCTAACACTGAAAAATCGATCTAACTTTTGAAATCGAACTACTTCCTGAGATTAGCGCGTTCAAGCAAACAAACTCTTCAACTTTATAATATTAGTATAGATTAGTCACCTTGAACAACAGAAGCAAGTAGAATCGTCTTATATCTATACATATAATAAGAATGTAAACTTTTTAGATTTATGTGAAAAAAAATGTTGCTGGTGTCTTGGGATAAGCAATAAAATACATTTCAATCATTTTTAGAAATATCTGTCTGTTTGTATGAACAAGCATCACTGCTAATGTACTGCGTTCATCATAAAACCTCTTTAAGAAAATCATAAAGCATATATTCGAGTAACATTTAGTCTTTATTTCATTAAAATCGGTTCGGTCTATCAAAAGTTTTTGTACTTTTAACTTACGAGTTAACTTACGAGAGAAAAGTAGATAAGTACTTCATAGATTCAAATGATTTTATTAGTAACTATTTTTTTACATTAGGTTCCACGCGGACAGAGTCCCGAGCACAGCTAGTAGTAAATATATTGGAATGTCATAACCGAGTTATGACGGAGGTGAAAATTGAGCATAACGTCCGGGCGGCAAGATGAAGAAGAAATAAATATCGCCATATGACTAAAAGCAGAAAATGTAATTTAACAAGTTATGTAATTTCTGTATTATGTAATATGATAATAACAATTATATAAGTTTGTTAAAAATACAGACGGTGAAATTATTATTCCAGCTTCATACTAAGGTTACACCGCGAAATAAACAATGTTTTCACAAAAATCTAAAAAAGTATAGACACGTTAAATTTACATTCTTATCATCATTATCATTACATAGTATAGCACAAAGTCCCCTACCGCGTCTGTTTGTCTGCTCGCGATAAACTCAATAACTACTGAGCGGATCTTTATGCGGTTTTCACCAGTGGATAAAGTGATTCACGAGGAACGTTTTGGTATATAATTTGTCCAGGATTTTTTTTATAATCAGGGCGAGACAACGTCTGCCGGGCCCGCTAGTTATATGTATAATATTCACTTTCACGTAAACTCTCATTAATATTTTTGAATTGTGATAAAAATTAAAAATAGGAAAGCTCACAAGCTTAATATCACATTATATTAGAATCTATTAAAGAAGTAAGGTTGGTTTGGTTGTAGTAGAATTACTGACGCGATTCAATATTATTTCTACTAATAGAAAATTGCATTACGTCTGAGTGACGTATGCGGAAGCTGCGGACAATCAAGAGTTAAAAATGACCGGAAGCTTAGTGACGGAAACGTCTTACAATTTGATAAAAATCGCCTGTGACTTTCTTTGTTACATTACTATACCAAAAGCATTGCTACATAAAAACCCAAGATGCACACTTAACGGAGTCACAGAGTCTTTACGGCACACAAAAATGAGTGCATAATTTTGGATTATGTAGTGATTTCAAATAGTCTCGCGTCGCTTGCGTCCTTGTAAAAACAACTTTAAATCATTCAGGCAAGGTTAAATTTGCAAAATCATAAGTGTATCGCATAACTATAACCACGTATGTATATTGGGGAGTTTTTGCGGTCGGTTTTGAGCGCTACTTTTATTCGAGACTGTACGTCTTGGGTGTCAATGACGAAAAGTATAAAATAACAACACTTGACTGTGCCAAATTTCGATCCAATATTCGACAATCTCTGTTTGATATTCAATTAGTCAATTTCATATAAACACATCTATATTTATACACGTAAGTTAACATTCCTATCATTGATTAAAGTAGTTCTCTTTAGATATCATATTGCGGCTCATATACTTTCAGATGATTATATAAGTACGCTTTGTACTTTATTACATTTTATATGAGGTGTTTAAAGTGTTTTTCTTTTAATACACCGTAGAATGGCTAAGTAGATACTGTAGAGTAGGTTCATATATCTTTGTTTATAAAAGTGTAAGGTAATTTAATCCCTGGACTGTCTAAAACAATAAGGGCGTTATTACAAAAAAGTTAAATACGTATTGAATACTTGCTTTAAAAAAGTTTGGATACTTACGTATTTAATGCACCGCGCTCGCCGAACGTTCGACATTTTGCTCATCTATCTCAGTTTGGTTAAGTTAGGTTCGATTTGTGAAAAAGGATAACAAGATCTTGCCGCGGCAGCCTTCGGCAAGCGCGGTTCATTTAATACGTAAGATTCCAACCTTTTTTGAAGCAAGTATTCAATACGTATTTCATTTTTTTGTAATAACACCGTAAGAGTTTAAATTCCGCACCAACGAATGCAGACCTCATGATGTACTGGTCAAGAGACTGTTAGTGGCTTAATTTTTTTAAAAAGACCGTGTTTATTACAAAACTTGAACAATAATAAATTATTTTAAAGTAAAATTTAAAAAATGGTTAAATATTTAAGAACATTTTGAGATCTGGGTCTTAAAAAATCAGCCGACGGGTTAAGAATTCTTTGTGTTTATTAAATCCTCCGACCAATAAAGCGTTATTGGATCAAAATAATCTTTAGTAATAATTGAAACAAGTCCTGTGCGCCTGTTTCAGAACGTCTTTCATATTTTAAACGTGTACTTTGGAAAGTGTCATTATATACAGAGTGGATCTTTTTAATTCCACCTGGAGGGAAAGTGCTCTAAATAATAGAGATAGCGAATTTTACTCGAAAGGAACATTTTTGAAAAGAAATAAAACTGCATTCAAAGATTTGCATCACCCGGTAATTGAACCGACTAAAATCTGTATAAATTACACCCTGTAATTTTATTGCATCGATCGTTAGGGTCAATCACAAGGATGAAATCTCTCTAACATACTTGGTAAATTTAATGAAAGGAAAACCATGAAATCTTCAATTATTTTAATATTTACAAAAAATGGTAAACTAATTATTTGCTCGAAATGGGCTCCATTTTCTTGGATACACAAATTTATTCTTTTAACAAATTAATTTCTAGTAACCTTTAGTAACGTGTTGTGGTGAATATTATAAATCGTATTCTGAACTTCGTCTTTCAACTCGTTTACACTCACATAAGATTTAATGTAAATTTTATTCTTTACATATCTCCAAAAGAAAATCTAAAGGGGTGAGATCTGGTGATCCTGCAGGCCATCTGATTGTGCCGTTTGTATCAATCCAGGTATTAACATGTTTATTAATGTAGAAAGTACTGATTCTGCTGTTGTGGCTGGAGAAACATCTTGTTGTATAATTATGTGGTTTCGCTCTTCATCGGGAAAACCATTAAAATAATTTCTGAAGAGGTTCAGTATTTCAAGATACTTGACAGTCTTTAAATGACCTTCGTACACAAGAAAATGCAACAAAATGCAGTTTTATCAAAAATAAAGAAATGTTTCTTTGGAACAAAATTTGCTATCTCTATTATTTAGAGTACTTTTCCTGCAGGTGGCATTAAAAATTCCAATTTGTATAACCGAATATCTACCGGGTAAGCGCGATTCATCGTAGACCTCATCTTCACTTACCATCAGGCGAAATGGAAGCCAAGCGCGTGCCTGTAGGACATAAAAAAATGCCTAGTCTCAAAAGTTTTTTGTCCGCCAATAACAATATTTTCAAAATCAATTCAGTCGTTTCAGAGATTAGCATAAACAAACAACTAATGTACATTTATTTTACACGTATTTCATTAGATTACTTGGGCGTAACCAAAAATATGTATATATCTGGAATCATACGGAATGTTTAGAAAAGTTTAATCACAATCCCTAAAAGGATTGTGAGTTTTACGTGCATACATACAAAGAATTTTATATATCGATATATTTATACTAACGGTTGACAACCACGCGCCGGCACTTTTCGATGAACCACAGATAAAGAATCTGGCCCTGTTCCATCGATATATTAGACGTCTAAGTTACTTACAAAAATCCGTCATACCGTTGAAATGTTATTGTTTACAACTTAGCTATTAAAATAAATAAAAAAAAAAACTGTGTGTGTACTTATGTACACGCGTTAGAAGTTATACTTCTTTGGCGTAACAATATAAAAATCTATTCAAATATTATATCTTTCGCCTTATTCTTTCTGCGTTTGTAGAAAAAAACGACACTAACAATAGAAAAAAGGTATTTAATACATTGAAAGTTTTAATACAAAGAAATACAAACAACAAATACAAAGAAACAAAATGTTGACTAAAGCTAACTTCAGGGTGTCGGTTTTTCGTGACGGTGTGCGCGCGTATCGTAAAAATTTACTCTCATCATTTTTCACTAACGCGCCAAAAGAAGTATAACTTCAATATATAACGCGTGCAAAACCGTAGGCAAAACCAATTATTTATAAGGTATCACTTTACTTTAACCTACTTACACTGAAATAATTATATCTTCTTAAGACAATTGTTTCAAGTATACAAGACAGAAGTCTATGCAAACATAGTTTATGTTCTTTTTTTTGTAACTCAAAAACAGTCATTACATACAAAAGATTAAAATTTAATACCATAATACAAGTGTTAGATTTTCTTTTCTATACAATTATTTATACTAGAGGCCGTCCAATAGTCTTAATCTGACCATAATAAGGCGTCCAAATTTTTCTTCACGTGTTAATATATGGAAATTATCAAACATATATTGTAGAACATGAAAAATGAGGAATAAAGGAAAACATCCCCAATTTTTTTTTCTTGATAACACTAACGCTTGTCATCGTCAACTAAACAATAAATAATAGTAAAAAAAAACTAAAAAAACACGCTTTCATAAAAAATCCAACGAAAAACAGAAAATAAAATTTAATAAATTTGGATTAAGAATAGTGTAAATTAGAAATAAATGTATATTTTTGTAAAAAGTGAAAAAAAAAAGATTAAAATACTGATATCTGGAGGTCATTAGTTTAGTTGGATTTTTTATGAAAGCGTGTTTTTTAGTTTTTTAAACTATTATTTATTTTTCATTTTTTAGTTTAATTTTTTTAAATTTTTTCTAGTTATTTTTTTTTTTTTTTTTCGGATTAATGCATTGTCATCGACCTTTGACAGGTGTGCAAAGTTTGAATTAAATCTGATCGTTCAAAGTAGGACAAAATCGAGCTCAAAGGGGTCGGTTACAAACAAACATACATACAAACATACAGGTGAAGCTAATAAAAGCGTGATAAAAAAGAAAGTTGAGGCAGTATTATGAGTGCCCAGAAAAGTGAAACCTCAAACTAATGGAATAACTGTTTATAACAAATCGATTTTAGTCTGAATTTTTTAAATTTCGTAATTTATAAATTGAAATTATTAACATTAGTCCGATTTTCACATCTATTGCCATTCCGAGCAATAGTTATATATATATTTTCATACACTTCATTAATTAATCAAAAATATGTTGAGACGCATAAAATATGAATATTAAATGTATACAGGCCACTATAATACGCGTCACTAGTCTGACGCAAGCGCAATACGTCACGACCATGTCGGTCACGCTTTACTAGCATGTCGCTGACGCGAAACCAAAAGTTTTTCTCCATACAAATTCCACTCGACGCGCCTATCTATCGAATCTTTTACTTCAAAATAAGTACGCATGTAGTATAAAAGTGTGTATGCATGTCGAGCTTGTCGCGGTCATCGGTGACACGAAATCAAGATTTTCCTCGTCTAAAAATCGCTCGACACGGCTAAAGAGATAATCCTTTTAAAAATAGGTTGAGGAAGATGTACGTAACTATTTTGTACCTGCCTACTTATTATAGACTGTAAGTTTATGTAGCGTATTGTGAAAGAATGCGCCGAAAACATTTTTTTACCCAACTTCGTTTATCATTCCTTGTGTATTTCATTTTTTTACGTGGGGATAATCTGCATACGACATGCCCATCTCTGGTTGGGCAGCGGTGAATGGATTATACCAGAGTCTTACCGCTTAAAACACGAGAGTTTTCCACCTTTTGGCTGGGGAAGTCTCAAACTCAAAACACTAGATCTCAAACGAATTGGTGAAAGTTTGTGCGTGGAACACATAGGCACTTCGTCTTTTGCCTGTATATTCGATGCAAGAATGACGAACTTGTCCGCGTCCATCCTACAGCGCCTGGAAGACAACGCGACAGCGTCGACCGCGGCAGAAGAGCTCGGTGTTCTGCTTTCTTTCTCTTTTTGCCATCTCTTTTGTAAACATAACGATGATAGAATTTCAACATCTCTTTGTGTATCATACTTTACGTATAGCATTTTTAAATTATTTATACATCATTTCAAAAATAATGAAGTGAATAAATTTTGTAGTTCGTTGTTAAGCTGCATGTAGACAGGTAACGAGATTTTGCGTCTTATGATATTATAACATGTTAACGTTAGAAAGTGTAATCTTAATATATATATTTCTTGTGTGCGTGTGTATGTGACTGAACTCCTCCTAAACGACTGGACCGATTTTGATGAAATTTTTTGTGTGTGTTCGTGGAGATTCGAGAATGGTTTAGATTCACAATTGGACCCGGCAGGTGGCGCTGCGATCGACTTTTAGGATTTTTTTTGTTTTCAAGGCAGGACAACGTCCGCCCGGTCCGCTAGTATATTAGAAAACACAAAACTAAATTATAAAATACTAGGTTTTGCCAGTGGCTTCATTCGCGTTAATATATATTTAACTTAACCCTCGGAAACAGTATTTTTTTCTAGATGAAAAGTACTTACTGTATGCCCTTCTTTACCCTTGACAACATATATGCAAAATTCCCTGATGATCGGTTGAATAGTTAAGACGAGATAGAGTAACAGACAAACTCACAATGGTCAACAGCGTAACGACCTACCTCGATCTCTAGAGGTCGCGCTGGATCGCTCGTGTATAGGTTGAATAGGGAGGATGCGAGATTGGAACCTTGGGACACACTTGAGCGAATCGGGTGGGAACGGGGATGGGGAACTTCCACTCTGAAGCGAAATGTTCTCCCAAAAGGTAATCGCGGGTGAGATGAACGAGTCTGGCGGTCCAAACATGATCGAACGCTCTGGCTACGTCAAAAAAGACCGCGAGATTGCGATACGGTACTCTGTATTCGCTAAAGTGGTATAAGATGTGCTCTATGAGGTAGTGCACTCGGTGTGTACTGGAGTGTCCAGCTCGAAAGTGGAATTGCTCAGGCAGCAACAGATTTAATTTGGAGATAGTGGATTGAAAACAATTCAGAAGGAACCGCTCGTATAATTCACGTAGAATGTCTAGAAGTCTCATTCGGACGATTTAAAAAGTATTGACATATTTTACCGAGGATAGCGAAATGTACGGACGCACAACGAATATAGGTAAAAAGTAAGAAAATGACAAATAGAGAACGAATAGAAGAGGACATTAGTATAGAATAAGTCAACATATAACTGTAAATTTTGAACGCTCACAGGTCTGATTAATCAGGATACTAACGCTATGATAGCTAGTTCATCTAAATTCACTGGTCTTTCAAAGAGATAAACGATAGCTGCTAAATTGATATCAAAAGAAAATTACTCAACCTCTGCATCCTCCTTTCCTAAATAAAAGTATTCAACCTTCGATATTGTACCAACAAAGTATCTAATTGCATATGCTTTGAAAATAAGAGAATATGTATAAATATAGTGTTACGGAAAGATGATTGAAATGGAATTGCACTGGTCATTTGATAATAAACAAAACAAATAGACAATAATCAGTAAGTAGCAACAATTGACCAGTATCCCAAATACCAAAAACAAAGGAAAAAGGATGCATCAGACACATGAGTATGGAGTTGGATCAATTAAAAGATAATTTAGAAAATTATAAAACAACTAACCTGCTAATACACGAACTGAAAAGTGCAAAAAGATAATATTGACTAATAGAATTTATTTTTTATTATTATCATTATCAATTATTGTTGTTTCATACATTTTAATGACCAGTTTAATTTTTAGGCATTTCAGGCAATAGAGAATGTTGTATTTATGTTAATCTATTTTTTACTACTATTAGCGTATATTACTCGCATGGTGGTGAAATAATTTTAATGATAACTGAATAATTTACGAAACCATTCTCTCATTTAGATAATCGCAGTCTTACTAAAGTCTGATTAAATTGATTACTACCAAAGATGATATGTATGTTTTGCCTCCCACCTCCCACGTATGTAAAATGTATGCAAATAAATTATACAGTTTTGGGATGATGTCACTAAGGCCTTCAATGTTTTCACGTTTGAAAATGGAATCATACTGCTGCCATGTTAATGTTTTTCACGCATACTTCAAAAAAGTACGTAGCGATTTGCTTCTTATTCTTGAAGTAAAACTTCTTTAGGCGCGACTAAGAGGCAACTGGACGACAATGCCGCAAGTCCGTTACGGCAATGTCGCGTTACGTTTCTGTACCATCCCGTTTTTAAATATTTTTGATTTTGTCAATAAATAGTTTATAAAAAAATAATTCAAACATTTTTGAAACAAAAAATTTAATAATAATAAAAATCATACAATAGAATTAATTATGTAAATATAGGCGCGCGACCGTGCTGCCATCTGGTTTCAATGTAAGTAAGTAACTAATTAAATCAAAGTTTCATTATCTGTAGTGCCATCTATCAGCTAATTCGGAACTTAAATAACACAGGAAATATTATTAGCAACTCTTTGTAATAAAGTCAATAAAATATAGAAAATTATGAACAGATTACTATGAAAAGTAACGAATTAAATTAATTATGATTTAATAGAAGTTTTGGTTATGTTTAATTATTATCGAAGTTTTACTTCAATCGCGTGCGACGTTTACACTCACTCCTTTTTTTTTGTTAGTAATACAATTATGCTATTACTCTCGTCCTACTTAGTAGTACTAGAGTAGAATTCACTCGCAACATAACAGAATAATAAATATAAACAGTATTTGTATTTTGCAGTAAATAAAGGTTTAATCATAATAATTAATAAATGAGTCTACAGTAAGTGAAGTATTGATACTTACATATTAAATGCACCGTACCGAACCAAGACGGGAAAATTGAAAAAAATAAATCGCGGCAGCGGTCGGCGAGCACACTGCGTTTTGTATATTCGCAACTTGAAGATTTTAAAGTTGAAACAAATCAGTTTAGTCTCGGTTTGGTTAGGTTAGGCTAGACTTGCGAACGGACGCGGGGACGTCAGTTGCCGCGAAAGGAAGGCCCGAGACGTAAAAGCACGGTCTCAGCCGCCGCTTCAACACAGAAACATGGGGAGAGATATCTCTATTCCCGAGAGGAGGGTCCCCGTTTTACTATCTTGCGGGTGACCCAAGCGCGTGGCCAGGATTGTGGCGTATGCTAGTCGTGAAACCGCTCCCTGGTCCACATTCGCGCTGAGCGGCAGAGGGGTTTTTAGTGGGTAGGAGTCCCACATAACCCTCGAGCTGTCCCCCGGCAGTGCGAGGCGTATCACATGGATGATTTTCCCCTCTTAAAAAAAAAAGGCTAGACTTGAGAAAAAGGATAACGCGAGCTAGCCGCGGTAGCGGTCGGCGAGCGCGGTGTATTTAATACATAAGTATTGAAATATTTTAGAGGGTGTAAAGAACTGTTGCTTTATTATTTCTGTTTATCCTAGTAGAAACTTTTTCCTAATATAAGTTTAACATAAATGCGGATCAAATAAAAGGCTTATAAAAATTGCTGCCACAAATCATATATTTTTTTAAATATAAAAGAAAATAATAGAAAATGAAAATTCCTTATTAATATATTCGTTATTTGAAAATAGTTCTTCATAAGTGATAGAACCACGCTGAAGCTATTACTGGTTTCAGCATGAATGTGTCAGCTCGCCCGGGGTACTATCACCCGACCCACAGAAACACCCATGTGAAGTAACAGTGCTTGCATCGTTGCATTTAGTTCGGTCAGTGAGAGCGTCGGAGACCCACCTCCCCTCTCACCCTCCCACCCTCCACAGTCTTTCCCTCCAAACACAAGCTGGCAATGCACTTGCGGCTCCCCTGGTGTTGTTAGTAGTTAGTGGACGGTGGTGACCACTTAACATCAGGTGAACCACCTGTTCTTTTGCCTCTTATGGCATAAAAATATTATTTTCAGAATATATATAACGAAGTAACTATTTATTATTAAATTAAAAAATGAAAACTATTAAAGTTACTATTTTTTAACTTTTGTAAAATTACTTAGTTATAATAATATTATTACTCAATTAATTTGTAAATAAAACGACTTATGACGGCCATGAATCTAAAATATACTATACAATATGATATTTTGTTTGAAACAAAGTATAAATCCTAACAGAATAAGATACCCATAGAACAAAGTGTGTATTCAGTTTCAACAGAAACATCTATGAACCAAAATATGATGAGGATGGATATAAAACACAAAATACAAAAACAAAGTATACTATAAGATAATTTAATCTTATACTTAATAAACATTGTCGAACAATATTTCCTAAAAACTTAATTTTAAATGAATTATTTTATTAAATTGACTGAAATTTATAATATTCATATATGCGTATTTATTTTTTGTTTCTGATTATATATTCTTCTCACTTTATAAGCCTTACATTTTCCGTCAAATTCACTTGTCGGTAAAGATTGAGACGTTATTTGAGAAATAAAATAATTATATAATGAAATGATTCTACTAAATTAGCATATACATTATCTGTAAAACGATAAATAAATTATTGTTCCGGTATTTATGTCTAGACAAAACTGGTTTACTCCATGCTTTGTAAAAGATCTAGGTTGACTGGCGTAAGTCATATACATATAATAGTTAGGTGTCGTTTGCTACGTCACAGACTGCGTCACACAGAATCAATACCTCAGACTAGAATTCGTCTAGACTGCGCATTCCCGTATATATTGATGTCCCCTTTACACACGGAGTATTGACTAAAGTTAGGTCTCGCATAGCTCGGGTACCAGGGACGCATAAATAAAAGAAGTCAATCTAGGAACATGCAGTGTTTCCGCTATCTTACGATTTGTTTCACAAAACTCGTCTCATATAATTTTTCTTGACTATTTAAATTGAAACTTTTACTAAAATACATTTTTATGCGTAATATTTATTCTTTTGTAAAAAAAATCCTCTTTTTGTAGAAATAATGGAGTGTTTAAGAGTTGCAGTATTTATTTACGATTGTTGAGTTCATTTGTTTCAGTTTCAATGAATTATTTTAGAAATGTTCTAGAATAATAATCATGTTTAATTGTAAAGTTAAACGACATTCTTCAACAATACCTATCATTTGTTTGCACAGAGAATTGTACTCTTTTTTTTATCCAATAATCAAAAGTATTTGGTATTTATTCACTGTAGGTAATATTTGCATAGATTAGCTTGAAATGGTAAATCATCTTGCCGAATATCAACATAACGTCCCGTGATACAATGAATAAATAAACTTTTACTTTCAATACACACAGCGTCCGAATCGATTTGTTTCATATGCAGCCCAGTCTAGTCTAGACTTCATACATAAAGAACCATTTTATAACACTGTCATACCACTATCAATTCATGTTCTCCTGGTAAAACGTCATTTCGACTTGCACTAAAATGCAGGCTATCCACGTTGTGGGCGGGGTTGGTTTGCATGCAGAGTGCATGCATTCATCGGACAACGAGATGGTTTTTGAAGTTTAAAAAAAAAAACAATTTCTTTTAATTAATAGATTAATCTATATTTATTGGTAATAAATTTATTAAGTAAAAGTCAGTTTCACTCAATATTTCGATCAATATTACCTAATTCAGCCCTACCAAATATTATTTGTACATGCATTATCATTTCGATGTGTCAACTGTTTGAAATAAATTACATTAGTAATATATTTTTAGATGAAATAAATCGCTATTATGCTTCTATTAATGAATGCAATTAGTACGAAAAGTTAAAACGTTTTCCATAACATTGTAATAACATTTTAGTAGGGAATTCTCGGTGAAAAACTACAAAAAAGAGAAATTCAACTCAAAAACCACTTGACTGACCTTTATGCAATTTTCCACATTATCACATCTCAATCAATCAATCTGTAAGAATTGTCAATAACACTTCTGGAAATCATAAAATAATGGTCTTCAAATTTACAATTTTATTTATTCCCAACAGTTTCTCATGACCTTTTTATACATGGAAAGCATTATATATTGTATACCAATTCGCGTTTTTGGTATAAAAATTATGAGTAACACTTATATAAATCTTAAAATGTAAGTAAAATTACGAGAAGAAAATAGTTGCAGCTAAGTAAACGTGTGCAGACAATATTATATCGTTATCAACAAAATTGCCGCAGACATAAATATCAGCGACCTGACCTGACTTCGCGCGAGTGCAGTGTACTATGTGACGTCATAATTTATACGAATTAGAACGAATTTTTTGGTGCTTTGATATTAACAGTATATTAAAACCTTTTTATACGACTTCTATTCATTGAAATAATATACAGTAATTTAGGTTTACATGAAATTTTTAAGGTGACTAAAATGCTCAATTGGATAAGAATGAATACTATGCTAGTCAAAACAGCGTTTCAAATAATATTATTTTGTTATTATGTAAAAGATAAAAAGGTTACTGTAGGTTATCCTTAGGAGACAGATACTTCAGATAGGGACATTTATGTGGGTATTTTCAAGGTTTTCAAACTTCGTAGCACATTATCTCGTATCTCATAAGGTTTACCCAGCGTCAACAATGTCAGCGCGCGAAAAATATTTTATACAACATGATTACTGTATACGGATTTTTCTCCGCTTTACATAGATATAATATGCATGTTTACGTATAAATTTATCGAAAGAAATTCGCTAGACGATAGTGAGAACCGTATGAAGATCCGTTACGTAGTTTAGAAGATATATTGGAACCCACAGACGTATGTAGAATGCGATTTTGTGTTGTACTATCTATTTTTACAATTAAGTATTTCTTGGATTATTATTGACTATTATAATTTTATTACTAACTAATAACCACCCTAGACTACACACAGGATATTTGGCTAAAGCTTTTTAAGAATCGCATCAACAGTTTTAGTGATTGTATCTTATCTCATAATATTGTATAATGTTAAATAATAAATTGTTTATAATAGTGTTCTGGTGTAGATATAACTTTTGTCGCAACTCTATAGCTTAAGGATGGCTATACGTTAGGAATCCTTAAGCTTGGGTGCGATAAATAAATAAATAATATCCCTAAGGATGTTTCACTCCATCAAGAGTATAAATTTTTCATTTTATACACTCACAAGTATAATTACCTAAGAGATCACCTTATTATAAAATATATCATCATACTGCAAAAACTATGGAATAAAATTGTACTTTTTTATTTGGTTTTTAAAGATTATTCTGTGTTTAAAATAACAACAGGGTATCGCTGATTTTTCTTTTTACGGTGAAATGCGCTTAGAAATCTGTTATTTAGTTCCTGGACCGAAGTGCAGCACGACGCGACGCTGCAATGCAAGCGACGTATAGCTGTACTATGTCAGTGTTTTAACACTATACTTGACTGAATTTTTGTATTGAACTTATCAGTTTACAGTTTATTCCACACACACTCTTCTACATTTTTCTTTACGAACCTTAGAACTTACTTATATCATTTATAATAATTCACATTAAATAATTCCGACTGTTTATAAACAAACGAATAACGAGCGAGGTACAAGATTTAAAAAAAAACAACTTTATTTTAAATGCAAAAGTTGTGAATAAGAATTTACCAGAAGCAGGTTTTCGAATTTAAAAATCGGACTAATAATAGACGCTGTCTGCAGGCGAAAACATGTCGTTATTATTTTAAGCTAAATGATCTTTGATTAACATCTAAACGAACATTCTGCACTGGTTTTATATTTAACGAACTGTTAAATTCAAACATAACCCGTTGCCATTAAACCGCCAAAGATTAAGGCGGGGAGTACATAGGCTAATAAATACCTCGAGTCCGGCACAGGGCCGGATAATCGACAATTTATTGCCTTCCATGTGCGCCACGGCCCGTTTCTGAGAAGCACCAACACTCCCTTACGACGGTCATAAAAGCTGTGGTAACATGTGCAATGGCAGCGCCTGCATCACTCGGACGGTTCTGTTCTAATGCTCATTCGCTTTTAACATCGGGCCATGAAACATGATGTAAAACGGTCACAGATTCAAAAAGCACTCATCGTCTTTCGGTATTCCAATTTTACTACACGATAATTTAACAAAGCGCTATTTAATTTGTACCATTTACTCAGTCGTATATCTCTACTACATCAAGAGGTAAATTATCTGAATATATTTTTGTAGAAAATAATGACGGCATCACGTCGCCCCTTTTTTCAAATTTTGTGATTAATATGTATTATAAAGAGGGATCACAAATTCACATTCTTATAACGTCATCGTTAAAAATATTTCTGTCCCTATGTTTGTATGTCCTGATTTAACTTAAAAAAAGGCTTATTGATAAATTAAAAGTGGTTTAGTTAAATATGCTGAAAATTAAACGTAAATTCCATTTTTGTGAATTGCCAAATTGTATACACGTGATTTCTAAATTGATAGACTCTATAAAAAAATTAATAACACTTTTATTCCTTGCCATTGACGAGTTTGAATCTTTTATTTATAAGTCTCTCTATTCGTCATACATGACGATCCTTACGATATCTACTAATCAACAATATTATATTGAAGTTATACTTCTTTTGGCGCGTTAGGGAAAAATGATGAGAGTAAATTTTTACTCCGTCACGAAAAACCGACGCCCTGAATTTATTACGACGCGCGTGCACACCGTCACGAAAAACCGACACCCTGAAGTTATAACGATGCGCCCGCACACCGTCACGAAAAACCGACACCCTGAAGTTATTACGATGCGCGCGCAGACCGTCACGAAAAACCGACACCCTGAAGTTAGCTATAGTCAACATTTTTGTTTCTTTGTATTTGTTGTTTGTAGTTCTTTGTATTAAAACTTTCAATATATTAAACACCTTTTTTCTATTGTTAGTGTCGTTTTTTCTACAAACGTAGATTAAGGCGAAAGATAAAATTTTTGAATTTTTTTTTATCTTGTTACGCCAAAGAAGTACAACTTCTAACGCGTGTTTATAAGTACACACACGCATTTTTTGTACACTTTCTTTATACAATAATTTCAAAGCTTTCATACAAGAATTTATGTTAAGTTACCATTATTTACGAGTTATGTACTCTTATGTGTGCGTCCTCTAAAGTAACATGATGTTATAATGTATAAGTTGGAAATTTAAAATATTATTTCAGTGAGCTTATGAAAGTTTACGAGTATCACTATTGTTCCCAATAAGAAAGTTATTGGAAATCACACTATAACAAACACAATGCCTCAAATTCCTTCACAGACAACGAAAAAAATATAACCTACAATAATAGAGGAAGCCATTAAATATCTACTCAACGATTGCACATTTATCAGTGCCGTAGTTTACGTATGTTAATATCACCTCAAGATTCTTCATGTTTTTTTATAAAAACAAACCGTTCGGCTACGTCTCTACGATGGAAAACGTTTGAATGGAATATAACTTTGCATTATCGTCTCACCAGGTTTTGAAAGAACTGAGTCATATATATTATTCCGGTATCCCTCTATATGTACCAGTAGTCTCCGTTCTTTAATGGAACGAAGTTCCTTAATGCGCCTTGTGGTAGGAGTTTAATAGTTGAAATCGTTACGTAAGGAAATAGCGCTGTGGTCCTTTACCTCCTTGCCTCTTGCTTTTGTATAACACTGTGTGTGTGTGTGCATGCCCGTTTTATAACCTCAGTACTGCCGGCGTGAAAGTTTAATTAAAACTTATTTTTATTTAGCATTTTTTTTAGCAAGTCACCATTTTAAATGTAAATTTTAATAAACTATCAACCCTCCAGTCTGGTATGAATAGCTGCAATGTACTAATGTGGCTTCATAAGCGCTTCTAAAGGATTTAAATGCATTACCTACTACTTTGATATTCACATTTCATTAAAGTCTTAGAAATTACGTAAGAATCTTCACGCTTGCAATTTTGTTTTGTTGCGTGTAATTTTATATCAACAATATCTTCTAAAATATTCATTGAAACTATATGCCGTAAAAGTCAGTTGTGATCTATGTATGTTAAATACTCTATGTAACTAAAGTATAAAATTGCGCAAGCATTAATACTATGTTTTTCAAAATAGCGTAATAAGTAACAAAAAATATTAATATACAACAAAATATTAAAATAAACATAAGTTTAGATGTACATTATGGAACATAAGTTTTATGTATCTTATAAAGTTTAGTCGGCATGCGTATGTACCTAAGCGTTCAAAAACTCCTTCGTTGCGACTCCATAAGAATATATCGACCTTTTTGTATAAAACATACATGTATTATACACATAAACATCCCGGAAGAAATTCTCTAAATAATAATGAAAATAATATCAAAATCCGTTGTGTGCTTTATAAGAGCTAAGGTAACAGGCATAGATACACGAAAAACGACTTTGTATTGGAACAAAATGAATACTTTTTTTATTTCCCTGACCGAATACCTTTTTGAAGTGAAAAATTCTTTAAACGCGTTTAGCGGAATTCGACAGGAGAAAAACTTTTAGTTTCGCATCAGCGACGTGTTAGTAAAGCGTGATAAGCATGCTCGTGACGTCTTGCGTTTGCATCAGCCTAACAACGCGTATTATAACGACCTGTGTACATGTAACATTGATATTTTTTATCGGGCTTGTACACTCCATCATATGTTTGATTAATTAACAAACTGTATAAAAATGTATACCTATAATTACTACACAGAGTACCTGTAGATGTAAAGACAAGACTAATGCTAATAATTTCAATGAACAAATTCAACAGTCATCCCGTTCTTTTGAGTTTTCCCTTCTATCGGCAATGCTCATGACTGCTTCGACATTTTTTGTTTATAGCGCGACGAAGTCATGCCAGCCTAGTAACTGATCGATATATGCTGGTCAATCTCGAAACACGTCAAACTAAAATATAGTCGTTTTTATGGCGGTGACCCAGTAGGGTGCATATATCCTACCTACCACTGTTTGATTACTGCATATGCGTCGTTTACAGACTTAGCGTGTCACAATGGATATCTAATTAACCCATTCCATGCCAGCAAGGCACCAGTATGCGTTTTCACTTGTTTTACCTGTATGCCTACAACGTGCGCCCAGTGGGTTTGTTATACGTGATACTAAAGATGCGTTTTTTATTAGTGTGCTCACAAAAATGTTGCGGTTTTTTCTTCCTCTAGACAATATATTATATTATTCGTCTAGTAACATCGTTACAGTGAAAAATATTACATAGTATAAAACAAAGTTCCCTACCGCGTTTGTCCGTCTGTCTGTTCGCGATAAACTCAAAAACTACTGAACGGATCTTTATGCGGTTTTCACCAGTGGTTAAAATGATTCACGAGGAACGTTTTGGTATATAATTTGTCCAGGATTTTTTTTATAATCAGGGCGGGACAACGTCTGCTGGTCCCGCTAGTAAATAATATAATATGCCTTACTACAGATTCCGTGATATATTTTTATTTATAACTCACCATACAAATCGAAGGGATAATGTACAACCCTTTTGTTAATAGATGGCATCGAAAGGGTGAAATAAAAATGCCATAGTTCACAACGCACACTCTATTCTAATACTGTGAAGTAATTAAAGATTATTAAGTACCAATTAGTATTAATATGTTTAATAATAATAATCTATTGTATCCATATATGCAAATATACATAGTATATCTCAGAACGTTAAACTTTAAAGTTGAAATCTTTATAAAAGATTTTAGCTGTTAGATGTAGTTTGTAAAGAAAAACACCGATGAAACCATAGGTTTTTCTAATTCCGCCCGACTAGTTCCCACTCTATAATCGAAAACCTATCGCCAAACAACTATAGGTGTGTTCCGGCAGAAGCACTTGAGAGCCAGTCACTCTGTATGTTATTACAAAAAAGTTAAATACGTATTGAGTACTTGCTTTAAAAAAGTTTGGATACTAATGTATTAATGCACCGCGCACGCCGAACGTTCGACACCTAGCTCTTCTATCTCTGTTTGGTTAGCTTAGGTTAGACTTGGGAAAAAGGATAACACGATCTTGCCGCGGCAGCCGTCGGCAAGCGCGGTGCATTTAATACGTGTTAATACTTGTTTAAAGCAAGTATTCTAGTAAAAATTATTTCACAGATCACTGTGAAATTTGGCACACCTAAATATTTTCTCATATTTTTTATGATATAGCTTTTATCATAACTCGCCACTATTTGGTGGTAGTTTATATGTTATTCAGGCGGTGTAAATCCATAATTTCAGTCATAGTCAGTCTTTTTATTGATATTAAGTTCTATATTGTAATTTCATATAGAGCAATATCGAGCTTTTGATAGTTTTTTTATAAGAATGGGCATATTTCCTTAGGGTGTGTTTCTTTATCACATGGCATCCATAAAACATTTGAGTCGAAAAACAGCAGCATACATGTGAATTTGATGCTGTGTCAATAGAATAACATACTCGGATTCTAATCGGCTGAGTCATCAAAGTTAGATACAATGTAATAGTTATATTGGTATTGTTATATAGATTATAAAATATGATCAAAAGATTTTATTCATTTTGAAAACGATATCGTAGTGAAAACGATTTGGTTATTAGTACTGTGAGAACGCTTGGTATTTTTTTACGGGATTCGAGAAAACATAAAATTAGTCGGTCGATAACTTGGTGTAATGTATTTCAGCTTACGTACAGATAATGGCATGGAGATACATTGCGTACGAGTCGAACCGAGCGGCACAGAGCCGAGTAGAGGCGCGCCGGCCGCGGTACTACTAGCTGCGCTCGCGCCCGAGCATGATATGTTTACACGAACGCCCGTTTGTTCAAAACGTTTGATCTTTATAAATGCAATAGGTATTTCAAAAATATCGCCGTCGGCGGAACTCTAACGTTCGCTTTCATAAAAAAATCGAAAATGATTTTTAAGAACGACAACCTTGATGCTGTGTTTATTCTCGGCTATAGGTGCTCCGTTTATGAGCATTTCTTGATTTAGCGTAACTGACGTTGTGTTTGAAATTTTTAATTTAGTGTAGTCTGCACATCATCCCTTGTGAGGCATGACTCAACTTGATTGTGCAAACAAAGGTCATTTGAACATTTCCAGAGTTATCTTTCATACTTAAAAACATTTAGTTCTGACTTCTGAAAAGATGTTTCATTTAATTGTTCTTATACATTGTTCAACTTTCGTTTCTCTTTGTGAATCTGTTGTGGTTTAAATTCAGATACCTCTTGTGTTTTGTACATCCGTAAAACTTTTAGAATCAAATTATTAGTAGTTTTTAACGTTCAATTATGTTAATTACTAAGTATACATATCGGCCATTGGGAGCTGCCAAAGGAGTTGGGAATTATTTAGCATCGCCCGACCGGGTGTTACCGCTTACGTCGCACATACAATTTAATCACATTTGTTATGTATACATAAAACGTTTCGTCTCTCGACGATCATTAATTATGGTTCTTTGCATTAACTGTGCTATGCATTCTTACAAACTATGTAATGTACGTCAGCTGTTTGCAGATTAAGATATAAGTATCTTAGCGGTGATCCATAAACCGCATCGTTTATTTCATTTGAGATAGTGAGGCTATTCTTTTTGGTAAGGAGAATGATTTTTATATTGTATTTTATTAGTTTGTGTATAAACACTTATAAACATTAAGTATAGGTTGCAATTTAATTTGGAACTATCCATTTATAATTTAAGCGTACTTTGTTTTTGTTCAATTTTGTTGGTTTCGCACACACATCATTTGGAATTGGTAATATGAATTGAGAGACAATTCACTATTCACTCTCTTGACGTGTTGCATGAGCGTAATATAAAAGTCAAGAAGATTTTTCAGTCATGATTTAGATATAGTCAGAGAGTCGTGGTAATTTTCTTAGTCCTTTAAATGTCTTAAGATTAGCAATCACATGCTAAACAAAATTATCGAACGATTTAATAGCAGAGTTCTTCTCCACCAAGCCCAAAAAATCAAATGGACATGTACGAAGATTATCACAAAGCATTATGTGACCTAGTCTCTTCGTGCTAAACCTAGGGCATTCGTGAAGCAAATGTTCAAAGTTTTGCACAGATGTGTTATCGCAGGGGAAGGTGTTATTGTCAATAATCTAATTTAAGCGTACTGGAGAATATATTTATTTAGTACTAGCTGTGCCCGTGACTTCGTCTGCGTGTAAGTTTATGTAAAAACAGTGATCAATAAAGTCATCTGAATGTATTAAGTCCATTTACTTGTCTACTTTTATCTCGTACTTACCCCACGTCGTCATTAAAACTACATTAACTTTTAAACAAATATTAAGTTACTCCCGAGGATATGCTTTACGATTTTCTTGTCGAGGTTTTATTGTGAACCCCGTATTTAGCAGTGATGCGTGTTCATACAAACATACAGATAGACATACAGACAGACATTTCTAAAAATTATTGAAATGTATTCTATTACTTATTCCTAGACACTTGCCACAATGTTTTTCACGAAAATAGAAAACACGTTAGATTTACATTCTTATAATATGTATAGACTAACTGCTCGCCCCGTCTTCGCACGATACGTCCTAAGGAAGAAAATTACATCAAGTCTTTCCTTTACAGTACGATCATGTATAAAATAAAATGGAATCTGCATAGCTGAACGTGAATTTGTCAATTCTATCAATATATTTGAAGATATATATCCATAGATATCTGTTAATGTTATTGATACTGTCTTATTGACTCCCTTTTTATATGGAGATTTTTTATCCTAAATCCAAATCCAATTTTTAAAACAATTTGTTTCGTACAAATCTTGTCCTAATAATTACATACACAACAAGAAAGAAAAGTCATTTAGTGCCGTTCTAAAGTGATGCACGTTAGCGTTACATGTTAGCGTTTGCCCAAAGTAACTATTCCACCCGGATAAAGTCGCTGGCAGAAGCTAGTGTAAAGTAATCTAACTAACACCGATGGTAGAATAAATAAAGGTAAAGAAAATGAAACCCATGATAGGATAAAAGAGGAAATATACAGACAGTTGATGCTTTATTATATATTCTTACCGTTATTTTATATATTGTAAAATAAACAGCTAGCCGATAACCGCTTGCTTACATTTGAAAATACATTTATCGGATTCCCGTAATCTTCACTAGGTCCTCGGTCCACTTTACAGCTGATCTACTCATACTTTCCGCTGCTTGGTCTCCACTCGACTAATCGACTTTACGTACAATGTGAGTCAACTACCTTCCCTTAACTTAAGTCTAGCAATTAACCATCGCTGGATATAAATTAGTCTTCTATAGTAAATAATTACCTCATATTATATTCCGTAGTAACCATTGATATACAAAAATCCAAGATGCACATTGCACACTTAACGTCTCACAGCCGGGACACAAAAATGAATGCATAATTTTGGATTATGCAGCCACTGCAAATTGTCTCGCGTCGCTTGCATCCTTGTAAAAACAACTTTAAATAATTCAGGTAAGGTAGAATTTGCAAAATCATAAGTTTATCGTGTATATATAACCACGCATGTATTTTATTGGGGAGTTTTTGCACTCGGTTTTAAGCGCTGCTTTTATTCGAGACTGTGTTGTCTTGGATTTTTATATGTCAGGGGTAGTAACCCACATATTCCATAGTCAATTTCATGAGGAGTCGCCCAAACGTTTGAACGTGACTTGGTGGACAAACATTTAAGCAAACATAATTACTTTAAATTCAATTTTAGATCTTTTTTTCTCTTTGTCTGTCTAACTAGCCATAGTCTTGATGTTGTTAATCTCCTTCCTAACACCTATAGATGTGTTTCGGTAGTTGCACTTGAGAACCAGTCATAGATTAATTACAATTTTAGGCCACATCGTCTGTTAATATCAAATGAGTTTGGAGTCAAACGCTGAACCATATAATTAAAAAAAAAACATGAAAGATATATGTACTAAATATTGAATATAAACGTTTAATATATCTTCTAATAAAATCTCATTTATCCCCTCGGCTGACTTTTTAAGACCCAGATCTGAAAATGGCTCAACAAGCTTTTAAATATTTAGCCAATTAAAATTATAATTTTCCTGTATGTAATTTATTCTTCTTCCAGTTTTTCAAATTGTGTATAAATGATATATTGTGTATTTTTTTTTAACTTATGCTGCCAAGTGTCTATTGACCAGTGCATCGTAAGGTCTACTACATTCGTTTGTATGAAACTTAAACGCGTACGGTGTTATTACTAAAAAGTTAAATACGTATTGAATACTTACTTTAAAAAGGTTTCGAATTAAATACACCGCGGTCGCTGAATATTCGCCATCTTGGTCTTTTGTCTCGCTTGGTTACGTTAGGTTAGACTTGCGAAAAAGGATAACGCGAACTTGCCTCGGGCGAGCGCGGTGCACTTATTAGGAAACTTTTTTAAACCAAGTATTTAATACGTATTTAACTTTTTTGTAATAACACGGTTATGGTTTTGGACAGTCTCGGGATTAAGTATAATATAATTTGAACTCTGTAGCTGTATGAAACTTGTCAATACAAGGGTTCATCCACTGGTTTACATAATTTTCCATGTCTAATAAATAGTATATGAAGATTCTCTTATATTAAACGTTTCGTCTGTCCTATTCAAATATATGTATACAAGTATGGTCGAAAGTGTGTCTGTTGGTGAACGTTTACACTCTGAATGACAACGGGTGGACGTCATATTCATAGTTGCTGTTGTAGTTTTTACAAAATTATTTGTGAGCTAAACGATGCAAATTCACATCATTGATTGGTTTAGTTCAAAAATGATAATTACAAAATTTGTATTCGATAGGTGACGCTGAAAACAATTCGAAACGTTTGCCGGATCATTTTATTATTTACTAGCGAGCCCGGCAGACGTTGTCCCGCCCTAATTATAAAAAAATCCTGGACAAATTATATACCATACGCATAAAGATCCGTTCAGTAGTTTTTGAGTTTATCGCGAACAGACCTGTCTGTCTGTCAGACGCGGTAGGGGACTTTGTTTTATACTATGTAATGATATAAGAATTCAAAGCTATTGCGGTATTTTTAGGGTAAAGGTAACCAGTACTGATTTCCCGAAAGTTGATTTTTCTGTGACTGTGAATTTTATTATGTTAAAAAAAGCTATTGAAAATTTTAAGAATTATTTGTACTAAATTCCTATGCATTCATAATGTAAGATATAAGTAAACAACCCTACGGTCACGAAATCCAGTTAAAAATACCCTTTCACGTGCCACCACTGTGTTGTTTACCGAAAATGTTTTTTAGCTGTAATCTAATATTTTGGGATCGTTAAAGATCGTGTCTTTATCTTTTCTTTACTGTGCTTTTTGCTTACTACATTAGCACACTTGTCTGCTACCAGTTACAACGAAATTTTGTTGGTTGTACTTAATTATTTCTATTCTTCTGGGTACAAACTTAAAATATATCAATTATTATAAGATTGGTCAGTTTGTCAGTATTATTCATTTATTTTCTATCTCAGTGTATTATTAAAATTATAATTTTTCGTTTTGTAATCCAAGCAAGTAATAGTTACTATCTAAATAATACATGAAAGAATATCAATTATTGTGTTTGAGTTAAAACGTAATAAATTAAATTTAGATATAATAATGTATGTATCTGAAACAGACTCGGTCGAATTAATATGACGTTATATATAATAAAATTTTCCATTTGTTCGTTTGAACTATGATGGGAAATTGAAACAATATTTTAAAATATAATTTTGGTTCATTTAGGGAGGATCGAAGGCGCAATACCAAAGTACCCACTGTCGTACTTTACACCCGTCACTTGAGAAAAGCACCCCTTCTTTGTTCATCAGGTACAAACCAATCAATAATAAATATAGCATATATCGCGAATTACATTTTTCCATACTTTTATATTGTACCTATGTGACTTAAAAATCGTTCAAATAATTATAATTTGATTTATAAATTATTATGGAAGCATTTTAAATTCAAATGTCTCTAACTAATGAACAACCACGTGGGTCAAGATTATTTTTAAGTTGTGAACAATGAATAATCGGAAACATTGCGTCCTCTTGAATCCTTAATGTCGTAACTAATTTCGTGGACCGTATCCGGCTGCACATAAACTATCCATCATTTAAATAAAAAAATTCACAGTTACATTTTATAAGTCGTAAATGAATGTAATTAGAGAAACATGCACGGGATAGTGTTAAATGATAATTCCGTTTTATTACTACAGTGACATAAAAATATTTTTGATTACCATCGTAAATTTCCGGCATTCAGGATTCACATAATTCGCTGGCGAAAATTTTCATATTATTTCTGTTTCTTTGATTACATTCTGCGATTGCTGTGCGACTTATGCGAATTCTTTTTTTTTATATTTACTAGTTATACGTTAAATTTTATGCCATGACGTAAAATCATATTTGATCCTATATGAAATTCACATTTATATGAGTTACTGTAGCAATGAAAATATTGTTATGATTATATAAATTAATATTACATACATGCTGAAAAATGTAAAAGTAAATACTTCTTTATTTTTTTTATCAAATATATAATATATACGTTATATTCTAAGAAATATAATCTACTAGGTCTTTTGCTGACTAAAACATATATTCTTTGTAAAGCAAAAGTAACTTAGATCGAACGGGTAATTACAATTTAGTGACATTTTTAATTTAGGAACTTTCGAAATAGTTCATATGACTATAACTATATTCCTTTTTCTTGGGATTTTATGGGAATAATCTATCAGGAAAATAATTATATTTAAAAGATGTGATTATGTGTTTATTATTTCAAAGATTTTACTTTATTTAAAAGCGGGAATAACCACAGTATTCTCGTGTGATTTTAATCCCAGTGCACTTGTAGGAAATCGGACTGTCGATATTTTTTTAAATATCAGATTTTCGACATACATATATTTTTAAATAGGTACATCAATACCGCAGTTGGATATATCGAAAAAAATCGATATATCGGCTTAAAAAAAACAATTGTAGTTCAGCTTAAAAATTATTTAGAAAGCTTATAATCGAGTATATTTATTAAAAAAATTATATTATAAATATATGAAAATGTTAGGTTATATAGTTCTAAGGCCCACTTGCACCAACATTCTTAAATCATGATTAATCTAAGTCCAGTTAAACACATCACTGTATCTTAGTCAAATGTTTGAATTTAACAGAGATAGATAGAATGAGGATTAAACATGATTCCATTTAAATTTCGTAATAAGAAAGTTGGTGCAAGTGGTAATAATTATTGTTTAATTTGAATACGGTAAACTCTGTGTACCTACCTACAAATATTTTTCAGAAAGAGTTTTTTTAAATACTAATTGTTTTATACATTCAGCTATCTGACTACGAGGAGTAAAGTACGTATAGGTATTAAAGATTATAATAGTTCTTTATACCACAGAGGTATATCTATACAAAATCACATTACGTCTTAAGATAATAAGCAGATAAATAAACGAGGGAAATAGGAGAAATATAATATAGTACAAATAAATAAAGTAGTCGAAGTTTACAACGATTATGTGGTTTAAAGAATTTACGGGATAAAAAGATATTACAAGAAATATCGACCGTCGAAATTCGATATATCGATATTTTTTCAACAGCCCTAGTAGGAAGTATGTGTTACTAATATTTTCACACCTTTAGAATATTGTCCATGTAAAGGGTTATCGATACCTGAGCCACTTAAATCTCAATAAATCTATAGTTAAACACTTAAAGTAATGTAATTTGAAAAGACCGGGGAGCGACTGCTCCGCCGGCACGTATCTTTCGTCACCTGCCAACTTGAGAACAATTTATCCCATCGGCAAGACCCTCTCCCGGCCGTGATCTACGAGCTTTAAAAAGTGATGACAAGTACTGTGGCATGGCTTGTGAAACGTTTGAACAGTTTACAGAATGCTCGCTTAATCTTATTTTAGATTACGAAATCGTTTAACTAAGCAATTACGGTATTTCGAAATTTTCCAGATATATATAATGCGCACATAAATAATAATTTGTAAAAGTCCATTTAAATTTCAAATACAATAAAAAACATTGAACAAAACTCTATAGTAACCTTTTAAAAACGTTAGTTATTTTTGGAAGTTTCATAAAAACATATCCGGCTTCATCTTGCTACTATTATTTAATTATATAGAAAAACGTTGTAGTAAGTAAGTTCTTTGACACAAAATTACTTAAATATGTGTAATGTCATCACGACAGTAATTTATGTGCGTTTATTACATTTGAAATATTAACAAAATATGTATTAAATATATTTTACTAATAATAAAGCAAAACATTATAGTAAGGATATAGAAACGTAACTTTGTGTGTTTATGTTTAAAATATTGTATTTTTTTAACTATTATATAGCGTCTTGTGATGTCTAAGTTGGTAATAATTAAATTTCAAAACTGCAATAAATCAATGCTTGCAGCCACGTAGTATGTGCGTATGAAGTTTCTCAGAATACGGCTACGTCCGTGTAAGATTTTATTCCTAAAGACGTCCGATTGGGATTCGTTGGTTTGTTTAAATTATAGCTATTAGGTACCAGAGGCGTGCATGTGGCCGACAACAGACAAGCACCAGGCGAGCCGCGATGGATGGGAATTATAGCTTGTCAAAATTCAGTAGGCATCCCGATTATATGGCGCCTCGTATTATTTGCGGGCCTTCTTAAATTTGACTAGCTAATATGCAATTATAGCTTACATCAACAAATATGTAGTACGTTTAGTTGGATTTACGCCGTCTACGCCATTTTATATGGAGCCGCGCGGCGTAAGTAGTCCACCGGTTATTTTTTTACTTAGCGTTCGGTTTCTTTTCAACCTGTGAGGTGATCGACGTAAATAGAGTAATTATTAACATTCTCGATTCTTGTATTCGCGGAAGTTTGTTGGCTTTGTAATTTACATCAATTTTCTGCAAAACATGTAGTTATCTAGTATTGTTTTAAAGATTATTACACATTTTGTTATTTCAATTCAACATCTCAAAAGTACGTTATAAATCTGTAGACGAATCTTTGGATTAGATAAATACATTATTTTATATATATCAGAGAAAGCTTCGAGAACGTTAATATAAAACGTTTGTGAATATTCTGGAAAAAAATTCTTATATCTTATAGTTTTACTCTATAAGTATTGTGTATTCAAGTGTATATCTATCTCTCTGTATCCTGTAGAACAACTCTGAAGTTTATTACTCAAAATTACTTAACAGGGGTAAAGTGTTATAAATTGTATTTAGAGAGATATCTACGTATTATAAAACAGACCTACCGCGTCTGTCTGTCTGTTCGTGATAAACTCACAAATTATTGAACGGAATTTCATGCGGTTTTCATCAGTAGATGAAGCGTTTTGAATTTGTCAAGGTTTTTTTTTATTATCAGGGCGGGACAACGTCCGCCGGGCCCGCTAGTAAATGACAATTACACAATTGGCTACATTAGTCAATTTTTTTTTTAATAGTAGTTTGATAATTTCATTTCAGGTTCGGCGCCAATGTTCGCGGGTATGCGAGGTGTCCACGGGCAGATGCTTTCCGGTGGATCTCCAATTGGGAGTCTCGGTAGTTTTGGACTTTCCACGCCCCTGCCGACACTGCCGCCTGATCGCAAAGTTTACTCGACGCCCCCGCCAACTCCATTGCCAGCGCTACCATCACCGGCATCCATCGCATCAACACCTGCCCCTCCACCATCTTCCTCTAACATACACTACTATAATTAAATCATTATCGAATCGAAAAACTGAAACTCTACTTTGTTTACGTGGTTAAGGTAGTTAGGTTTACCTTAGACTTGTAAGTATAAATACTTGATGTGTTCTGCTAAACATATACAGAATATGGTAGCATATGATTCTGATAATTGCAATATTCTTTATTGCAAATCTATTGTGAATATTAATTTAGTTTGATAATTACCGAACACTGTTTATTTTAGCCATAATTCATTAAATAGCAGTATTATTATATTATTATTAATTTTATATTCGTTATTTTTAAATACGGCTTTGTGAAATAAGATAAAAAAACACACCTAATTACACAGAAATTGTAGAAAAAGAAACGTTATATAATTTACTAATATAAATGGCCGTAGAGTTTCGATACGAAGGCAAGTTTCTTGTTATAATTTTCACATTCGACATCTGCATTTTTCCAAGTATGCCTAGCAGTGAACTAACACGGGATATAGGTACCTACACATTTATAATTACATTCTTTCTCTACTATCATAGTAACAATTATCTGTTATGGCTATGGTGGTGATTGCTATTGTGTTAGATGTAAGTCGGTAATATATACTCGGAGAGAACTGAGAATGTTCTAGAAATTTATTATATGCGATTTATCGATCCAACAAAAAAAGTTCGATAAATAAATACTCTATGCCATATTATGCTATGGAGAAGTAAGAGTTCTCAGCATATTTAAATGTATTCTTAATTATCACCAAAGAAAAAAGGACAAATATCCAAAGATGACAATGTCATTATGTTAATTAGTATGAATAAAGCCTATTTGTGAACGAATACGTAATTAGATTAAGTATCCGTGGCGTTTAGATTTAGGATTTTAAAAATATAAAGTTATTTTATATTACTACTTACTTTATTTCGTTTTAAGAAAAAAAAAACAATATTGCTTTATACAGTAGTTGGTATTGTTCTTATATCTCATATTTACTACTAGTTGTGCCCGCGACTTCGTCTACGTGGAACCTGATGTACAAAACAATGACTAATAAAGTCATCTGAACGTATTTAGTCCATTCGCTTATCTACTTCTCTCTCATGCTTAAGTCGCGGCGACATTAATATTACAATAAGTGGAACGATTTTAATGAAACAACCATAAGTTATAAATAAGTTACTTCCGAGGATATTCTTTATTTTATTATATGAGGTTTTATTGTGAACCCAGTACTTTAGCAGTGATGCGTCTTCATACAAACAGACAGATAGACAGACAGACATTTCTAAAAATGATTGAAATGTATTCTATTACTTATTCCTAGACACCTGCAACAATTTTTGTCACGAAAATCTTAAAAGTATAGACACATTAGATTAACATTCTTATTATATGTATAGATAGTATGATTCGATAAATTACGAAAATTATATTCATTTTTAGTCATTTACGTATCTAGAGGAAGTTATATATAAAAATATAAGTAAGCATTTATAATTGCAAATGGAAGTTTTACTCCAGAAACGATAAACATCAACTGTAAATATTGTATTTGTAATATTAATCAAAAGTCAATAAAAAATAAAACAAAACTGCAATCAATTGTTAAACATATTTAATTAAAATACAGTTAGGATATAATAAAAGCGCAAATTAGAATTTATTACAATATTTAATTTGCAAATCGATTACATTGTAAGCAATGGTCGTACTTATGCCCGTACGTAATCTTCTCAATTTAATTTAAGAAACGTTTGGTGTACAATTGTTGGTATATGAATGAATGAATGAATTCTTTATTGCACTTTTGATTCGTACACTGGCAAGCTTAATGCCATGAGGCATTTGCTTCCAGCTAACCAGCGGTATTGATGTTAAGCAAAAACTTATGTATGTAGTGCCTATATAAAAAAAAAACAGATATATATACCTATCTGAGAATGATAAATTCGTAACTTTGTTTCTTCCATCACTATGAATTTGCCTGAAATGAAAGTTCTTTATATCCACATATGTATCCACTTTACATATTACAAATCGCAACTAGGTAGGTATTTTGTTTTATCATTTTTAAAAGTATTACTTATAATTTTATAATCATTAATTATCGAAATCACATTCAATATTGCAGTGTCCTAATTGTTACATGAAATAAATAAATTAAGATTTAGATAAAATTGTGAAGTTTATTCTTTCACTTTTACAAAATCTAAGAATTTCATTGATAGCTCTTTTACCTTATTAATTGTGGAATGCTATAAACTTCTTTTTTCTATACAAAATTACATAAGAACCGGTGAAGCTGTTTATGAATTAAATTCGGATACATGAACAGACAAACGTTATTCCAGATTTATTAACATAAATATTAATCACAACATTTAGAAAAGATATTAAATTTACAGGCAGAATTATAAAGTATAGGTAATACTGTTTTGTACCGAATTATTTTATATTTTTTATTTTCTTTTAAGTTCCACTTATTTGATTTCGGATTTTTGGCATTTTTTTTATAAAAGGCTACATAACCACTATAGATGACGCATGAACAGTTATGAACGCGTTACAGTTTAATTTAGAAAATCTAACCACATCTGAAACAAGTCACTCATCATTGTAGATGATGCGATTATGATAACATTTGATATACTTACTTATTATGTTACGCCATTCGAAAATTACTTACGAGAAGGTACATTGTGTAAGTTACGCCATAAAAAGAGTCTTATTTTTATTCTAATTTTGCCACTAGCAATACAGTCATCTGTACTAAGTTAAAGTTAAAGTAATGTATTGTTGAATTCGCTGTTCAGTACTGTTTAAGTTAAATGACAAATTGACTAACATTGAAAAATAAAACAAGATAAAATATTTAACAAGTAACATAATAATTAATTCAAGACTATAGTCTTATATTGTTTTATTACAGACGTCTATTACACGTGAACCCAGTTTAACATGTTAATATTATGTCATGCCAAAATCAAATTTATATCATCAATATTATTGCTATTTAATTGATAAAACGATTCCCATCCTCTATAATTATTATAATGCACCACTAAATATTTATTGGCCATTACTTCCGAGATTTATTCTGCAACAGTCGAAATATGTCATTTAATTTTAATATGATACAATTATATACCATACATATAACACAGTATATGTTTCTATATATCCTTAAATATATATTATAATATCACGAAATGTACAGATTATTTGTAACAGATTTAACTATGTTAAATAATTAGATATGATTTAAAAAAAAAAAAAATTATTTATTTTCTTAAACAATAAATACAATTTCGACGCTTAAGAATCAAAACCACTTATGTCAATATTTAACCTTTTCTATATTATAATTGAGTGAAATTTAAATGTTGTTTTTGCTAACCTGGGAAATCGTTTGTATCAACATTTCGAATGTAGTCCGGTGAAGCTGTTAAGACCTTGATAGGTTAATAGCGTAGTCAGTTCAAGAAAAAAAAATCATTTCGAAAGTTTATTTCTCTTGTAACTTTGGTTTGGTTTGGTTGCTTTCGTTCACTTTGGTTTACGTTCTCTATTGTGAAGTTGGCTTTTTTGAGATAGGTGGCATGTGATTCTTAACCGTTGGCGTCGACGTAAGTACAATTGTAAAATTTAAGTATTTCAAATATTCTAAAATTCTGTATCTATGAATAAAAAATCATTTTTATTCTGTAACATTGTTTCAATCAAGTATTATATAAAATCACTGTAAATTTTTATCTTCATAAACAACTTACGGTGAATAACTCAAGATATGGGTTTTTGACGGTACTTTCGAAAATGGTCTATTTCCTTTTTCTGAAGTTGTGTATAGCCATATTTTGCGTTACCTTGTATGTATCTCTTATTTTTGAGATCACTTAAAATACTTTGAAAAAAAAAAACACTAAAGTTTTTTTTACAAAATAGGTGACATGATGTGTTGATTTTCGTATGGACATGAAGAAGTCCAACGAGTGTTTAACTAGAATTTCCATAATTTTGCCAAAATATTATTAGGCAATATTAATTGTATTAAAAAGTATTTACTTGACAATAGCGGTAATATTAAATAATAAGAGTTGGTTATAGAAAATAGAGAACAAGAAAACCAGTTTCCTTTTTTTAAACAAACTATAATTTTTAGTATAATCAATAATCATGGTTATTAATCATTTTTTGTATAGTTTAATGTAGGATTGTTTCGAGTAATATGTCGCATTTAAGAATAGTGCTTTCAAACGATTAAAACTTACCGTTAGGTAATTTTAAGTTTAAATGTATAATTTTTATTTTTTATGAAGTCATTAGTATTTGCTAGAATAATATATACGTAAAATATAATATTGTAAAATGATTTAATCAGTTCAATCATATTATCTGACATACATAGTTACTTATAAAATAGTGTATTACATAATTTACGAAAGAAAACTAATTCAAATTATTGATAAAATTTATTCGTTCATTTATAATTTTTCATTATACAACTCCCAGAAATCAACTTGGTACCTTTGAGATATGCAGCTCTCCTCCCGCGATGCCCCTACTTACCGATCACGTCAATGACAAATAAGTACGGACACTAAAATAATTACCGTCACACGCGCACGATATCTAAGCTATTTCTATTGTTTTTTTTTTAATATTTTGTTACGTTTTTGCCTAAATATGGATATAACTAATCGTTCTCTTATACCTGCCAAGTTATTAAATTATATTGTTTAGCTACAATTTTCGTCAAGCTTTCTGGTAGCTCTGAATATAGCAGTAAGTTCGTGTTTACGCGTAATATAGTCAAAAGTTTAATACAAAACGAGCGTTGTTTAAAAAAATACTCTTAGAGGAATCTGAAATTGACTACTGTTTAACCTAAATGTGTCTCGATGTTATTATACCTATAATATAATACGATTTTATTATATTTATATATAGTTATGCACAACTATATTCAGAGCGTTCAAAATGTTTGACGATGATTTTACTGGATGTTTGTCACGTAATTAAGACAATTTCCAGCAACAAGCATCTTTGCAAACAGCAAATTCATCCTCGCGCGGGCACTTTGACAAGTGTAATTAAGTTATCTACGTCGGATACAAACAAAAAATCGAGTTCTAGATAAATAAATAGGTATAATTTCGAACTGTGTGCCTTTAAAAATATCATAAATAGCTAGTAGATACGGAAAAAGGAAGCCCAAAAAATGAAAAAAAAAATCAGTACCATTAAAAATTATTTAAAATTTCATAGGTGCATAAAAACCTTGACAAAATCGTACTTAAATAAAAATACAATTTAAAAATATTTGTTACATTAACCTAAAAATATTTAGAAAAATGGTGTTATGCTTTTTATGCACTCAGTACTTCGTTATAACACCATCAGAACGAGATGCCTAGTTAGCTTTTACAAGTTGTAATGTGTATGCTTACCATTGATATACAAAAACCCAAGATGCGTATTTAACGTCTTACGGCCGGCACACAAAAATGAGTTCATAATTTTGGATTATGCACTCATTTCAAATAGTCTCGCGTCGCTAACTTCCTTGTAAAAACAACTTTAAATCATTTAAGTAAAGGTTGAATTTACAAAATCATAAGTTTATCGAATAAATATAACCACGTACGTATATTGGGGAGTTTTTGCGGACGGTTTTCAGCGCTACTTTTATTCTAGACTGTGCGTCTTGGGTTTTTATATGTCAATGAGGCTGACAGCTTTTTTTTACTAAAAATCCACGAATACCTTAAAAGATAGACGCACCACAAAATGCTCTGTATTACATTTTTAAACCCATACATTCTAAAACAGCATTTGTAATCTGAAAATGTATCTTTTAAACTATTTAGACGTTTAATGATGTATTTATATGCTCCCATTATACCGGATGTTTTTAATTGATAGTGTCTACATAGAAGTGAGTAGTTAAACAGAATCTACTTTTTTACAATTAAAATTTTAATTTATTGGCAGTATTTGATTTTAAGAATCATATTTAAAATGAGACATTTATATCTATAGTAGCTATCTATAAGAATCCACAAAAATAACCATGGTCTACAGAATATTATTACATTAAAATATTTAAGCATAAAAGGGTTTTTTTTTATATAAAAATATTGTGCCTGTTCTGTTATTTTATAATAAGCTTATTTTATTAGTATTATTTAATTACAACATAATATATTTTATAATTAATAGGGGATTATGTGACTTCTATATTCATACACAGAAAAAGTATACTACTTTACCATACATAAAAAAAAACATTTAAAATAACAATAAACAAATAAAACAGAGAAAAGGATGTTAAATATAAGCTTATAATTTAACTATATTTGTATCGTTTAACCTCTGTAACTTGATATGTGATATTTTATATATTATTTCTTTCGATAGCAATATAAGTGTTTTAGATGTCACATTAATGAATTAAGTATTAATTATCGATAAGTGCGCTGTTTTTAGCTCGGTTGGATACTGAAATAAATTATAACAATTTTACCTGAATATAATATGCTTACATTAAAACGATGCATCAAAAATAGAATGCACTGTATCGCTAAGTGTGCAGGTCATTAATTGTCTCTACGTAAAAGCCATTTCTGGGAGGTTGGATATATGAAAACCTATTGAAAGTTTTGACATAATTAATTACAACCATTTTTACGACTGTAATCGCGTAATCAGCTTAGTCCTACTTGCAGTTCGGTTGTTATCTGGTTGCTATTTAACCAGATTTTTATTTAAAAGCAGCGCAAATTTTATAACAAGTAAGATAACATATACGATATGACGCAAAAAATTATATTAATTTCTTTTTTTACTGAGGAAGTCAAATATTGTCAATCTTTATTATTGAACCGATGTTTATATAATAAATGCATATTATAATATTTAATAAACAGTTGATTTCGTGAATTATGTTTTTAATTTGAATTCAGTTTTCAATGATAAACTTAATGTTATAAAATTATTCTCTGAAACTCCTTCAAACTAAAACTACATTTATCCGTGTTCCCCTGATGCAATAATACACACATGTAGTACGTAATAATTACGTTCCTAGTGAAGGATTATTATCATCATATCATCCTACAAACGTCCACTGTTGGACATAGGTCTCACCAAAATTTTGTCGTTGTGTGACTCTATGCTGCTTGTAACCAATGGCTCCCCGCAACCTTCACAATATCATCCGCTAATCCTCCGTGATGCTGCGCTTTCCGATTAGTGGCCGCCACATTAGAACTTTGGACCCATCGTCCATAACTTCTTCGAGCTATGTGCCTTACGCATTGTCACTTCAGCTTTGCAATTCGGTGAGCTACGTCGGCAAGTATAGATCTTACAGTTCTCCCCATTTCTGATTTGATCACGTAGGGCAGGGGTGCTCTAACAGTCAAGATGGCGGTTGACAGGTCAGTTGGTGTTCACTAGGGCTCGGCTCTAAGTCTTATTCTGTTCAGCGTAGTGCTTGACGTATTCTCGGCAAAGATCGACGAACCATCTCTGTAGCTAACGATGTATGCCGATGACGGATGAGGATAAGCGAAAAACGGAGTACAAGGTGAACCGGTGAAATGAGGTGCTTGAGAACGGTCATCTAACACTCAACGTTGCGAAGACCGAGTACATGGCATGTGATTGCACAGACCACAAACCCTTAAAGGTATTTAAAGACAGCGGCGCAAATTACAGAAGCTTCAAATACCTATGCTCTGTGATACACGAGTTCGGAGCAATCGATCACGGCGCCCAATCCCGAATAAGCGCTGCTTGGGTAAAATGGCGAGAGGTTACCGGAGGTCTATGCGATCAAAGGACACCTGTGAAGTTAAAAGGCTTTGGAACGTTGTGTACAAGTGCATCATCCGACCGGTCCTACTGTATGGCAGCGATACTTGGCCAACTCTAGGTAGACATGTCCTGCAGCTGCACTTCACTGATATGAAAATGCTGCGATGGATGATAGAGTTCTAGTCCCGACTCTGAGGATGGCTCCGACATGGGGTGCACGTCAGAGAGCCTCTACGTGGCGCACCCTGGGCAAAGTCGGTCCTGTTGACCGGCGGCTGATCTCAGGCTAGCTGGAGAACTGCTCATACTTCTGGGAGTGGTGTGAGAGCGTGACCCCCATAGTAACGGATTGAAGCAGATTAGGGCTTATATTGAGCCGCAACGGCCCAGCTCCGGATATCGGCCAGCGGAACTAGTTTTGGCGAAGGGGTGGTCCAAGTGTCTACGCCTAGTAAATGTGACTAGCTACGCATTACCGGGCTTCATACGCTTCGGTGGTGGCCGCCAAAGAAGGCTGCTCTGTAGAGCAGACCAAGGTGAACGAAGTGCGCCGGGCTCTCCGCAGGACTAGCACGGTAAGGGTGCGATACCCAGTGGCGGCCGCGAAGAAAATGGCACAGAAACTAAGGCTTCTGCTTGACTGTGGGTGGCAGTACACGCAATTTTGCTGCAATCTAGAGCCACTATATGCTTACGTTGTCTGTAGGCAGCTTACGTTAGCTAAGAATGCACCGCGGACTGATCGCAACGATGTTTCATCTGCAGCAAAGCAAAGGCATAAGGCTGCCAAGTGAGCGGATGCCCCATATTGTCAAGTGTACGAAACAGCAAACAGCCTTAAAACACATGCTAGACAGCAAAGTGTACAAGCCTCCTTCTAGGAAAAGGAGCATAATGACCATGGAGGACCATGATTGCGTTTCCGTCCAGGGTACATGCCACTGTCTCTTGTACTGAACCGTCATAAATTTCCCAAAATCACCAGAATGAATACTAAATGGTTATTCGACATGACTGCTTTTTCAATATACATTTTGTGGGCTACTCGTAGAGAAGCTGTGCTGAGGCTATCTAGCACTGTGCAAAGATACTCCAGCGACTCTGCCATGACCAGTATATCCCCTTCCCCCGAGCTAACCCAATCTGATTCTTCTTCATATTCTGGGATAGGCCAAAATTCCGCTTATCATATTGGCCAGAGTATACGAAACGGAAAAATCATCAGCACCCCCTCGCACACTTCGCGTAGATTCCCATAGGAGGCAGGTCTCAATCTTGGTTCGGTCGCTTCTGTAGAATTATCCACAAAGATTTCTGCAAAGAGCTATACGCAAAGTACTCTTCTCTTTGAACATTTCTAAGTCGAGTGGGCCTGATCGAATATCCGCAATCTTGCTTAAGATATGTGCTCTGAAATTGATCCCGGTTCTTGCGCATCTTCTTCGGTACTCCTACTCCACAAATGTTGTCCCTAACATTAGGAAGTTTGCCTTAGTGCACCCGATCCAGAAAAAAGCGACCACTCTAATCCATCCAACTATCAGCCTATTACTATTACGTCACTGCTGTCGGAGATAATGGAATCCTGCCCTAACCGTCAGCTTGTGAAGTATCTAGAGGAGAACAAGCTCATTAATGATCATCAATATTATATAAATCGTTTGGAAGTCGTACACTGTGCGGTTTTTTCATGCATTTTTTCCACGAACGTCGGTTCTCTGGAATAAACTCACAGTGGCAGCGTTTCTGAAGCAATAAAACCTACAAACCTTCAACAAACGAGCCTCCAAGTCGAAACTCCTTCCTCAAATGCCGGCAATTTATCTATGATGCCCTTAATGTCATAGGTGTCCATGGGTGGCGGTGATTATTTACCATCAATTGACCCATCTGTTCGTTTACCGCCAAAGGCGTTAAAAAATATATTCAATGGAAAAAAGGAATTCGTTTTATGAAAACTGCGTAAATAAGTTGGAATTTTATCTAAACTCAGTAAAAAGCTGCTTGTGCTGGTTGCGGTTTGTGTTTTTTTGGTTCATTTGACAAAGCGGAAATATAATTAATGTATAAATTTAAAAGAAAGGAATGGTTGGAAACATTTTTAATTACTGCAGTAGTAGAAATATATGTATGTATGTATATGTATGAGATATATATATATATATATATATATATTAGTACTAGACGAGTTTTACGTGAATTTAATTGATGTATGTTATGTATATTTATATATATTATGTTATTTAATTACAGTGTAAAAATAATATAACTCACTGAATTTACAATAGTGTTTTTAAATAAAGCAAATAGAAAATAATTTACTTTCAGAATATCTCGTGATACATATCCGTTTGAAACAAGCTTAAAAGTTAATTATTTATTAAGACTTGTAACCAAGAACTGGTAAAATAAAAATACGTACACTCTTTAATTTGTCATATCTGCTTTAAAAACTTATAAATTGTTTCTAATTTTCATCTTTTTAGCTCCATTGAATGCTTGAATTGAATTCATAATCAGAATATATACCTAAATCTGCTGAATACATATGATCAATATCTACTTATAGCGAATACGTTTTCTTACACATTACGAATACCTTTTCTTACGTTGGCCCATACACTAAATCTGCATATCATAAGGACTACACTCCATGCTGTTCCTATACTATATTCTTAATGTACTCGAAATATATACAAAGAGGAAATACAGAGAGAGAAACGATGAAATTTATAGCACATTATTTTTTGTTGGATCGTAGTGACAATTGCGAACTTTTAAAAATTATTCTTTGTTGTGTATTGTTAAATGTTAATATATATCAAAATATTACAAAATAATGGCGAAAACTATAAAAAAATTACCAGAACACTAAGTTTGACGTAACTTTTTTTTTATTATTTCTTTTGAAAAATCTTCAAATGAACAGGAATAAATTTACTCAAAACGTGTATCGTAATAACACCGATATGAATCGGATTTAGAACGATATTTAAAAAGCCACTATACCGAACATGTTCCGCACTCAGCTAATCTACCAAGTGCCAGTTCAGTGGCACCCGTTGACAGCTAAACGATAAGTCGATAACGGTTTTACCGCGTCGGTCGAGTGTCTGGCGTGTGCGGAAGATTTCCAGACGCTAACTCTAGTTTTTTTTGCCTACATATCTGAAACTGTTTATATAGGCTAGGCACAGACATCAGTTTGATAAAAGAGTTTCTATCCAGTTAATTATTATAATAAAAGATTGACAATAGCAAGCAACGAAACCTAAAAATTCATTAAAGTATTAGATCGTAAGTAATTCTGATAGTGCGTAATTATTCTATGAGACCAATTAACTTAGATACGATATATGAAGGATTTTTTTTAATCTTTAATTTAGGGGCTTGGGTCCATAAAGAACATATCAGTTCCATCGTAACTTAATCTTAGAATATTCACAAAAGAGAACTAAACACAAACTTCTATAAAATCTTGGGTTCCTCACTTGCAAGTGTACACAAGATTCTATGGAAGCTACCCTGATCATATATTAAGTTTTTGATCGTGCGCTTTTCGTTGTGCTTTTTGTGGCACCTAAAGTTCGCTCAAATTTTGGTCAAAAAAAAGACCGACTTCAATATCAATAAAACATAGGCACTAAACAGCGGAAAATAAATAGTTTATAAATTGACCAATTAAATAAAACATATGACTATGTCTGCTACCTAGAGTGTATTGGACGTCGGTGCCAACCGAAACCTCAAATTTGTTCGGGTTGGGCTGTATGCCTGAGACGGAGAGTGGCTTATTTGTCCTTGTAGATGTATGCGGTTCACACGACTCAATCATAGGTGCCACACTAGTTTGGTTTGTAACTATTTTCCGCTGTGCTTGGGTTGGTATTGAGCGGTTATACGAAAATTTACTTTATTTTTCCATTTGGACATATATTCTCAGGCCCGCGACGCCGTTCGCGCCCTATGTGAGCTAACCTAAGCTAAGCTAACTATTCATACATATATGAGTTGTTGAAACATATATGTGTACCAAGCATACATACCTCAACAACTCTTATATATATTTCGTATCGGAAATACACATCACATACAAAGAACATATCAGTTCCATCGTAACTTAATCTTAGAATATTCACAAAAGACAACTAAACACAAACTTCTATAAAATCTTGGGTTCCTCACTTGCAGGTGTACACAAGATTCTATGGAAGCTACCTTTTCGTTGTGCTTTATTATGGTCACATTCCATCAAAAGATCATAACGCTCAAAACATAATTTTAAAATGGAAATATTCTTGCTACTATCGTTTGAGAATTTTATGGTTCTTCTTACAACCTACAATGGTAAATACCTGCACTTTTTTTTGGATTGTCGAATGAACATCCATGATATTATTTATTAACGCATGTTTTTTTTTACAATTTCATAATAATCTATTTCTTTTAGTTATTTATTTAGCTAACAAACATCCATACATAAACATATTATAACCATAATATAAGCTAAAAGACTTTTTGTCGTTATTTAACTAAGTGAAAGTAGTAAAAAGTCATGTGACCATTTACTAATAATTTGCTATAAAGTAGTAAGTAGATACTACTTTATAGCAAATTATTAGTAAACTATATAACTGATGTCCGTCCATAATAATTTTGTCCTAGATTAAATTTTGGTTTAATAACACAAATTAAAAAAAAAAACTAATTTATCTTTAACACTTGGCTACAAAAACCGCAAATGTGTTAATTTTCGTGTATTTTTTAATAAATCTTTTGTTAGGTTATTTGTATTCTAACAATACTACTAAGGTTAATCAGGCGATGATACATTAATGACCAATTTACGTTGAAAACAAACAGCAATCACTGCCCTCTATAACATTGCAATTCCAACCTTCTTCTGATTGTATGGGTGAATACCTTCAGCACTAACTACATCCGTGCGTGGTGGTGCTAAAGACAATCTGCAGATACTGTATGGTTTCCTCGCTGCCCCTACAGTTGGAGGTTTGGGGTCCGCCGTGCCACCATGTAGCCATGCAATTGGGGTAGCCCCGGATTCCACTGGCATAGAGGAGAGACGGGCGCAAATTGTAGAATGAACAGGTGGGGACGTGGAGGCTGGATTATCTTATGCTGCCAAGTGTAGTGAAAGCCATGCTTGGCTGTGAGTGGGGGTATGACATCAGGGACCTCTCAGCTACCATTCTGCCAGTGAAGAGCCGACGGAGGTATAAGGCGCTACAAAAGAAAAATGGCTATTCTTTGGTCCAGCATGTACAATTATATACCTTTCTCCTCCTGAAATATTTATAAATGCACCACATATAGATGAATCTTGCTAAGATTTTTGCATTTGTCATTTTTATTAATGTTACTGTCATTTAAATAAACGGTAGGTTTTTCTTCTGCACATTTCAAACCTGTAGTTCTTAGAAGCTGATGTCAATTAACAATAGACATTCATTGTTTTTTTAATTATTTATACCATTACCAAAGATCCAGCGATAGTTTCTCAGGCATCCATTAAATCTAATGCTTCCTTTTAATTCTAGAACAAAATGTTCACAATGTTGGAACTTATTTTCTAACAATGTAAAATTCATTAATTTTGTTTTGAATATCATATATATCAAAAGTATCTAAGTCATATATTGTGATTAATGTGGTCCTTTTTTTTCTTGGGGCTGGAATACCCCAAAAATACACTTTTTTATTAATTTTAAGGTTGTAACACTTAGGCTGAGTTGCACCAAAGTATCAGTTCTTGTAACAATTAAAGTAAATCATATGACATCACTTACCAAAACTAGTTGCAACTTCAAACATCTTGTAATAGTTATTACTTAAGTTAAAGTTTATATAGTCAATTAATTAGAAGCTTACCCCTTAAATGATGCAATTAATGCCTAAAATTAAAGAGGTTAACATTTTTTGCTTAGCAAGTCTTTATTATATCTGTCACCAGACATTTATTGCAAGCAGAAAAAAATGTGTTATGATTACTTTTCTTTATTATTTACTTTTCATCTGTTTCCATGAAGTTGTATATTACATATTTAAGTATTGATTTATTTATATCAATGGTAGATCCAGAGAAAAGTAATAAAGGGTATCATATATTTATATCACATACTATATCATTATATTGTATGGTGCATATCCAATTTTAATAAGGTGTACAGAACAGTGCTTACTTTATTGTCTGCTGTCGTAACAAATGCTCTAAATGCAAATACAATGCACCTATAACTTTTTTAGAAATCTGAAATCTGTCCAAGTACATTTCTGTGCTCCATTTCCGAACCAATCAACTCTAGGAAATAAATTCTCTGTTTTCTAAGAACCAAACCATCTTCAATTATGTTATCTTCAGTTATGTCATTGGAAGAACTATTTCGAGTTTTCCACAGGATTCCTTACAGTAATGACACAATATTTAAAAATTTTTAGTACTAAAATTGGAAACCAGTTTAAAAAATGAAATAACGCTAACCAACCAACATGGGACGGTAATGGTTAACATTAAATTGGGATGTAATTTTGCAATTGTGCAACTTATTTAATACATAAAAATTATTGTAAAATATGATCTTTTGACATTAATGTTGAATGGTGCAATTCAGCCTTACACATAGAAAACAATGAAAAGAATGTTTAATTTCATCATTAATCACAATATTTACTTATATTAGTATCAATATGTTGAAATTTAGGTCTGTAATAAGTAAATAAAAACTTACTAATGATTGAACTTGTCTCTGTCGAGTACTGGCTCTGACATTTTCTACTTCTCTCCGCTTCAAATAACTAAGCTTTTCAATAGTATGCACAAATTCACGAATGCCTTCCCTTCATCTTTTCGATTTTCTGTAAATACGAGTGCAATTATGTGTTAAAATTTACATTTATGCAATTAACCACTCTAGTTTTGAAAACCATAAGGGTTTAAGCTCCATACAAACAAAAGTAGACCTTATGTAGCACAGGTCAACAAACATTTTGGCAGCATAAGTTTAAATAAATACTGGATTTATTACAAAATTTGAATAATAACAAATTATGTAATGTAAAATTACAATTTTTATATAAAATGTATTACTAAATTATTCTTTCATTCCTAAGAACTTTTTTTTTACTTAACCATGAAGTTTACAATTTATTTATTGTATTTATACTTTTAGGTTAGAAAAAATATTATACATGAAATATTTAATTAAATAAATATTAAATTATTATTATATAAATATTTAAAATTAAATATTTAATCATTTAGACATATGAATAGGATAACTTTACTATTAGTATACTTTATTATTATAGTTAACTTTATTATTTTTCCTCCCTATTTATTTCATATAAAACTTATTGTAAGAAAATATACTAAGACCTAGCTAGCTAAAGAAAGAAAAACTTAAGATTAAAATAAAATCTATACCTATCAATTCAGTGGTCCTAATACCAAAACAAAAGCATTTGTTTTTCTAATATGCAAGGATAGCAGTTTTTTATGAAATACATAGCAACCTTCTTAGTCATGTTACATTGTAAAAATTAATTGATATTCATGTGAAAAAATGCATAAATATCATGTGTTGAGAGTCTTTCTCCTATAGTGGCCCTTTGTATACTAATCAACCATACAATAAGATTGTTACAGTATATGCAGAAACCAATGAAATTCAAAAACTATCATTATACTTTAGAAATAAAGATAAATTTCAATAATTTATACTTATTACTTTATAAAATAATTTTCAAAACTGATTTAGAAATAAAACAATTACATACAATTATATTTTAATTTCAAGGTATCATAAAAGAATGAACACAAAATGAAGACTTATAATAACTAAAGATTATAATGATATTTGATGACCACTGCTCTGCATATACAGAGCACCTAAAACATTACAGAATTATGGTTTTGTTTTATAAAATAGAATATGAAAGTAGTAAATAAAATACACAAAACTATGTGTCGCAATACTCTGTACAACATTTAAATAGGGACATCTTTCTATTTATCTACTGGAAACGACGTTCGAGTTTGTGAACATAGTGAACTGTATTAAACCTAGATAAAACCAATTTCAATTGTGTTAGTGTTACAATTATTGATACAACTGAAAAATATTTTTTATAACATAAAGTATCTCAAAAATGCAGAACAATTACTCCCTAGCACGCATAAATAACTCAACATTCTCGCAGACTGTCAATGCGTCACGTGATGTTGCTACAAAGAATTATTAGCTATACAAAAATAGCTAATAGATCATAAGAAAAAACGAAATATATTTTAAATTAGCTATAATTATTTATGAAACAAGGTTAACAATTTCAAATATATGATAATATAAAAACTATATATAATTTTCATATAATTAAATATATTATTGTGAGAATAGATAATTATGTTCTATAAGACTCATAGGCATATATAGGGTACACATACTAAATGTCTTTGCCGATGGCGGGAAATTTAAAAATTTTTAAAAAAGCGCGCGCGGCCGATCTGCCGGTCCGAGAGCTAACGGATTAACAAACATAAGTTCATACCAAGCCAATCAATAATAAAATATCCAAGTAACCTTTAGGCTTGGCATTAGAAATTCGCATCACGAATCTGGGGGGGTTGTTAAGCGTTATTTTTTATAGGGGTTGGTTACCCCTTTCAAAAGACACCCCCATCAGCCCGCGGAGACGCATAGTTTTTTTTATATGTGTTTGAAGTTACGTGTAACGGAACGTGATTTTTCCTTCACATGCGCATTTTTAAGGTTTATAATACTATAATTTTGTTGTTTTATACATATTTATTGTTGTTTTGTAGTTAGCCCCCTCCCCCACCCCTCTCACCCCCCCTCAACCCTTATTTCAGGATGCGAATTTCTAATGCAGCCCCAACCTTTACTTACCTATTTATGGAACCTCAATTTTAAATATAACAAAAATTATGTTAAAATGTATGCATGAACGGATTTCATTAGAAATAAGTGAATAAATGTATAAATTATAATTAAACAGTAATACGAATTCTGTAAAGAATAAAGAAAAAACGCGTTCTACTAACCTGAGAATTCTAACATAGTATATGTAAATATATCATTTTACTTTGTATTTACTGTCATTCGCCTGTTGTTTACTTTGAATGTATGGATCATGGGCAGCAATAACTGTTATACTCCATTCTTTTCCAAATATTTTATTCATAATCATAAGTATACGTGCATATACTCGTAAATACGAGACCAAATTAAAACTGACCACACCCGATCACCGACAAGTGCCATCTATAACAAATTGATATAGATTATTTGAAAAACTACATTGCCAGGTAAAATATTTGCCAATAACATCAGTGATATGGGTACTGAGATAATCATGAAAAAAATTGCGGAAGAAAGTTTTATTCCGTGTGAAAAATAATCATTTTTTTTATTGGCGTGATACATCTAATATATAAATTGATGTTATACCATAATTGACAAATTAGACATTAATATAATACAGACTAATACATACAGAATAATACAGACTAACTTTTATCCGTGGCACCGCACGCGTTTTTTAAATTGTATTAAAGACATGTAAAATTGTGAGAAGATGTACAATGACGGAAAGCTATTTCAAAAACATTTGTAAGTGTCAATGACACGCACACGGCTTACTATATTTAATGTGTACATTAGATATATATTAAAGGTATATCGAATGGGATTTACCTTCAGCAACATATTTGGAATTTTAACCCACTATATGGGGGGGGGGGGGGGGGGGGGGGGGGGGGGGGGGGGGGGGGGGGGGGGGGGGGGGGGGGGGGGGGGGGGGGGGGGGGGGGGGGGGGGGGGGGGGGGGGGGGGGGGGGGGGGGGGGGGGGGGGGGGGGGGGGGGGGGGGGGGGGGGGGGGCGCAGGGACCGGGGGGGGGGGGGGGAGGCGTGGGTCGGGAGAACACAAAAAAAAAAAAAAAAAAAAAAAAACAAAAAAAAAAAAAAAAAAAAAAAAAAAAAAGAAAAAAAAAAAAAAAAAAAACAAACCTAAGTTACTCCTAACCATAGTCTAAGTTACTCCTCGTAAGGTCACCTATCTGCCCTTGAAAATCTCGTGAAAATAGATCTAATCGTTTTGGAGATTACTCTGCGGACGAAGTTATGGCTAGCAGTTAGTCTTTAATAAAATAACCTAAATTACTTCTTATAAGGTCAGCTATATACGAGTGAAAGTACCGTGAATATTGTTTTGGAGATAGCACAGCGGACGGAGCCGATGGTAACAGCTTGTCATCTATAAAGTAGCTTAAATTACTTCTTATAAGGTCAGCTATCTGCTAGTAAAAGTCCCGTGAAAATAGGTCCAACCGTTTTGGAGATAGCACTGTGGACGAAGCCACGGGTAACAGCTAGTCTAAATTACAATAGCCTATAAGACCCGCTGTAGTTTTAGCTATCTTCCAGTGAAAATTCTGTCAAAATCAATCCAGGCCTTTAAGAAATTACCCGAAATAAACAGATTTTCAAATCCAATCAGTAAAAAGTTGTTATTTTGATATTACATACAGGCACTTCAGTTTTATTATATGTATAGAATGATGTATCCTTAACAGTTCTCATTTCATTACTCAATTCTAATAGTATAAAATCCGGCTGCAAGATTATTATGTTCTTATAATTTTTAACCAAAATCTGTTTTCTTACTTAGCTATGAATTAGTGAATACAGTTTTGCCCAGTTACCTATATTATTTTGTTATATTTATACATTCATCTAAATATTTACTAGTCACATACTCGTATGTATAAAATTAAAGCAATTTTTTTTGGTTCATGATGAAATATCTCTGCCTGTGTAAAAATAATCGCGGATAGGGGTTAAGTTTGAACAGTTGTTTCTTAATTAATTTCTGTAATTACCTAATTAATACTTTAAAGCTTAATCATGGTATGTTGCGTATTTTTGTTATTTGTATATATACATAAGAATGTATATTTATCGAAATCTAAATAAATCGATTTAATTTTTATTGAGTTAATAAAACTAGAGTAATATTTAAACATTTTATATTGAAATAAAGGAATATAAAATTGAAAGAGAGTGTAGAACTATAAAAAATGCTCTTTTAAAAACATTCGTACGTTCGTCGTTCGTACGAACAACAGTACGATATGCTACGGCCGGCATGTTTATGATCTAAGATTTTATTTAAAATACCTATTCTATTTTAAAAATTGCTGTCGATTATAATGCTGGATTGTAAGCAGTGAGTCGATAATTATTTTTCTAATTCAAAATACAGAAAGAGTTTGAAATCCTAAAATTTTGCATTAATATAAATCAAGAAATAAAGCTCTACATCTGTAAACAGTTTTTAATATTTCACAATATTAATACTTTTCACTGAACTCGATGTAATATATTTGTTACGTTATATATACGTTATTATGGTTACTGATTTATGCTGACGAAAGTACGATAAATCAATATTTTGTGAGATGGTAACTCTGACATTTTTGTTTCATATTTGCAGTAATTCTTAAAATATATTGGTTATGGTAACTAGGGATGCCGGTTCCTCCAGAAAAATCGATATAAAAATTTGTTCGATTTGCGGTCTGTGGAAAACGTGTAGTTCGCGACATAGTTTCTGGCCTCTCTAAATATAGCTTTGCGTTCGGTCTTGCGCATAGTACAGTCAAGAGGTTATTACAAAACAAATTCTAAATTTTATTATAGGAATTTAACATTTACATTTATTAACCATTAAGTTGTCTCGATATTATACAATATATTATGTTTTAATCATGGTTCAAGTAGATATTTTCCAATTAAATTTAGTAATGAGAATGTAGCAGTATAACGACTACGCTGCTACTTTAAAAAGATTTTGTATGTGAGATAAAAGTTTGATTCCGATTGTGTCGGCGATAACCACGTGTTCTGTGCATCTACTTCAGAGCAGTTAAAAAGTTTAACACGGACCATATGTTTGAGTTCGTCGAACTAATTATAAATTATTTTATGGTTTTATTTTTATCTAGATAGAAAAAAATCGAGTTTGAATTCACTTGTGGTAGAAGTGAAACTTAGTATTCTGATTATTTTTGAAGCGAATGAGATAAATATATTACAGAGATGATAAACCGAGAGAAAAATTAAAGAGAGACTGCGATTAATCGTCAATTTTTTTATTACATAAATTACCGTTTTAGTAAAGATAAAAAACGTGAAAATATACATATAATCATTTTTATTATACATTTTTACAAAATAAATAGAGGTACCTCTACCTCAAACATCAGCATTACTAACATTATCGCTTATTTTTGAACGTGACTTATATAGATTATGATAACTTATAGTACATTGAGAATATAGTCTACAGCATGTAGTCTAGTCGCCATGGTATGAGTCCGTGTATGAGCCCGTATACGACGGTAGAGTAGTGGAAACGTAGACCGCTACGAACCATCGCATAAAGAGTAGGTGAAGGATAGGGAAAGTAAATAGAAACGCATTCTATCTCATTCTCTTACAACATAAAACATATATATATATATATATATATATATATATACATTTATAAGTATCTCTTTTTCGTTTCATAAAATCCAAATCACTCTGTCCCTGAAGAAGTTTCACTTTAAAAATCTGTCACGATTTCATAGTAAAACTGGTCGATTCGTTATTTAATTTAGATTAATAATTTTTCTTTGAATTATAATCGATTTTTATTTGACTATAATTGAATAGATGTATTATCGATATTAAAATGCCAAATGGTTCCCTAATGATAACCACAATTGCAATTTCAAATGTAATATCTAATAATATCAACTTACCTACTAGTTGATAGTAGAACACCAAATATATTAATCTACGTAAAATCTAAAGTTTTTATATCAGAAAACAAGATATCATCGAAGAAAGTATTGTTAATATAAATCAAGTATGAGCCTTCAGGATAAACTGAAATCAATTATCAAATTTCTAAAGTATACTTCTATTTGGGGTAGCGGTGGTCTCTTTCTTACTTACCACATCACACAAATCTTTAAAACAGTGGACAAAGTGGTTAACACAAATGTTCTAGAAAGGGAAAAAAAGCATACTCCTGAGTATATTTACATTGATGATCCATCTTACAATGTTACCTTAAAATTGGAACAAGATAATGAAACGAAACAATCAATCGGACTTAGTAGAATATGGAAAAGTTTGAAGCATTCACTTGCACGGAGGCTTCTTTGGCTTTGTCGCCATGGAAATAGAGAGCAGCGTAATGTAGCCCTAGAGCAATTAGCTGCATTCAAGCATAACAGACATTGGGACTGTCTCAAACTTGCACAAGCAATGGACAAAAATACAGCTGTTCTTCTTGCACGTACTCGTGGTGCTGACTTACATTACTTTCTTCCTCCACCGATACATGTTCGAAGAGCTGCATTATCTTCTGAACTTTTGTCATTTAAATTTAGAGATATGATATTTACTGTTCAGGGTATTAATCCCCACAGTTGCATACAACATTTTTTGCATAAATACTTTACTAATGTACAAGAGCAAGCAATGGAATCTGACACCATTCCTGCAAAACCAGATAACATCAGTGAACATGATCTTTGCATATTGTGTCTTGATGCATTGCATCACCATATAAGTCTTTTCCATTCTAAAGATTATAAGGATGATTTATCTGCCATTGCATTAGTAAATATGGGCCTGCTAACTAAATTATCACAAATATTGTTAAAGAACCGAAATGATGTTGATTTAGATATGGCTGTGGTCAAAATACTTACTGTATTAAGTGTACACTGTAATTTATTACCTGATTTTTTTCAAAATGGTCTTATTGGGGAACTTGCACGTCTTGTAAGATCTAAGGATGTACGTCTATCAAGTTCAGCGGCAGTTTGCTTAGCAAACTTATCTGGAGAGTACTGTTATAGGCCTGGGTTATATCTTTTACATCCTATATATAGAACTACTACACCTCATTCCTGTGATACCCTTCTTATTCATGGCTTGAGAGGTGGAGTATTTGTCACTTGGAGGCAAAGAGATAAGAAATGTGCTGAACCTATAGGAATTATAGAAGGTACAATAAATGATGTTGATTGCGATCCATGTGAAGAGAAAACAGATGACACAAAATACTTAGACTCAGAATTAAAACAAGTAATGGAAGATTTAATAGAATTAGAGGATGAAGCATTATTATCTGATATTGAAGTCGTCTTGCATGATCTTCCAATACAAGCAAAAAGAGAACCTATTTCTTCAAATACATTTACAGCTAATAAGAAGAGATTAGCACTTATACAGGAAGATCAAGACCATTGTAATTACACATTTTGCTGGCCTAAAGACTGGCTACCAAAAGATTGTAGTAATTTAAGGATATTAGGTGTAAACTATTGGAGTTCTTTATCAGAATGGCTTGAACGCTGCCCCTTGCAAACTGCAGAGATACCTATAAGAGCAGCTGAATTAGGTCCCACCTTGATTGATGCTGGTGTTGGACAAAAAAATACACCTATTGTGTGGTTAGCACATTCTATGGGGGGACTTATTGTGAAACAAGTGCTTAGTGATGCTGCTCAGAGCAAAGAGAATGATTTTAAAATGTTGGCTGATAATACTAAAGCAGTATTATTCTTCAGTACACCACATAAAGGTAGTTCTTTAGCTACAATGCCTCGTGCTGCAGCAGCTGTTCTCTGGCCTTCAAATGCTGTGCGGCAACTGCAAGAAAATTCACCTGTTCTGCTTGACTTACATAAGTCATTTATTGAAGCAGCTGACAAGAATAATTGGGAAACGATAAGTTTTGCTGAAACATTGCCCACCCTTGTTACTGCTTTTAAAGTTCCAGTACATTTTGTTGAATCCTTTAGTGCTGATTTGGGTCGTGGAGTTTTTTATGAATTGCCTCTTGACCATCTGTCTATATGTAAACCAGCAACAAGACAGTCAATTTTGTACACAACTGTCTTAGATGTTTTGCAAAGAGTCACTTATAAAGATGTAGAGTTAAAATACTCAAACACATTTATGCAGTGGGTTCTAGAAATTTTATGGTGGGCATTACGAAGAAAAGCCAAGGAAGTCATTGAAACCATTGATGAGGCCCAAAGCATTGATGGATTACGTTGGTTTGAAAGAATCTTGTTAGACGCCTTTACTGATGGATTTACAGATTAAATTATTTTACTCTAAAGAGATGCATATATATAGAAAGATTACCATATTTATTTCTTGGGTATATATGAAGTAAATATTTAGTGTCCTAATTTGTTTAAATTTATTGTCATAGAAACCAGTATTCTCATCAAATATAAATTAGATTACTTTAAATTTGTGTATTAGCTTTATTACCTTTTTCTAGTTTAATATTTACTTTATTTTTCGCATGGTACCTGAGAGCATAAAATAACGCCAATAAAAGTATTATGTAATAACCTTAATTAATTTTTATTTCTATCTCACTACTTAGCCCATAAAGCAAACGTAATGGTATGTAGCTTAGATAATGTTCTCAAGAGTTCTCGACCTACCATTGAAAGTCTTGTGAAAATTAATTAAGCTCGGACAAACAACTGACGTTTCAATTTTATTTACATGTATAGAATTATATATTACTAAAAGCTCTGTTTCAAAGGAAAAAATTTCAATAGATACAAAGTTTCAATATTCCATGCTAGGCTACATAAGGTCAGTATTTTTTCTATTCAAGGCATTTTATGACGACATTTCTTTGTAACATATCTGGTAAGTTCTTCATAGCTGCTTCTTTCTCGGTGACCTGACAGATGAAAATTATAAATGTCGATTGTTATTAAAATAAACTTTAATTAATATTTTTGAAATAAATATAAATGTTACATACTATTCTCATCAATATCATTATTACGGATACAAAGTACGTTACATTTGGTTTAACAAAAATAATAGAATTAAATTCTCGGATTTGATCAACACGTTTAAAATTGTGAAAAAAATGTAGGTGACGTTAAAAACAAATTTGTTTGTATAAAAACAATAAAAATAATGTTCAAGTTAAACTTACAGTAAAGCAATATAGTGACAATGAGCGGATAGATGGCGTTTAAAACAAACAATTATGTAACAGTATATATATATTATTTTACCCCTAACCGTGCCAAAACCTGTAATAGCAACGATAAAAATTGTACTTGAAAACATTAAATCTATTATGAAAAAAACGTACGAAATATTTATCCTTTTGAAGACTCCACGTACAGAAATACTGAATATAAATTTAAATGTGTTATATTATAGATGTAATTTTGTTGTTGGAAAAATATTTAATACTAGTCATTCTAGTTGTTTCCTTTTTTAATTAGATTCAAATGTGTGATCGGTTTTTGTGTAGAGTGACATCTAGTGGGAATTATACATAATATTTTAATAAGTACCTACACAGATTACAACTCTTTTCTTACTTTAACAAAAGCTATAATTTGTTAACTCGACAATAAGAAGATGGTGTTAGTAATCTATAAGTAAAGTTAATATTTCATAACTGTTAAAGGTATACAAGAAACAAGATATAACAATGTGTAACCAATAACGATATACATCGATGTGTTAATTTACAATAATATTATAGATAATATATTATTTTAATTGCAAACAAGTATTTTTTGAAGTTTTCGATAGAATACAGTTAAAGTACACGCTTTCCTCCTTTTAAAAATTGTATACATTATAATGTAATCAACACCATTACGTAGAATTATTTGTTTTTGAGAATTATGTTCGGAATATTTAACTCATTTTTAAATTGTAATCTTTCTTACGCTAAATTGTATATCTCACTGGAGCATTGTACATCAACTGTAAATCTAATTGTTTCAGATGGGAAACAAACCTATGTGTGTTATATTTGTGCATTTTTACATTCTTATTAATAATATTACATCTAAAAGTAATAGACACCTTAACTTTGGTTATGTATTAATGTGAGCACTACTCTATTCATTCTACACACACAATAAAAATAATTACCTAGACGTATATTGTTGAAGTAAAACTTCTTTACGCAAGCTTGACTTGGAGAGTAAGCTGGTGAATGCGTTACGAAAAGTGTGATCGGGCGAGACGAACGGAAGTTGGCGGGGAGATATAAGTTAGTGAAAATAGAAAGAGAGAGAGTTACCTTTCGTATTATCAGTGAAAACCCATAATAAATTTAAATATTTGTAGAAAATTAATATACGTATATGTATATACATGTATATATATCATACATAATATATAGATACATATAGATGTAGCTAAAGAAGTTTTACTTCAGTCGTGTGGTCTAAAGCATACTCGCTTTTTTTACCTATTCATTTTACTTCAATAAATGAATATTCATAGTCATAAAATAATTATGTTTTTTTATTGTACATTGGCCAGTAGACATTCTCTTCCACAGTGGTAGCGTAGATAATGCTGTGAAATGTATTTATATATGAATAACAATTGCTAAAAACTAAAGTGTGAGTGGCACCTAAAAATTACACAAACAACGTTTATTTAATAAACAGCAAAATGAAGCATACAAACAATAATAATTCCTTGAAATATAGTTGTCACTGCTGATTCGATATAATTACTGTAACATTATACTTTTAGCGTTGTCGAGTCAATTGTAGTAATGTGATAATTTAAAACTTTTACTCACTGTATACTTACTTTACAGTGAAAAATATGTAAAAATATATATTTATAAGTAAAACTGAACTAGTGATTTTCATACTAACTATAGAAGCGAACTTTGAACCATAAAAGAATAAGGTTCGTTATTAGTTTTTATTTTAAATAAGCCTTTTTTACAATCAACCAATGATAATGAAAGTATAACTAATACTAGTTTCTTTGTTTGGGCTAAATAACACGCAACGGAAGCTCTCAAAAGGGAAAAAACCCCGATTTTAAAACATTCTTCATTAGTGCTCCGCTCCTATTAATCTTAGCGTGATGATATATAACCTATAGCCTTCCTCGATAAATGACTTATCTAACACTGAAATAATTGATCAAATCGGACTAGTAGTTCCTGAGATTACCCCCTACAAACTCACAAACTTTACCTCTTTATAATATTAGTGTAGATTATTAATACATTGAGTTATTAGTACAATTTGTGTCTCATGGTTGTATAGAGATATTCATAACCCTCTGTGACAATGCAAGAACACTAGTAACCGGGGACCGATGGTCGAAATTCGATCCTATTAAAGATACAAATATTTTGTTCACTTGTTAATAGATATACTTCATGTGTATTGAGTATGTACATATTGTAGATGTAAGAAGCGTGAAATATGTCAATTTTTCAATGGAATGGAAAACAAAAACTATTTTGAACACTTAACCTGGTCGAGAACAGTAAACAAAAAAAATAAAAAAGAAAATCTGTTGACAAACGGAGAAGAAAACTGAACCGTTTTATTTTTGCCTTTTTATGTATTATATTTATATATAGAGAACGTCCAGTGGTCAAAAATCGACCGAAAATTCATTAATTTTTTAAGTTTCAATATTAAGGAAAAGGTCTCACTTTTTCAGATTATTTTATTGAAAGTAAAGCTAGTCAATAGGTACTAAACAGTAAATAAATTAAATAAAATCGATTGAGAAACAGAAGAGGGAGATGCCCTTAACTGTTTTCTCTATTCTTTTTTATTTATAGATCAGACAGAGATTCGAGCATCACAATTTTTTATTTGTTCGTGCTTAATTATAAACTCTTATTAATTACCGCTATGATAGTTGTCATTATACTTATGGGTAAAATGATTAAACAAAATAATTCTAGTACTAACTAGTATTTTTCAAAGGGAATGAATGATACTTATCGAAATTTTTACATGAAAGATAAACTTACGTATAAAGTATAAAATTTAGATTTCACAAGTACGTATTATATTGGTACTTAATAATTTCAAATTTTTTTTATTTTTTTTCTGACTGTCTACGCTATTGATCTAGCAAGGTCTTAACAGCTCCACCGGACTACTAGGTCGAGCGCTTAAGTCACTCAGTCGATTTTATTTTGACAACTAGCTCAAGGGTGCACGACACACCTCGGCTCGGGCTGTTGCCTGATAAATGCAATTCGCGACCTATCTGAGCTTTTTTTTTTTTTTTAACGTGGGGAAATCCCTTATGGATACCCACCCTCCCGGGGGAGAGAGTGGGTTATGTCCGACTCGCACGGACTAAAACCCCACGGTGTACCGACAGACCGTTGTATGGGGGCGGCAAGGGATCGTACATGCTACTCAACCTTGTAGAGCCGCCCCCACGGTCCGCCCGGCGGAAGGTGACCGCCGGACTCCTACCTATAGAGGGACAGACCGGGTACACACCGGCTGCCCCCCCTCGTCCGCCGGACCTGTGCAATGAGGAGATGGGCCCCCCGGCCCATCCCCACAGGTCCGGCTACGGTGGCGGGAGGAGTTGGGCGAAGCGCCGCCTCCTCCCGCATGTCCTCCTTTGGCGGAGAGGGCCACTTTGAGGATCTGCCTCGCGGGCCCTCTCCGCCTCCTCCTTCTGCGAGATGACATCCTCGCAGAAGGAGGACATCGCTCGCCACGCCTGTTCGCTGCCGAGCATGGCCGAGACCACGCTCGGCAGCGATAAGTCCAGTCCTACCGCCGCCGCCAGAATGCGGCGCTGCTCCCCCCACGCAGCACACTCAGACAGAGTGTGTTGCGCGGTATCTTCGGCAGCGCCGCACTCGTGGCAGGCGGCGGTCGGCTCCCTGCGTGCGATCCGGTGCAGGTACCACCCGAAACAACCGTGTCCGGTGAGTACCTGCACCAGTCGGAACGTCAGGGAGCCCCACTCCCTTTCCATCCACGCCCGCAGGACCGGGCGGACGGCGTCCACAGTGAACCGCCCGAACCGCTCGTCCGCCAGGTCCTGCTTCCATCTTTCGACGGCGTCTCCCCTGAGACGCCGTCTCTCCGCCTCTATCTCCCTGGGAGCCGGAGGCTCCCCCCTTCGTCTCCTCGCCGCCGTGAACTCGTACACGGCGGCGAGAACTCCTGCCTCCAGCTCCCAGGGCAGGGAGCCGGCGAGCACAAAGGCCGCCGCCGAGGACACCGTGCGGTACGCCCGGATCGCCCTCAGTGCCACCGTGCGCTGCGCATTACGCAGCGCGCGCACGTTGGCGGCACCGAGGGCGTCGGCCCACACCGGTGCCCCGTAGGCGGCCATCACCCGCACGACTCCCATGTAGAGTCGGCGGCACCCGACGCCAGGCCCCCCTATATTAGGGAGCAACCGGCCGAGTGCCGCCGCCGCCCCAGCAATTCGCGGTCCGAGCCCCGCAAAATGGGGCTCGAACCGCCAGCGCCCGTCCAGGGTGAGGCCCAGATATTTCATCTGGGTCCCCACCCTGATCCGGGCGCCCTCCACCACTATGTGGGCCCCCGGTGGTGGCCCTCGCCGAGGCCCAACCTCCTGATGCGCCTGACAACAAGGGTTGTGGCCATCGTGGCCAGGCGCTCCACCTCCCTCCACTCCCCCCCCCGGGCTACGACTAGGGTGTCATCCGCGTAGCATATGAGGCGTGCCCCATATGGGAGCACGCCGCGGAGCACCCAGTCGTAGCCCATGTTCCACAGGAGCGGCCCTAAGGCCGACCCCTGTGGAACCCCCCGCCTTGTGGCCCGCCGGACCATACGCCCGTCGCTGTCTACGTAGGCGACCTCCCTACCTTCGAGGTACGCCTCCAACACCCGCCGCAGGTACGGGGGCACTCCGAAATATCGGAGCGCCTCCCGTATGACACCATGCGGCAGGGTGTTGAAGCCGTTGGCAATGTCAAGGGACACCGCCAACACCCTTTCCCCCTGGGAGGTCGCCTCCGCAGACAGCGACTTAAGGAGGGACAGGGCGTCCACCGTGGAACGCCCTGTCCGGAAGCCATACTGCGCGTCCGCCAGATTCGGCCCCACGCCCTCTAGGTGCTGGACGACCCGGGAGGAGATAATTCTCTCCAGCGCTTTCCCGGCGTCGTCCAGCAGGACGAGGGGCCGATACGCGGACGCGCAGTCCGGAGGGCGGCCTGCCTTCTCCATAAGGCAGAGCCGCCCAAGCTTCCAGGGCTTCGGGAACTGCCCGACCGCAAGACACCGGTCGAACAGCTCCCGAAGCCACCCCCCTAGTTGGCCCAAGGCGAGGCCGAGCACCCGACCCGGGACCCCATCAGGGCCGGGCGCTCTATGCCGGCTGAGGAGGCGCTCAACTGCCCTCCCCATCTCCTCCTCCGTTATCGGAGGGGGAGGGCCGTCGAGCACCTCCTCGACTATCTCCCGAGGCGGAGGCATGGGAGGAGCCGGTAGCATCGGAGGGTCGGGGAATAGATCTCCCACGACCCTCGCTACCACCTCCGGCCGGAGGGTCTCCGTCGCCGGGGGCGCCCAGGATCGTAACTTCATTCGTACGATCCTGTACGGGCGCCCCCAAGGATCCCCCTCCAGCGTCTGGAGCAGCTCCTCCCATGCTGCTTGTTTCGCCCGGCTGATGGCAGCCTGCAGGGTCTTCCTGCACTCCCTATAGCTGCCATACAGCCGGGCCTCCGCCTCCGGGTCCCTATGCCGGCGCCGGCGGCTGCGCCCGAACAGCCGCCGGGCCGCGGAGCAGGCCGCTTGGAGATCGGCAATCTCCGGCGACCACCAGTACACCGCCCGTTTGTCGGGGCGGTGTACGCTCCGCGGCATCGACGCGTCGCAAACCTCCGTGAGGGCTGCACGGAGGCGGGCTGCGGACGCGTCGACATCAGCCCCTGGGGGGGGGGGGGGCATGGCCCAGGCCTGGACGATGGCCGCCTCTTCCGCTAATTCACGGTTGAGGCGGCTCATCGCCCAACAGGGGAACTTCGCGCCCCTCCGGGGGCGGGTGCCGATCCCGGCTTGGGAGGTGGAGACCTCGAACCTGATATATCGGTGGTCCGATAAGGTCTCCACCTCCTCCAGCACCCTCCACAAACCTATCTGAGCTAACCTAAGCTAAGCTAACTATTCCTACATATATGAGTTGTTGAAATATTATTTTCGAGTTGAGATTTTATCGAACGTGCTTATATTTGTTTCTCAAGGACATTTATACGAAATAATTCACTCGCCTTGACACCAAAATTCGTTTGATCAATTTCACGACACGAGAACAGCGATAAACTGGACCATTTCATTATTCTTCGACAAATCATTTTGAAAATAAAGTAAATGGTTTTTATTCTTTCGAGACACAGTAATAATTGTTGTAATAGTTTATTACAAAGACATAATGGGTGTTATTACAAAAAAGTTAAATACATACTGAATACTTGCTTTAAAAAAGTTTGGATACTTACGTATTAAATGCACCACGCTCGCTGAACGTTCGCCATCTTGCTCTTCTATCGCTGTTTGGTTAGGTTAGGTTTGACTTGCGAAAAGGATAACACGATATTGCCGCGGCAACCGTAGGCAAGCGCGGTGCATTTAATACGTAAGTATCCAAACTTTTTTAAAGCTAGTATTCAATACGTATTTAACTTTTTTGTAATAACACGATATGTTTAATCGAAAAAGGTAAATATTTATTTTCTCCTAAATTATGCTTACTTGACATGCTCATCTTCGTCATTTAATGACATAATGACGGGTGTTACACTTGGGCCTAGTCAGACATGGTTGCTATACCATACCACCGGACATGTATTTTGTATGTAAAGAATAAATTTGAAATGCTTCTTCATAGTATGTCAAAGGCACTACAAACGCTATTAATGCGAAAATGTGTTTGTTTGTTACGCTTTTACGCCCTAACTTAACAAATCATCATGATATATTCTGCATACACCTTGTAAGGTGTACAGAAAAGGATGTTCGTCATATGAAAGGTATTTCATCCAGAAAAAATGTCTTGCTCCCGAGCATTGATATGTGAAAACACAAGATGTACAGTCTCGAATAAAAGTTACCCTCAAAACCGTCCCCAAAACGTCACCGATATACCTAAGTACCTATTATAGTTATACTATGAACTTATGTTTTTGCAAATTCAACCTCACGCGAATTATTTAAAGTTGTTTTTACAAAGCAGTGTACAAAAAGTCCAAAGACGCGAGTGACGAGAGACTATTTGAAATGAGCTCAGAATTTTCAATTGTGCACTCATTTTATGCGGACTGGTTTGAGACGTTGACTGTGCATCGGTTTTTATATATCAATGTTCCCGAGGAATCGATTAAATCTTCATTAACGCGAGATTATCCGATATGAAATATATATAAGAGTTGTTGAGCTATGTATGCTTGGTACACATATATGTTTCAACAACTCATATATGTATGAATAATTAGCTTAGCTTAGGTTAGCGCAGATATGTCGCGAATTGACGTACACCGTGGGGTTTTAGTCCGTGCGAGTCGGACATAACCCACCCTCTCCCCTGAGAGGGTGGTGTATCCATAAGGGATTTCCCCACGCTAAAAAAAAAAGAAGATATGTCGCGAATTGCATGTATCAAGCAATAACCCAAGCCAAGGTGTGCCGTGCACCCTTGAGCTAGTTGTCAAATAAAATCGGCTGAATGCCTTAAGCGCTCGCCTTAGTAATCCGGTGAAGCTGTTAAGACCTTGCTAGGTAAATAGGGTGGTCAGTTCGAAAAAAAAAAATCATTAACGCGAGCAAACCCTTAAAGCAAAGCAAGCTACTCGCGAATTCTTACTTTAACTCGCTAACTTTAACTCTCGATTTCGTGTACGTAGAAGGTGAAAATATGAAAAAAAAAGGATTGTGTGGTTTTATGAAACCACGGTAAAAGTGAAACTTTTTTTACACTATAGACATTTAACTAATAATAGTCTATACACTACACGGTCAGCTGCTACGAACTATAGGCGCCGCCATATTGGCCCTGGCTGCTCTGACGAGCGCCTTTCACTTTATCCCTACTCCGCGGCCGACCATCACGCGACATGCAACACACAGACGAAAAAGTTTGAGACGATGTAATAAAAGTTTCACTTTAATAATACGTACGTTACCTCCGATTTTGAAACATTCTTCATTGGTGCTCCGCTTCTATTAGTCTTAGCCTGATGATATATAGCCTTCCTCGATAAATGAGCTAACACTGGATTTTGTATTCAAATCGGAGCAGTATTTACAGTGATTAGCGCGTTCAAGCAAACAAACTCTTCAGCTTTATAATATTGGTATGGATAATATAATCGCTTGAAAATATTTTGCCACATATCAAAGTCCTAATATCTTTGATGCAAGTGCACAAGAAATCTTAGACGATTTCAATGCTTCAAATTAATATATTTTCCAATTTCTATTACATTTGTTTTATCGTAAAGTGGTAAACAAATCGACCAATTCAATTTTATAATTATTCTTTGATAATTCAATATTTACTTACACAATAGCATGGTCTTAACAGCTTCACCGGCCTACTGTTTACTTCTATGTTTAATGAAGTCCACGAGGAAGAAGTCGTGGATAAAAATGTGGATTAATAAAATAACTTATAAATTGTCCAATGCATTATTGAAATGATTGTTTATATAAAATTAGTTGATGCACGTGACTTTGTTTTTGTGAAATTGATTTTATTGTGTAATGGAAATTACTTGTTTTGTCTGAATTAATTAGGTCTTCTCTTTTATTTCTTTAAATGTAATGTTGATTGATTAATTTTACAATTTTTTTACAATACCGATACAGATTTTTAGTTATACTAAACAGTGTACTAATATGTAGTCTATATAAATACTTTGGGAGTTCTCTATCTGCCAGTAAGTTTCATCAAAATCGTTCCGCTTCAATGCTATCTATATATTCGTAGCGATACAAAATGAAGTTATTTGTATATATAAATGTTGCATCTAATTAATATTAACACAGATTTGAGAAAAAGGCAATTCTATCGATAATACATTCATATTTGACTTAATATATTATTTATAATATAACAATTTAATAATGTACAACTAATTACTGATATGCAGTACGTACATTATTAATATTAGATAATAAATGTTCGCAATAAAGAAATTCACACGTTCATAGTTGTTATATATACTAATATTATAAAGAGGTAAAGTTTATGACGTTGTAGGGGGTAATCTCACGAACTACTGGTCCGATTTGAAAAGTTTCAGATCATTCAAAAAGAAAGATTCAGTGTTATATAGCTCATTTATCGAGAAAGGTTATAGGCTATATATCATCACGCTAAGACCAATAGGAGCGGAGCACCAATGAAGAATGTTTCGAAATCAGGGCATTTTTCCTCTTGAGAGCTTCCGCTGCGTGTTAGCGTTAGCCCAAAGTAACTATTCCACGCGAACGAAGTCGCGGACAGAGGCTGGTATGCAATATAGAGACGTGCGTACATTCAATTATTTCATTCCTAACACTATTGCTAGAACACATGTATATTTATTTATGCAACTGTGTCGATTTCACTGAATTTACGAATTCAACCAGTAATATTATGATGTGAACTGCATGGATCAGATTTAGTATACAAACAGGGTAGGGTTGTTCGTGCCGTATTTAAATTATATGTTTAGAAATTAATCTTATTGAATTAAAAAAAGTATTGATTTATTCATAAATAATACAAATTTTGGATTACATTTAGTGTTGTCATTATAGTAAATTCGTAAAAGGTACAGATCAGATAATTTCATGTGCACACGTTAATGTAAGTGTCAGCTGATTCTAATATAAATAGTCCTTCCATGAAAGTCGGTCAGGGAAGCGTTATCTCCATGGTAACCATTTGATGTTGCCGGTATCGATCTTGGGGCTATCACTGCGAACTGTTACCCGAATGTCGCCCAAATTCCTTTCTCCTTTTAAAATTGCTGCAACATACTACACTCGCATTTACTTTGTTATAACGTTGAACTTTTAGAGTGTTTATTTAGAGATTATATTTGAATAAATCTGTTTGAGAGTTCGTTTTATGAGTTTATGCGCGATAATAATTGTAAAATAAATTATTACGATCCTATTCTTATGATATAACTTAAACCATTTTTTATTATATTATTACCATTCTTTGTATATTTTACAAGTACCAAAAATGTTGTTGCTAGTCTGTAAATTGAAAAAATATTACTGATCCGTGGACCACAAAAAATAGCAATCAAAAATGTCACCCTACTGGTTAATTTCGGTTAGTTGAAATACTTTACAATTGTGACACACGGCCCATACGAAGATAATTTTTTCAATCGTTTTTGTATCAAGTATAACTAATCTAAAATTACATTCATATTATAATATTTTAGTGATTCTAGTATCTAATTTTAGAGGTATTACTTATGCGATACACTATACATGTAAATTAAACGCAACTATGTTGTTTTGTCGGGTTATATTGTAATACAACTTGGTAGATTTTATAAAGTTTTTTACAGAGAGATAGACACTTTTGTTGTTATTATCTACGGCCACTATCATTACGCTTTTCTACAGGAGTGAGCAGTAATTACAAAATATAAAGATCAAATAATAGAAAAAATAACCTAGACAAGAAGCGCAAATTAGTGTAACAACATTTTGTATTACTTAAATGATAATACATATTAATTATACATTATATTTTCGGTTATATAATAACAGTATATTTTTATATAGAATTTCATAAACTATAGTTCGCGAAAATTATGACATTGTTTATATTAGTTACTAGCTGTAACCGCAACTCCGTACGGTTTTTTTTTAAAGTTAAAGAGTTATAAAATTGTGAGACTATGTACAATTATAGAAGTGCTCTTTAAAAATAATTGTAAGTACGACTCGCACGCCACTTACATGTAACATTAGATATATAAAAACTAACAGTGTGCCAAATAAGGTTTACCATCAGTAACATATTTGGAATTTTAACCTACCATATAACTACCTTAGTGCTCACTTACACTGTATAAGGAACTAATGAAACAATAACTTAAAATATTATTATAACAGATTTACATTACATTTAATATGCATTACCATAATAATTAAGATTGTGTGACGAAAAAATAAACGCTTGTCTGTTCCGCAAGAAATTGTATTATGGAACTCTTGACGTAATACGTTTATGGTCTAAGATCTTATTAGGAAGACCTCTTCTATCTACAAAGTTACTAATAATTATAATGTCGAATTGTGAACAATAAGTTGAAAATTATTTCTCTAATTAATCCAACCGTTTTGTTGATACCACAGAGGGCGAAGCCACGGTTAACAGCTAGTCTAAATTAAAATATAATAAATTACATTTTATAAGGTCCTCTATCTGCCAGTGACAGTCTCGTGAAGAATGGTCTAACCGTTTTGGAGATAGCTTTGCGGACGAAGCCACGGTTAACAGCTAGTATTAACTAAAATTACTTGAATTACTTTTTATAAGGTCAACTCTCCTCCAATTAAAGTTTCGTGAAGATCGATCAAACCGTTTTGGAGATAGCACTATGGGCGAAGCCACGGTTAACAGCTAGTCTAATTTAGAGTAGCCTAAGTAACCCGCTGTAATTTTAGCTATCTGTCAGTGAAATTTCCGTCTAAATCGGTCCAGCCGTTTCGGAGATTACCCGGAACAAACAAACAGACAGACAGACAGATATTTTTTTTTATTGCTTTATTGTTATCAGTAGCGTGTATACCCTTATACCCAATCAGTAAAAAATGTTATTTTGATATTACATACAGATACTTCATTTTTATTATAAGCGTAGATATAGACTAGCTGACCCGTGCAACTTCGCCTGCACCAAATCGGTTATTAGCTGTTTCAATTGTAGCTTTACACGCAAAAAATCTTAAAAACCTACAAATCCGATTGCAGCGGGATAAACCGTTTCCAACTGTGAATTCAAACTATCCAGTGACTCACGCAAACATATACCCAGTTGATATGTGAAAAATCTTTTAAAAGAAGCCTAGAACCCGTTCGGAGCATCACGTACCGAGTCCAATTAAGATAAAAACTAACTTATATATTGCCGATAAATGTCTTCCCATTTTCCCTTGGGTTGCTCCTGTACCACTCAACTTCGCGCCCGTTCATTATTTGCGTAGAGCCTACTTCAAGAATCAACAATATTCAGAAAACTAAATTTATCATATATCGTAGCCTAAATGTTATACCGGTGTATACCAAATTTCGTCAAAATCCGTTCAGTTTTGGGTGAATCCTGTACAAACGACAGACAGACAGACAAAAATTTTAAAAACTATAGAAATGTGTTCTGTCGTTGATTCTAAGCCCCCCAAAATATTTTTTCTTGATAATATGTAATGTACAGATTTTGTCCCGTTAGCCTTTTATTATATGTGTAGATTAGTTATATTATATTAGTTCAACTAGCTGTATCGTGGCTGATATACTTTGTTGTGTCGGTGAGTAATATTTGTATACCTTTACATAGTTCATAAACTATTATATGGACAATAACTTCTGTGAAGTTATTGTCCATTGTCATTACATAGTATAAAACAAAGTCCCCTACCGAGTCTGTCTGTCTGTTTGTTCGCGATAAACTCAAAAACTACTGAACGGATCTTTATGCGGTTTTCACCAGTAGATGAAGTGATTCACGAGGAACGTTTTGGTATATAATTTGTCCAGGATTTTTTTATAATCAGAGCGGGACAACGTCTGCCGGGCCCGCTAGTATTAATATAAATCTCATGTGTTCTTATTCAAATCATTTTAAATTATGCTACTTTAAGTATCGAGAAACTTTGTGAGCTGAAATCATATTTTATTGAGTATGTAAGCGACAAATTGACTCAATATTCCTCCTTCGATTTATTCGGGCAGTTCTACTATCTAGGATTAGATAAAATATAGGCCATTTCCATTTAATATGGACAAATCATTACATCATTTTACATAGTATAAAACAAAGTCCCCTACCGCGTCTGCCTGTCTGTCTGTTCACGATACACTCAAAAACTACTGAACGGATCTTCATGCTGTTTTCACCAGTGGATAAAGTAATTCATGAGAAACGTTTTAGTATATAATTTGTCAAGGTTTTTTTTTATTAACAGGGCGGAACATCGTCCGCCGGGCTCGCTAGTTAAATATATGATGTTCAACGGAGTAGCAACAACCATGCGTATAAAAAATGTCTACATAGTTAGTACCTTCGATAAGTTGCGTTTCGAGTTTTCAAAGTGTCAAATTCCTATTAAAAGAAAGTCCTCTCATCATTCCATTAAAATCGTATAATATAACTACACAAGAAATAATAACTGTTTAGTGTTTTGTGGCATTTGGCATTTACTTTCCAATTTTTCTGTGCGTATATCTATTCTAGTACACTTACGTTTGAAATTAAAGTCACGTTTCCTTGTCTCACGCGTAAGTGCTACGCTGATATAAAAGAGAAAACACAACCTTTCATATCATCAACCTGTGCCGAAGGAATTTGAGTGTCATCAGTGAGCGTTATTATCTCGAGTTACGTGATTAGAATTACGTTACCCGCTATTAAACGTTATAACTCTTCAAAAATGTATAGACGAGATAGGATAACCAGTTGTCGGATATTTTGTTTGACGTGACATTTTTTTACAGATTTACTCTACAAGAATAATATTGCAGTCGACTCGAGTTGACTCGTACCATACAAACGATAAATTTAGATAAATAAACAAATAAACATTTTTGGGAAAATCTGTGTTTATACCTAAATTCTTTGTATGCTCAAACATCAAATCAAAATAATTGTGTATGTTGGAATCGGGGCTTTAGGAAGACAATTTACTAGAAGCACAATTTTCTATCATTAGAATACATTTTGGTATTTACGCACTAACGCCACCGCAGCATTTGTTTCTTAACAAGTCTAACCTAACCGATTTATTTTTCTTAATTTTCCGATCTTGGTTGGGTTAGGTTAGAATTGCGAAACAAAGACAGCGCGAGTCGGCCGCCGGACGCACTGTGGTGGCGTTATTAAGTAATCCACAATTTTAATGATCAACATTATTGTTTTTACCTTGTCGAATAATTTACTTGTGCATCATTACCGAACGGTTGCACTTAATTCGGTAAATCTTTTTTTTTGTATTTGTAATCGTCAGAACAAGGTTTGTATGTAAATGTTTGATAAATAATACGAAGAAGTAAAAAAAAGTGGGAAATATTACATATAATCTATATGTAAAAAGTGAGTGAGACAGAAAATAATAGCTAGTTCTTTGACAGAATTGGCAGATTGATGTTCAGTTGTTATTTTATTACATGGTTATATTGTAAATGGAAGATATGTCCACATTTTTTACTACACACGTGCGAAGTCGGGGCGGATAGCTAGGTTAATATAAGATTGAAGAATTTATATACTCTATTACTTACGAAAGAAAACTTCACGTAATTCAATAATTTATATTAGAGTTACTTTTATGAGTTGTGATTTCGGAATCACATACAAAGAATACAACAGATTGATTACCTACAACGAAGACTTTACCTGGACACGTTATACAAATGTTTTAAGTTATCTTCTTTTCCAATAAGCTAATTGAGAGTCTCCGCAAAGAATCATTTATTTCTAACAAAATTTAGACTTTCAATAGTGCACCATAATATGTTAATTGTCACATTGGATGAGAGGAATTGTTATTGCTTAGGATGCTTCTAATTTCACTGAAAATGAATAGATCAACTAGATAGACCTACTGTGCTATAATTACTTTAAATTGTCAAATGACCTGTGCTCAGCACGTATTTTGAGGTTCATATTTTTTAAGTTTTTACTATGTTCATATGTATGGTCTATTCATTTTTGTTCAAATATAATTAGACTTTTGAATTTTTAGAGTAATTAGTGGGAAATATTTTTAAATTATTAAATTAGCAATTAATGTTAGAAAGTTTGCAATTTAACGTATATAAAAATAATTGGTTAAAAATTTTACGGTGCACTGCATTGCATAATTTGGATTTAGAAAGGATTATTTTTTAAATTTACATTACCTAATAAAACTACGTTGATTACGAATAGTATTTAAAAAAAAATCTTTATCATAAATCTTTCTTTAAGATTACTGGAACGTATCATTTTATCTTTAAAAATATTAAACTTATATTTCATTGTTATACAATAATAACGAATTAATTAACAGGAATCAACATATTTATCGTCTCTTAATTTCGTTATTTTTATAAATTCTGCTTCCTCTTCTATATACATGAGTATATAAGTAGCTACATTTCATAATAGACCGCGTCCAATTGTATCTGGTTCATTATGAAATGTAGTCTTTCATATTAATATGGTCGATGCCACATCTGTAACCGAAAACTCTAAAACCTTTGTCCGATCACTATTAGCGTTGGCATACTTCAATTTTGTTTACGGAAAAGATTTTTATGCTATCCATTTTGCTACACTTCGTCACTAGATGGCGGTTCATCATATCAACTTAATTTAACTCCAGTTAAATTTTATATTTAACATACAATAACTAAATGTCATAGTTATTACAATTTAAGTAATGAAGTCAGTTATATTAAACTGTATATAAATCCGTTACTCTTCGTATACATCTGTTCATTTATGTTATTGCATTTTGTACGAAACATAACCGTAGTTGCGACCTTTCGTGATAAACATCTATTACCTCGTCATTGTGGTACTATATTACCTAAAACTTATCGTGACATCGTACCTTTTAATAATAAAATTTACGAACATTTAAATATTTCGTTTTAGAGCAGGCACTCAGTGAAAATGGTAAATGTACAACACTGAGTTTAATGTAGCGTGAGGAAAATAAACACAAAAAGTAATCCAACTAAAGAGTAAATTAAATATATTTTCATAATGGAATATTATAAACGTGATATTCAGTTATGAGTGAATAAAAGATTCAAAACGTAAATCTTACGTAAGGAATTCTGTTCTTAGTTTATAATAACTCTAAAACAAACAGACACTAGCATAAAAATTCAGTACGAACCTTTGTACGTGAGGGCACAGGACGCAGTGAGTATTGTTATTTACTTTTATTTATATCAAATGGGTTTTGATATGAAACATCTATAGCAGCGGGTCGGACTGACTATTGGCGTGGCGACGCATCGCCACGGCATCCGTCGCCATGCTATATGATTTTGAATCGTGGTATTTAATTTATTTTTATTTTATGTATTTTGGTTTTTGTATTTGTATGTATGAATGATTTTTTTTCGTGAATATTTTATTTTTAATTACACCATATTTATTACCTGTCGTAAACTATCATTTTATGCATATGGCTACCTGTAGAAAATAATTTCGTTTTTTTATATTTGTCAGGCGACACACGACGTCTCACAAGTTTTTTGTTGGATATATATATAGACCTATAAATCCCGATTATTCATAAACTATAACAATATGTAACGTAGAAAAGGTTCAGTTAACTCGGGTACCCTAAAAATATTTAACGAGAAACAAACATTGGTTCAACATCGAAGTTTCGGTGTTTTCACATTTAAAAACGAAATCCTATATAATTCTTTAAATTAATTCAAAATAAGACATACTTATTATAGAGACGAATGTTATTCATTGATCCTTCATCAATTATACCGTACACAGTGGTTGACAATAACTACTCTTACGTACGTTGAAAATCTTTGGATCTTTGTATAATTTAAAATGGGTATTATTTTGATAAATTCATATTTGAAGTAATTGAACCGTCTTCTTTAGCTGTGTAATATATAGTTTATTACACTATAATAATGCTTATTCCATTAATATGACACATTTTATGATCTTAGAAGAAATCAATCTTTACGATAAATCCTTTCGATTGACGGCATAAACTAACATTTTGCTTTTTTAAATGTAACCAGTTAATACACAGCCCAAATAAGTTGCATATTATGAAAGATCTTTTACGGCAAATTTGGGTTTTCTTCACAAATAAAGGAATAGTTAGGTTTGAATAACATTTGCTCTTCATAATATTTAGGGTGTTTCCAACCACGGTGATATTTTATATCCTACTAGCGGTCCCGGAGGACGTTGTCCTACCTTGATAATAAAAAGAATTAATGTAAAATTCAACCGCAGCGCCACCTACCGGTTCCAATTGTGAATATAAACCATTCTTGGATCTGCTCGAATACGCACATAAAATTTCATCAAAATCGGTCCTGCCGTTTAGGAGGAGTTCAGTGACATACACACGTACAGAAGAAATTTATATATAACTAGCAGGCCCGGTGGACGTTATCCCGCCCTAGACTAATTATGTGCCTAAATCTTCATTGTGGATCACTCTATCTACTGGTGAAAACCGCAAGAAAATCCGTTCAGTAGTTTTTGAGTTTATCGCGAACAGACAGACAGACGTGGCAGAGGACTTTGTTTTATACTATGTAATGAAGATGTATGACCTTAAACCTTAAACATAAAGGAATGAGTAAAGTGAAAATAATAACTCATAATAAAAATAATATTCATAATGCCTAAAAGGTTTGTGGTGATATCTATATCAGATAAACATAACATGACAATAATCCGTGAATCAGATCATATTTATTAAGGACATAGTCAACATTAACTATTATAATTTTCAGTTCATATATAACACAAACTAAGTATCAAAGGCCATCACGTATTGAAATAGAAATGGTATTCATTCAATCGTAACATAATTATTTAATAAAAATGTATAACAACTAAGAATGTATACCTACACAGTGATATAGGTCATGTCGAGTATGAGTTTATTTAATCTTGAAACTGCCAACAGGAGTGCGTATAAGCTTCCCTTGGAATTCATAGCGTGCCTTTATAACGTTGAACACGTTACGTGCCTTTTGAGGCCACCCTCGTAATGGACAAAATTTGCGCCACGGAACATCTGGGTCATCGATCGGGGTCGGCCAAGTCTTTGTCTCTAACGAGCCACTTTCATCCATCATTCATGCTTACCTAATGTTCCACTAAAACTTACATATACAATGAGATATAAGGAATCGATTTTATAACTCTTTTTATAATAGTAAAATTGAAGAAACTCTTTTTCTCTTAGCTTCTTTCATTATATACACAACATTCCTTGTTCAGCATGTCAAAACAGTGCCGTATCAGATAATGTAAAACTACATGACTCACAGTGAACGGCTGTCAATAAGTACGCTTAGTGCTTTATAAATTACTAGCTGTACCCGAGACTCCGTCCACGTAGAGCCTAATGTAAAAAAAAACAGTGACTAATAAATTCATCTGAAAGTGTAGACTTATCTACATCTCTCTCGTACTTAAGTCGCGTCGTCATTAAAATTATAATAACTTTTGATAGAGTGAACCGATTTTACTGAAACCAAAACTAAATGTTACTCGCGGATGTGTTTTATGATTTTCTTGTGACGTTTTATCATGAACGCAGCCCTTTAGCAGTGAATACGCATTCAAACAAACAGACATTTCAAAAAATTATTTTATTACTTATTACAAGACACCTGCAACAATTTTTTTCACAAAAATTTAAAAGTACCCAGACACGTTAGATTTATATTCTTATTCTATGTATAGACTGACTTATTTTTGCTTCTGCAATTATAATTACGTTCTTTATAGCGAAACTTCGCGATAGTTACTGACTAAAAAACAACAAAGACAAGAAAATTACATTACGTTAGTATTTATTGGCATTCCATAAATACGATTCTCTTTCGAATTGACTATGCTATTGGCCTGACTAGCCTTCACAGCTTCACCGGACTACGAAGGCGAGCGCTTAGGGCAGTTCGCCGCTTGGCAACAAGCTCAGAGGTACCAAAGTGGCCGAACTTCGGCTTGGGCTGTTGCCTTGATCTGTCTGCGCTAAACTAAGCTAGTTATTCATACATATAAAAAATCGTTAGACACACATGTGTATCGGCATGTGAGCATCACGAATTGAAACGTGTATTTCGTATCTGACAACTAAATACGATGATTTTATTGCCTTAGATGCATGCCTTAGATTTTCCACTGATGATTTTTTAGTATTATTATAATACATAATTATTATGAAAACCATTCTATTGAACTATACATAAGTATATTGGTTGAATTAACTTGCATCTTGCTGGACAAGAGTCTAAAGTTTTATGTTAAAGTCGGAAGGTGGTCACAGTAACTCTATTATTTTTTAAAGTATAACCGTCGAGATTATTTTCATTTAACCGTCGTCTCGACAAGTCCTTAGTTGGCGGTAGATAATCTAAATCGTATAATAAATGTATAAGTGAGCCGCACCTAAAACAATTCATTAGAGAATTTATAATGAAAAAATATTTCGCATCATCCATCGATCCTATATATGGTAAGTAACACAGCATAAATCTCGCTAAACTTATAGTGGAAATATAAAAAAAAAACCGTTTATATTACATACTTAACAAAGACAGGGAAATTGGCAAAATTAAAATGGTAATTCTTTTCTCGAACCAATCAGAATCGGAGGATTTGTAATTTTTTTGTTTTTATACATACGTCTACAGCGATGTAACAACAAAGCGTTGTCATATTTAGGATTGTAATGAAGACGTTAATGGTCATTATATTTAACCAACTTTAGCTCGTGGATTCACATGCGTTAATAATTAATATAGGTGTATTTGATGTATAGAATAGTAGGTACATTTTTTTCGAGTTAACAAGTAACCTATGTTCTTTTGTGCTTCTCCTACAACGTGTATGTAAAATTTCATGATCACCGGTTGAGTAGTTTAGGCGTAAAAGCATAACAAATTCACTTTCGCATTTATAATACCGATGTAAATAATATATTTAAGTCAAGATAATTATTGAGATAGAAAGAAACCGAAGTATTGTTAACAATGACCAAACCACCTTGTCAGTTATAGAAATATAATATCTAATGACTGTAAATAATAGGCTTTTATATTACGCAATCCTGGAATTTTTGTGACCACTCTACGACTATAATATTTAGATATTGATTAGCTACAGTTACCTAAGTAACCGTCGAGACGAATCTAACGAGTCCAAATATAATGGTAAAACATGCGGGGTTCCACTTTTCCAGTCAATTATGAGACATTGAGACATCATTATCTATTACCCAACTATTCACCGAGATAAATGTAATCAGCACAATACATTCGAAGATTTGTATATAGTCACTATAATGTTCCTGTGGTAATTGTTTAGTTCTATCATAATGTAACACCTCCGTAACTAATCATATCTGCAATGCGTAACGAAATGATTTCCTATCGTCTCGTGAAGTTATATTCAAAATATTTAAAAACACCGTTATATATTTTATAACTTTCTTCTTAATATTATGAACATCTAATTCCTCTATTTTAAAGGTAAATATTTTAACTTGGTATCCCTTAACGGCACAAAAATACAGCTGACCTCAGTGTACAATGATGCTTTACACGATGTTTTTTGCGTCCGCTGCATAGATGGCATGGTCTGTCTTAAGGTGACGCAGTGTCTAGTCATGTGCATAATCAAAAATTAGTTTATGAACTTTAATTCAACTGAAACGTATAGTTATAATGACGATTAGCTTCTTTGTAAAATCTTTCTTTCCTGATATATAAAATGTTATCTTCAATTATGCTCAGTGCTTATAAATCATAACTATTAACATACTAGAAGACATTTAAAAACGGAGCTTTGTCAAGACCTGTCCGATTCACTGTCATCATTTATTGTCGTGTAGAATTATGGGTAACTAATCTGAACTTGTCTTTAATTAAACCTTTTTAAGTAATAATTAATACTAACAATTAACAACAGGTGCTATATTATCATGAAAGACAATTGAAAAATCATTCAACTAAATATCGGGCTCACGCACAGTTATTTTGTGTTACGTATTTTAACCGAAAAGTTATGATTTTTTTTTACTTCCCTCACATTCCATAGTGCGGGTCTGATTTTTGTTATTGTTGTTTTACTTCAGGTTTCTCACAATAAAACACAAAGTTTAACACTTGTAGCCAGTCAACGGACTTTAAAATTGTTGTGACTTTTTTACCTGCATGTAAAACATAGCGTGGCTAATCTTTGTGACTTTATAACATGAGCATGCAATGTTTCAACAAGAAGGGAAAGTGTCTCGTATCAAATTGCGGCCACCTCTCTCTCCCAGTATATTGATAATTCAGAATATTTTTAGGGGCCATTCAAACATTAAGCACTAAGGAGGGCTGGAGGTCCTTGATTGGCTTATTGAAGCGGAAACTTCTGTAGGCGTGTTGAGCGGTATTTTTGGCAGGAGATAAATTTATAATTTTGCGTCATGACATACTACGTAAGTATAACTGGCCGTATTGCGCTCGCGCGGCTTGCGTCAGACTAGCCCCGTGTAGTATAGTAGCCTGTGTACATGTAATATTGATATTTTGCAATTCATCATACGTTTGATTGATTAATAGACTTTATAAAAATGTATATAATTATTGCTGCGGGTACCAATAGATATGACAACTAAAGTAATATTAAATTTCAATAAACAAATTCTGAAATTTAAATATTGTCATTCACACTATAATTAATATGAAAATTCAAAAGAGAACACATTTATTTTATTGTTTTGAGTTTTCACTTCTGTCGGCAGTCCTTATGGCTGCATCGATTTTTTCTTAATGATAAGAGGAATGGATGATCTGGATGTGTAGGTTTGATATGTCAGGCGCGCGGTCTTATTCGCTGGGCTACCATCGGCCAAATAGCGAACCATAAGTTAATTCCTCTATAGAATATAAATTTCTTATTTCTAAACATGTTAACTGCTGACCATGAATCAATAAGGAAACCAGAACAGATTAAACAATACTCATATAAATGTCTACGTGCATGAGAGGAGGTATAAGTATTGCCTACTTTTACTAATAAGGCAGAGAGGGCGGTCAAAAGTAACAAAAAGACTCGCGTAAGACTTGAACGACTCCTCATGCGAAATAAAAAACAATTGAAAAAAATTAATCACCTATAGACGTTTTCACAATAAAGTTAAATTAAAAGTGCCGTTCAAGGCGCCTAAAGAAGTTATCACATCAAAAAATTTTTTTGATGGATACCTTTATCTTTTACCATTTCATTGTATCATTTGCTGACATATCAGCAATAGTAATACATATTCTGTGAAAATGTTAGCTATATAACGGTTCAAAAAATCCTTTTCGTGAAAGGTCAGTCTAAAATATATTCCATGTTGGCGCTGTATTGTCACAAAATTAAGCGTAGGTGTTTTCCATTAGTGGTCAAATAACAGGCTTAAATAAAAGCAAATAATAGCTCGATAAGTGCATAAAACCGTGAACAAACCGCAGACAAATTGAATTTCGCCTACCTGTAATGTCTTTCAACTGACCGTAGGTATGCAGTAATATTATACGCCGGTAAAGTCTATTTAATACCTAAATGGTACTAACGCAGATTAAGTTACCTAAGTCATTATTCAAAGCAAATCCGAAACCAGAAGAAAATGCTATGTAAGCGTTTGAGTAATGTCCGTTAACAGGGTACTGCTGATTCTACTACGTTATTATTGCATTCTCAATGTACAACATTCATTTCAAAGTAATATGAAGCAAATATTAAACGATAGTTTCTATTCAATTGTGGTATTCAAACACGAGTAAATTTAAATATTATTAATGTTTTCTTTTTATCATTTTGGGTCGACTTCATTTAATATGAACATCATGGATTATATTATATACATTTACATTTTAATACAATTGTATCAAAAACAATACACGCAACTACATACTAACTACTCGCACATACTTCATATTTATAAAGAAAATGTGGTTCAATAAAACTCATATTATGGAATGGTTACTTATTTGATATACTAACGAGATTGAAACTATGGTATGGGTGATTCTACAGAAAATGGGCAACTTTTGGGGATATTTTGTTTACTATAGTTTTTTAATTAAAGTTCGATAACTTCAAGTATTTAAGATAGCTCATCTAATCTAATCGTTTTTAAGTAAATTCTGAAATATTTTGATTTTTCTGAATTTGACTGCCAGGGCACTGACGAAGGTGTTACCTTTTTTTGTAATTTTGTAAGAAATATATGAAATGTATTAAAATTACACCAAATGGTCATACAATCTAATTATTGCATATATTTTTGTAGTAATAAATCACTTCAGTAACTATTAATATGTAATACTCTGAGAAAGAACTATCAAAACCGTCCTTGATATTTTCAATAACATTAAAATATAATGGACTAACATACTACTTTGAAGTAGTTTCATTTAGTATATATGCTAATTAATTAACAAACAATAGGCACAAACATATGGATATCTATGCCTTAAGGTATCACCTAACAAGAAATTATTATTACTATATGATACCGTGAAACTATCTCAGTCTTTAAAACAAGCCTTTTAACATTTTTAATAATGTTCTATATTGCCTAAACTACATTGAGGTAATTTCACTTAATTGCGTACATTTTCCAAAAAATCAACTAGCAATAGAAACAAGAATATGACTATCTGTGCTTCAAAGACATCAACACAAAATAATAATTAGAATTAACAAGAATGAGATCTTTTTTCGATAAAAAAAATAAAAATAATGCTTCATATTAGTTTACTCCGAAAAGTATTTTTCAAAGCATCATCAATCTTGTCCTTAAATTGGTAAAACATTCTATCCCCTTTTCTAATAAGGTTAATATGGGTAGTGTTTTTGTTATTTGATTCATCTGAGCATCTGACTCATCCCTGTCATCCAATGCATCTAAGTGTCGTTCTGATTACAATTTTTGAGGAGATTTCCTCTCAATTCACCATCTTTACCATTAACACAAGAGCAGATCGCTGCATTATGTTATTCTTGTGATATGTGATACACTCATAGTGTTTCCTTAATAGCAATCCTTTCAGATGATTTATCATTAATGAAGGTGTTCATCCGCTCGACTTCACAGCGTTGGCTCATATCCACTTCTATACCTGGGTATCTCTCGCGAATGACAGTAGCAAACACTTTCTAGTTCTTTATATCATCTCTTGTAACAAATCACTTTATCTGCTATTCGTTCACATATGGTGCCCCTATGCCATTGAGTGCCCCTTTTCCATAGCCAGCTTCGTGAACGTTCCAGGTATATTTCATAATATTAAGTGGCATGCCTTGCAGTTTACAGTCGAATACATAAAGCATAGATTTGTTTCTATATTGAAATACATGACCATCACTAAAAAAGTGAATGTTTTGAATATCTGATGGTTGTGACTTATGTTTTTGACCTTGAGTATTTAATTGACATCTTTTTTGACTCTACTACGTTTTTCCTTAGACCTTTCTCCTTTTTGTTATTTACTGCAGACTTCGTTATTTTTTTTTGTAATCAGCTAATTTCATGGGGTCTCTTTTGATTCTGGTGAAGGGAGCCTTTTCGGCTCCTTTTTGGCTCCTTTTTTCTTTTTGAAAACATGTTCTTTAGTCCAACTGTGTGTTTTTAAGAAAGCGGCATTACGTCTTCAACTGATATAAGTAAAGGAATATTTACACACTAGACTGTTGATATAAAGATATTATAAAATAATAAAAAAACATCAGTACCCTGGAAACACATCAGCCCTCTGGCGCAGTATCGGACAAAGTACTGACGCCAAGGAACTGACGAAAACGACACAAATTCGAGCTTATAATGAGAACTAATAATTCTTTGAGTATTTGACAACATTAACAAGCTATATTTTAACAGATCGTAGTTAATTATGTATAAATATATAAAATAAAATAAAACTCAGGCTTACAAGGAAATTACGACTCACCACAGTACTGACATTTTGACTGGCTCGGCACGTGGTTCACATGGTAACCACCACTCTAGAATTGGCACTGTTATGGCTGTAGGCAAACCGCAAATGGCGTGGTCTGCAGCAAAATTTACTACCAACGCCAAAGTTTAAAAGGGAATTTGACTTCGAGACGGTGAATATACGGTGAGAATATTATGTTATGAAAGTTGTGATACTCATTAATAAGTAAATTTCAGATTGCAGTGAGATAGTAAGTTTTCTTAAATTAATGGTAGTAATGTTTAATATATGTTCACTTGAATGCGTGTTCTTGGGATTGTGAGATTCCAAAGGACTGGCGTTTTGATGATATATTGTCTTATTTTATACATTTATACTGAAAATAAATAGCTAAAATTGGGTGATCAAATAAAATACATTTAATTATTCTGAAATAAAATAAAATATCAACAAAAAATAATAATGCATCGTATCTATTCATTGATGACATCGAGTTGCCCAATTTTTATAGAATCACCCATATGCAATATTTTTGTGAAATATAAGTCAAGGTAAACGGGATATTAATGATGAGTATTTGCGACATATCGTAAACTGCGAAGAATTAAAAAGTTTAGAATAGAAACTAAGCTAGTACTTCGTCCACAGTGCTATCTTCAAAACGGTTGGATCGATTTTCACAGGATTTTCACTGGTAGATAGCTGACCTTAGGAGTAACTCAGACTATTTTATTTTAGAGTAGCTGTTACCTGCGACTACGTCCGCAGGACAATCTCCAAAACGGTTGGACTGAATTTGATCGCGCTTTCTCTGGCACATAGCTGATATCATAAGTCATAACTTGGGCTGTTGTACTTTAGATTAGCTGTTGCCCGTTACTTCGTCTGCAGTGGAATAACCGAAATTCTTGGATCGGTTTTTGGAACAATTTTACTGGTTGCTAATCTTATAAGGTGTAACCTAAGCTATTTTATTTTAGACTAGCTGTTACCCGCAATTTTGTCAGCTTGGGATCTTCGAAACGATTTGATTGATTTTCACAAGTCTTTCATAGGCATATAACAGAAGTATAAGAACTTTATTAGATAATGCAATATTTCTGTTAAATATAAGCCAAGATAAAAGAGATATTAATTAAATACTATAGTATTTGCGATCTGTGAATGATATCAGTATATATAAGCTAGCGACTACTTTTTGTATGATCGCAAAACAACTTTGACATATTCTCAGGTAATGTATAGCTTTAATTTCATTTGTTTCTTATATAGTGTAAGAGGGCACTGAGGGGGTTATACGAGTATAATGGGTTAAAGTATCAAATATGTTGCTGATGGTAAATCCCATTCGGCACACTTAGTATTTACATATTTAATGTAAACATTACGTGTTACAGTAGGTGGCGTGCCTGTCGTTCCTACAAATATTATTAAAATACCATTTCCGTAATTCTACATTCTATCACAATTTCACATTTTTTAAAATACAATTTAATAAGCGCGCCACAGTGCTGCCAGCAGCAGTTAGTATTAAATTAAAACATCAAATAATTTAAAAATAAGAATTAAATGAACAGCAAAATGAGCATGGTTTTAGTTGATTGTTTAAATTATTATTATTATATTTGTGTAATATGAAGTATTTTGTATCTAATCATTTCATCTAATGGATCATGGGATGTTATTTAATATTTTTTAAATTATTAAATCTCGAATAATGTTAGTATCTCTTAGTGAAACTAATTAATTATTTGGTTAAATAATGAAATTAATGAGATAAACTTATTAAAGTACTGTATTGTCAGCGATCTTCGACAAGTGTGCTAAATTTCGATTTAATAGATAGACATTAGGTTGATAGATAGATACAGCTAATAGAAACTTATTAAAATCTTAAATTCACAATAAAATATAAATAAGCTCTTATTCCGATAAAAACGATCGTAGATAACTAACTATTCCTCAAGCTGGACCAAGTAATAACACATTTAAACAATTTTATTAGAATTGGTTGAGATCTTTCGGACCTTAGCGTGGACGTACATCGTACCACGGAATTTTTATACATATATCAATATCGTTTTGCTTAGAGTATAAAGAAAAACTTAAAATAATTCTAAAACATAATTGTGCCACCCAATGTTAATATACTATATTGATTGCAATTTATAACACTCTCAAACTTTTACTAAAAATAATTGTATAATTTTAAATCAATTTACTAAGGAAGGAAGGTTTTATATAATTTTTAAATATTGTCACTCTTGACACACGTGCGCTGTGTTTGCCACGGGTGACGTAATGCACAGCGTGTCGGACAGATCACAGAAGGCCGAATCCGTGTATTCTAGATGGAAAACTGAAACCTGTTCTTAAGGGCCGCGACCGGCGCGGCCCAGCTGTGCATGAATTGATGGACGTAAACTTGGTACTTCGATGGTCAGTTTAATACTTTGACGTGCACAGGAAGCTAGTTCAGCATGACTGCCGTTCAAAGAAAGAAGGCTTATATAGTAATTTCCGCAATATTATATTATATATATATATGTATTCGGAATCAGAAAAAACGTGTCTCTAATACAATCTGTTTTTGTTCATTTATGGTCTTCTGCTTCTATAGATTTCTTGTCTTTCTCATTAGTTTTCTGTTTTCATTGTTTTCTAGTGTTATAATGGCTGTGTTTATTTTTTAATTAAATATACGTCGTAGTATAATAATTAAATTAGTAGATCCAGTAGACAAACGTCGAGCTAAAAGAATCTTTAGTAAATTGGTTTTTCCAAAAGAATTATCGATAATTCTTATAGTTTAAAAGTTTTCGGATTCAAGGGCGTTAACTAAATCGGTTGAGAATAAAGATAATTTCAATTTTATTAGAACAGTATTTTTATAAGTTATTAAAATACTAGCGGGCACGGCAGACGTTGTTCCGTCCTGATTAAAAATAAATCCTTGACAAATTATATACCAAAACGTTCCTCGTGAATCACTTTATCCACTGGTGAAACATGAAAATCGCATGAAACGCATGAAAATCCGTTCAGTAGTTTTTGAGTTTATCGCGAACAGACAGACAGACAGACGCGGTAGGGGACTTTATTTTATACTATGTAATGATTACTATTTGAATACGACCATCATCATTACATAGTATAAAACAAAGTCCCCTACCGCGTCTGTCTGTCTGTTCGCGATAAACTCAAAAACTACTGAACGGATCTTTATGCGGTTCTCATCAGTGGATAAATTGATTCACGAGGAACGTTTTGGTATATAATTTGTCCAGGATTTTTTTATAATCAGGGCGGGACAACGTCTGCCGGTCCCGCTAGTATAGTATAATATAATGTCGTATTCATATACTCTCTTCTATTGTAATAACCAAATCCAAACTAGCTTATTTGTCTGTACTGCTAGAACCTCCCTAGAAGTAGAGGATTTCATTGGTGATATTGGAAATGCTGTCAAACGAATATATATATATATATATATTGTAAAAAGAAATGAATAAATAGATTACATAGTTTATTTTTGTAAATAAGATTAGGCGTGGAAACACTCAGAGTCGTTGTGTACGTTCGACCTTCAAAATAAGACATGTGGCGATATATTGTGGTGTATAAGTTATTTAATTGTATTCGTATTCTAAAATTACATATATTGACTTATAATTTACATACATACATGCAATTAATATACGTGTTATTTACATATATTGCCGCACATATTTATGATAGCCCTCTTTTTGTTCGACCGACCACAATTTGTACGGATTTTGCTTAGTGCCTTGCTTTAATAAAACATATTTGTTTTAGTATTAATCGATAACCAAGATACAGTAAAGCATGTGCCGCAATCTGCTCCATGAGAGAAGAAAGCAAATCCCATTAAGAGAGTAGGATATAAAATAAGTACTTAACAAAAATTTTACGACTGTGTTCTATAAAAGTAAGTTCGTAGTGCACATATACGTTGCATAACTGATGTTTTAAAAATGGAAACTTAATGGATAAAAGTCATCCATAGGGAGTCGTCAGCAATAATATACGTATCTGTTGATGTAATATATACATACGGTTCTTAACATATATAGGTACGAGTCGGTTGCGGCACAAAGGCGCCCAGTATTGATTCTAAAATCATCTTGACCTACTTCGGAATCGGTGCGTAGTGCGTACATCAGCCAACCTATATAGACCTATAAGCTTATTGTACGTGTAATACCTACATTTCATAATAATTAATACATTAATGACATTACTCTAGATTTAAATCACTTTATTCAATTAAGAAACATTTATATTATATTGAAGATCAATATATTCTTTCATATTTTACATTCTAACTTGATTACTGTTATAACTTTGATTATCGTTTAATATTTGAATATACTCGTAAATATGATGTATAGTTAATAAAAGTGCCGGTGATATACTTTGTTTTCATTATCAAAATACGTAACTTAAAAATAAATTATTTTATTTATGCTTTATGTATTAGGGGATTCTTCGTTGTACTTTCTGGGTTACCGTTTTAAAGATTTAATAGAAGCTGACGTTCTGAATTACGTAAAATATTTGTAGTTTATGAATTGTTATTACCTATACCTATATTGATAGAAATACGTAGCGACGTTTGCTAAATTAAATTTAAAATGAAATCAAAATCAACAATATATACCAGCGGGCCGGATGGACGTTGTCCTGCTTTAATAATAAAAAAAATAATCTAAAATTCAACCCCAGCGCCACCTACCGGTTCTAATTGTGAATCTAAACCATTCTCGGATCCGCTGGAACACGCACATAAAATTTCATCAAAATCGGTCCAGCCGTTTAGTAGGAGTTCAGTGACATACACACGTACAGAAGAAATTTATATATAAAGAAGATATGCAATATTTAGTACAGATTACACGTTACAATGGTTATTAGTGGATACACAGAGATGAGTCAATTCCAGACATCACCGTCGTTCACATATTGATCCACTCTGTAATAGCCTTTTGACACCAAAACCCGCTTGACATGGCGCTTAAACTCAGATTCCGGCAAATCGGTAATATCCTTTGGGACTTTGTTTTAACCCTAACACACCCTAAAAAACTTTTACTGGTTTGTCTAAGTTTGAAACATGGAACAACCAGTTTGTCACAGTTTCTAGTATTTAGATCATGTCGATTTTTTACGAAAACATCGTATACTAAATGTATATATTGGTATATAGATAATTTTAAAAATTGCGATAGTAATTATCGAGTAAAATTATAGTCCAAAAGCATTCCTCTCTATGACATCATTACATAGTATAAAACAAAGTCCCCTACCGCGTCTGTCTGTCTGTCTGTTCGCGATAAACTCAAAAACTACCGAACGGATTTTCATGCGGTTTTCACCGGTGGATAGAGTGATTGATGAGGAACGTTTTAGTATATAATTTGTCAAGGAGGTTTCATAATCAGGGCGGGACAATGTCTGCCGGGCCCGCTAGTTAGTTTATAAGTTTGTATTATAGGTGCTACTAACACGTCGTTATCAAAACGGAATTTCAAATAGACAACTGTAATGAGAAAGAAATTCAGTAAGAGTAATGCATGAATATGTTCATGATATTAGTTGAAAATTTTCTTTCTCTAAACAAAAGGTACTTTCATTCTAGATATTAGATTTGTCTGTGTGATTGACATAGTCACGTTGAAATCTGGAGCGTTCCAATCAGACTCAATTTATTCACCGATCAACTTTAATATGGTATATGCTAACACTGAAACGATATCAAATGACGACTATATGCTTTATTCCATTGTAATAAGGATTAATCGAACGCATGACATTCATTAACTAGGTCACAGAAAATAGCGTGCGGAAAGGAAACAGTACGTTATTTATTTAAGCGAATAAATTAGTGTATAATAGGTTTTATACATATTTTTAATTTATTTTAGTACTTTTTCCGAAAGATATCAGATCTTTCCTTTTAAAAATAACATAACAATTATTCTGAAATATTTTTGACTCGTGTTTTTTATTACTGTATTATCTACTAATAGTACTTACTATCTGTTCTAAGATATATAATATACTGGCTATTGCCTGCTCTCTTCGCTGGTTAATAAAGAAGCATTCTATGTCCTTTTCCAGGACATGTTCGACTTCTATGTCCAAATTTATTATAGTCCGTTCAATCGCTTAAGTGTAATTGGTGGGTAAACATTTTTTTGTACTATACTAATAAAATACAGTTTACGGCGGTACAGTGTTTATTAATATAGGAAGAAAAAGTAAAGAAAAAACTTTCTGTTCGAACGAGATAGTTCGATAAGAAAAACTTTTGAATGAAGTTTGTTAAAGAAATAGTTCTTTAACATTTGTGCTCAGAAAGATTTGCCATTTTAATCATAAATAGATTAATACAAATATTAATTATTAACCCTACTAAAGAGTAGAAATTTATTTTCAAAATCAGAGTTCAGTTCGCGAAATTTTATAGAACACTTTTGAATGACACTTCTTCCGTTGAATGTCACTTCTTCCGTTGTACGATCATCATAGAACAGACTATCCGTGTTGTAATGAATACATATTGTATAACTCATTAATTGCATAATATAAGCACTTCAATACGAGAAAGAATTGTGCGTATTGGAAAAATTATTACTGCTGTAATTAAAAGTGCAAAAGGATCTAGAAGTCTCAATTCGCCATTACGTTCAACAAGTTGAGCTTTGACCATCCACCCCATGGAACATTTAACGTAAAAATCTTGGTATGCATCCTTAGAATATTCATTCGTTTCATGAATTTAAGTCTAATTAATGAATACCATTTTTGTTGTGGTTTCGCAGATTGAGCTTACAATCAATTGCAAGTGGATCCAATTTTTTATTGTAAAATTTTGTTCTGTGTCTAGACACACTTCCGAATTAATGAGTATGGAAATAAGCAAACTTGCCGTCTATAAAATGAGATTATTCTGGAAAATTACGTAGCGACTCCATAGTATCTAATAAAATTGACTGTCTGGTGTGGCATTCACGTCAACGGTATCATCATTCATCGGTTCATATTCCTTTTGAAATGAGGAAAGAGTCATTATATTTATGGTATGCTATTCGAGTGTTGGCCCTAGTTTACTATTCTAACTCTACCGGCCCATATATTCGAGTTTTTCCATTAATTGTTATAACTTAACGCAGAACAACTATGCACTTACGGAATCACGTGAAGGTTGGTCACTCAATTCGATGGAGAGCATAAATATATTTTTTTGTTTTCACTTAATCCTGTAATTTAATTGTTTTTTTCGAACTGACAACGCTATTGTCCTAGCAAGGTCTTAACAGCTTCACCGGACTACTGGTCCTTTAAATATAATTACAGGCATGTCTCAGTTTAAAAAAAAATGTGTATGTACTTATGTACACGCGTTAGAAGTTATATTTAGTTGGCGTAACAAGATAAAAATCTTTTCAAAAATTTTATCTTTCGCCTAATTCTACGTTTGTAGAAAAAACCACACTAACAATAGAAAAAAGGTATTTAATATATTGAAAGTTTTAATAGAAAGAAATACAAACAACAAATACAAAGAAACAAAATGTTGACTATAGCTAACTTCAGGGTTCGTGACGGTGTGCGCGGGCATCGTAATAATTTACTCTCATCATTTTTCCCTAACGCGCGAAAAGAAGTATAACTTCAAAAATTAGTGACCCTGATCCATCCTAAAAATGAAAATGAATATGATACAATGATTGCAAAATTTATAGCAGTCAGTCGAGGTATTCTGCATATTCTGTACACCTTCAAAGTATAACATATTGTTTGAGAAGGCCGATAAAAAATAACACAGAAACCCTCGCTGCTTAAAATTTGACAAAACACTGGTTTCGGGAAGGCTATTATTAATATAAATTCTATGTACTGTACTATAATGTGCAAATTGTTATACTCAATAAGAACGTACGTAGTATACTTCACAGTTTAGATGTTACGAAAGCCGACGATCCTGACGGTATCTCAGCTATATCCCTGTTTTCGTGAAAAAAAACTCTTTTAGTTGAGATTTTCTAATGTATGCTACTCACAAACATAAAATACATTTAGATAGAGACGAGGGGTCGAAAATTGAAGAAATATGTTATAATATAATTACTTCTAAGTAACCGATAATAATTTAAGAAGGGTTGAATTTTTTTTTTCTTTTTTTTCTCGAAGAAAGGTATGAGCATAGTCACCACGCCAGTACATGACGCATTGGCAATTTGAAACGCAGAGAAATCTAGAGTTTTATATTTTCTCACATACATCGGTGGTATTTACTACGGTGGTATTTTCAGGTTTAGGATTCTCCACGATGTTTTTCTTCACCGTCAGCCGATAGTATTATCAATTTAAATTAGTAAATGTCGGTAAATGCCGGGGTTCGAACCTGCGGACATCGGATTGATATTGATATATGTATGTGGTAGAGCCACGCTGAAGCTATTACTGGTTTCAGCATGAATGTGTCGGCTCGCCCTGGGTAGCACCACCCTTTCAAAGAAAACCGACGTGAAGTAACAGTGCTTGCATTGTTGCGTTTCGTTCGGTCAGTGAGAATAACGAAGGCCCACCTCCCTTTCCCCCTTCCCTTTCACTTTTTTTATTTGACTTAATTTATACATCAAAAATACACAACATATAATAACTAACTCTAAAGTAAACAAAAAAAATATTAATACTGAAATTTAGCAATTTTCTTCTACCCTAAAGTGTAGGCTACATTTTTCCACTATGTAGAGAAAGGCAACGACGCAAGTAATCTCACAAAGCAATCTTATTTCCTCTCCTCTTAAAGGAAATTCAGTTTAAGTTATCAGATATTATAAATTGCTATTTTACGGATAAATGTGAATTTAAAATAAGGAGTGGTTTGTTAAAACAATAACAGATGATTTAACAAGAAATTATATGAAATAGGGTCGAAGAAATCAAAAATAATATTTAAGACCTTTGAAATTAATATAAGTGTTATTAATAAAAAAAATATAGTTTTGTATTCATGGTTATTATACTTCATATGATGTATACGTACAAATATTTAGTAGATTATTAAATTGGTAAGATAACGTCAACTGGACCCCCTTTACCACTTGGCGATAGAATATCAATATAATTATTTTATTATGAAGTGGTCACTAGGGATAATTAAACCCTGAAACAGGTTTAAAGATTAACATCTTTGCATTACAATTTTTAGAATGAAAATTTGAAGGACTATGTATTTAAAAAAAGTATTTCAACCAAACCTTTCGAGATATATTAATGAAATTTTCAGGACTTATTGTTTAATATTTCTACTTTTATACAATATTAGAAACTAAATTTTATTTATTTATTATGATAATATTAACCTACTTTTAAGTTTACAAATGGGAATCCAATCCCATCTTGGTCCAATAAAGTTTTTTTCCCTATAATAGTACAATAAATAAATAAAATTATAAATTATAAATAAATATAAACTGCATAACTCATGTTCAGTTTTTCAGGCTGAACTCTTTGCTATATACAAAGCCTGTTCTTGGGCTAACTCTAATCATCAGCATTTACATCTCTCCATATATTCTGATTCGCAGGCGGCTATATGGGCTTTGCGTGATCGAAGCAATACACACCCTCTGGTTTCCAAAACACATAAACTCATTAACACCCGCATGCCTTACTTTGTACACCTGACATGGATCAGAAATCACGCCGGCTCTATTGGAAACGAGGCAGCTGACGCCGCAGCAAGACACGCTGCGGCTCTACATTCTGTGCCTAGCTATGCATTCTTCCCGATGAGTTTCGCCAAGCGCGAAATTCGCGCTGAACAGGGTTTGGCAGGATAGTTATGAAAACTCTCCTCAGGGTAAATAAACTATTACACGTCTACCCAAATTGGAGGATATTACAAAATTACGTACATGTATTGGACTTTCATTCCACATGACACAAATATTAACTGGACATGGGTATTGTAAGCAATATCTTAATCGCTTTAAGATTATTGACGACAATACCTGTCCCTACGATAACACATCTGTGCAAAACTTTGAACACTTGCTTCAAGATTGTCCCAGGTTTAGCACGAAGAGACTAGAGCACATATTGCTTTGTGATAATCTTCGTACATGTCCATTCGATATTTTGGGTTTGATGCAGAAGGAGTCTGCAATCAAATCGTTCGATACTTTTGCTAAGCATGTGATCGCTAATCTTAAGACATTTAACAGACCTTGAAATTACCACGACTCTCTGACTTGTATCGGTATCAGGACTAACAAATCTTGGTGACTTTAATATTATGCCCATGCAACACGTCAGGAGAGTGAATAGTGAATTGTATCAAATTGCGATCACTCTCTGCCTTTATATTGCCAATTTTAATTGACCTCTGTGCGAAACCAACAAGTTTGAAAAAATATATAAATAAAATTTAGTTTTGAATATTGTATAAAAGTAGGAATATTAAACAATAGATCCTGAAAATTTCATTAAGATGTCTCGAAAGATTTGGTTGTAATAATTTTTTTTATTGAAAATCCTTGAATTTTTCATTCTAAAAAAAATGGTAATTTTTAAAAACTGTTTCGGGTTTCAATTTTCCTTAGTGACAACTTCATAATAAAAAAATGGTATTTCAATTCCATCACCAAGTGGTAAATGGGGGTCTAGTTGATGTGATTTTTCCCAAATATATAGCAAGACCTAAACGAGCCCAGTACATTCATAATTACAGATCAGAAGGGTGTTACTGCTGTATTTTGCCATGAATTCCACAATGTTGAAAGTAGAAAATTTCCTTTCTATCGTAGATAAAATGTAAGCCAAATTTTTTCTCTCTAAACATTTCCCCTGGCCTAGACAGGCAATTTTAAATGAAGTTGCGGCAAGGGAAGCCCGTACCATTTTAAATGAAATTCACGCAACGGAAGCTCGCTCTGTAAATGATTTATTCACTTTATTTGGCATAGGCTAACACTATCATTATTTAGATATTTTTATTATAAGTCTCATGCATATATTACGTATGTTAGGAGCCCTACAGTTCGAGAGTTCCGTTACTATTGTGCTTGATCACTTATTTGTGCTCGATGATGTTTTTGACGGACCGCCTCCTGTAGGGCTCCTGGGACGTTTCCTGGGGGGACTAGCCACCATGGAGTAGGAGGTCCGACAGGTCACTCACGCACGCGCGTTCGGCGTTGGATTCTCCTTCAGCTACTGTTGCCAATAAGTACCTGAGTACTCCACTGCACTCAGGGGATGGGATGGTGGCAGTGATGAGAGAACTGCCTGAATTGTTGGCATCTACAGCATTGTGTCGGATCTAGCTTCCCACGTCACTCTTCGACCCTCAGTAATAATTTTTAGATTTCATAGCGTGCCGGCATTTTGTGGACCCATACTAGCCCTGATGGAGCTGATCACGGGAGAGATAGTGGGGGTTCAGCTAGAATCGGTGCCTGCTCCATAGTACATCAGGAGCACGAGCACATATCCAGAGTTTCCAAATCAGTTGGAGAGATGAGCGCCCGCCTAGTGATGCTCGAGGATCGTCTACACCCGGTTACGGCAGTCCGTCTGTCCTGTCTGTTCTATTTCTTTAATTATGTGAGCGTACTTCGTCTTGAATTCTTTATGTCAAAGGGTTTCGGTGATGCCATCTTGACTTATGTCATTTGGAAGGACGCAAAACTTCGGATGAACTTAACTTCGGATTTTTTTACGTTGAATAGCATATGAGAACCAGCTCACCCCCTTCTCCTTCTCTAGGCTCGCGAGAGAGGCCTGGGTAACGTGGTACTCTTCTGAGTTTTTTAGAATAAAACGGGCCCTCAGTACAAAGTCACAAACTGTTCGCGTCCGCCAGATGCTTGAAGTAGAAGGTCCAGTCCACTTCGCAACGACCAGCGGTGGATAAAACAGTCCTTGCGGTTTGGATGGTTCCTTGATCTGACTGCTGCGAACTCGTAATGGTGGTTCGTTCAATTGTAGTGAATGCAGTCTTGGTGAGAACGCTAGGCTTGACATACCGGAGGACGCGCCTCAGCGGTGGTGCTGCTATCGCATCGTAGGAGGGCTGTTTGCTGAAGGCAATATCCTCCCCTGCAATATCAGTGGAGCAGTTGGCGTCCGTGGTACAGACGGGCGAGCCATCGGTGTTGGCTTCGGTTTCAAAGGTCGAACTTGAGAAAGATAATGATTATAAACAGGAATTTGTTATTATTCTAATATTAGTTTAAAAAAAATTACGAACGAATGTAAAGTTCCCGTAAGCAATATTTTTCTAGTAAATACTAAAATTGTTGTCGATTAGATTAAATGAACCGGTACAAAGTAAAGGTCGATATCGGCTACATGATAAGTAGTCTCTTATCGTCACACTATGCATAGCCTTGGCCTGGATTCGTGGCTTGGGCCCACGTATGTGTGTTTAAATTTTTAACATATTTTGTTATACGAAATCAGGAAGTGGCAGTAATGTTGATTTCGATTTCTGTATTTTATTAAATAGATAATATTTGTGAAAAATATAAAAGAACATATAATAATATAATATATTTTATTGTTTATGTTTATATTGAAATGTACACACATATGTTTGAAATAGAATATTGTTTTTAGGCATTTAAGCGGCAGTTTGCTGAAATGGACGTTCACATCAAGAACAGTATCGTTCTGCTATACTATATTCTGAAATTGACACATATCGTGTGTGGTGGTGTTCCTTGTAAATGACATACATACACCACATACGTACACTTTGGTAATATGAATATTAGCCACGTGTGGGCGCATTTACTTTTATCCTGTTATTGGCTGATACACGCCTATTTATCATGTTTATTATGTTAACAGGTACATTTTATGTGCAGAGGGAAAAATATAACCGCTACACTGCTTACCTCATTACTTTATTGCAAGAAAACTTACATCGCTGAATGCTTAGTACTTAAAATCGTAGTGTCTTAAAAATGTGTAAACATTATATTAAATGAAGATATCCTTTTAGTTCAAATAACATTTGAGCTTAGATAAGGATCAGATGTGTAAGAAGTTAAAAGAAAAACGATCGAAATATATCCAGAAGTTTGTGCGTAATGCCTTTATCATTTTATTTATTCAAATAATATCGTTAAGTAGTACAACAATTATTAATACCTATAATATATTCGAATACATTTAGTCCATCATTTAAATATATAATTCTATTCATTTAGTTGGAAATAATGTCACAGACAGCCACTCAATTTCAAACTAAGTATAGCTTTCTTTATAATATCTATATAGTTAATATTTATTCCATCATTTAACTATATAGTTCTATTCATTTAGTTTGCTATAATGTCACAGACAGCCACTCAATTTCAAACTAAGCTTAACTTTCTTTATAATATCTATACAGCTAATATTTATTCCATCATTTAACTATATAATGCTATTCATTTAGTTGGCCATAATTTCACAGACAGCCTCTCAATTTCAAACTAACCATAGCTTTCCTTATAGTATCTAAACAGCTAATATGTATATGTATGTCAGTAAGTAGATATTTTTAAGTAAAAAGGCTGGTATTTTGATGTTATTATATATTTTATTCTTTTAATGTGAAAATCAAAGAAAAATAGGTGGAGAAGATAGTAGATCAAATACTAAGCCGTTTACATGGTATCAACTACAGCTGAGAATCATTCAGGTAAACGCATAAGTAAAAAAACTCTTACCGAATTTGAGTTTTTTCTTTTGAATCGATTAAGTCCTTTAAGAGCTAGGGAACCGGCGAGCGCAAAGGCCGCCGCGGAGGCCACGGTGCAGTACCCTCTTATTGCCCTCAGTGCCACCATGCACTGCGCAGCGCGTAACGCCCGCACACTAGCGGCACCGAGGGCATCGGCCCACACCGGGGCTCCGTAAACAGCCATCGCCCGCACGACCCCCATATATAGTCGGCGCCACCCAGCACTCGGCCCCCTATGTTGGGGAGCAGCCGGTCGAGTGCCGCCGCCGCCCCAGCAATTCTTGGTCTGAGCCCCTCAAGATGGGGCTCAAACCGCCAGCGCCCATCCAGGGTGAGGCCCAAATACTTCATCTGGGTCCCCATCCTGATTCGGGCGCCCTCCACCATTATGTGGGCCCCAGGTGGTGGCCCTTGCCGAGGCCCATGAAATAGTAGGGCCTTGGTCTTCTCGAGAGCAACTTTGAGGCCCAAACGCCGAATGCGCCCGACCACGAGGGTTATGGCCATCGTGGTCAGGCGCTCCAACTCCTGCCAACTTTTTCCCCGGGCTACGACTAGGGTGTCATCCACGTAACAAAAAAACTAGGCAACAGCCTAAGCCGAGGTGTGCCGTGCACCCTTGAGCTAGTTGTCAAAATTAAATCGGCTGAGTGCCTTAAGCGCTCGCCTTAGTAGTCCGGTGAAGCTGTTAAGGCCTTACTAGGCCAATAGCGTAGACAGTTCTAAAAAAAAAAGAGTACGTTCCATTAGGACAAAATGTACTGTTACCGTGGGATAGATATTGATCTTTAGTGTTGACTAAATTAACGTGAGCGAAGCCGCGAGCAGAAGCTAATAAATATATAACCAGTTATCAATATCATCCAGCCACGCAACTGGCAATTATGCTTTACAGATAGTAATTATAGGAACGAACCCGTGACCTATCGGTTCAATAATAGGGTTTACACTACCGCCGCAACAAGGCCCGATAATTATTTGAATTGTATACTATGTTATAATTATTTTACAGATCTTATGAAATTCTTTACGGTATTCATCGCGACATATCACAAATGACGGACAAATCCCAATCAAATTACGCAGCATGGTCACGCTATCCATATATTCTCGCTACTCACAAGTCTATATAGCTAACCTTCAGTTCTCAACATTATGAGACAAATAAACACTTTTATTGCAAGCTGGTCTATTGCTTAAAATGATACGGTGGTCATCGGAAGATATTCATAATTCCGGTAATATACAATATTAGCACTTTGTTAGTATACAATATATTGTTCGTTATGACTGTATGCGGAAGTTACATCAGATTCATGTACTAAAAGCGTAACACTAACACAATCTTTATTGAATTTTAATTATGGAACTTTAGTTATACAGAACGTTTGTAAATTTTGAGAGCGGTCAGTATCTGGAACTCTGAAACTGCGAGTGTTAATGAAAGTGTGTTTTAAAATTAGATACTGTTTACTGATTTTGATTTACTGATACTGTCGATTATAATAATGGTAAGCACAGCTCAAAAATGGAATCGGTATAATATAAGACAATTTTATTTCTTTAAAGTTATTTTATTACAAACTAGTATTCGCCCACTGGTAAAAATCGGTCATAATTGCTCATTATGATATATGATAATATATATGATATGGGACCTCGCGAATCATTAAAAACGAAGTTCCAGGAATTCGGTATCCTAACTATGCCCTCCCAATACATTTTTGATAATTTAATGTATGTGCGTAAAAACTTAGAAAACCTGCATTTTGTAAAGGACCGGCATGATCTAAATGCTATAAAATGTGACAAACTGGTCGCTCCATGTTTTAGACTTAGCAAAACCAGTATTAGTTTCTTAGGTAATGGTGTTATGTTTTACAATAAAGTCCCAAAACATATTACCAATTTGCCGAACTGTAAATTTAAGCGCCATGTCAAGCCGGTTTTAGTGTCGAAGGGATATTATAGAGTGGATCAATATGTGAAAGATGGTGATGCCTGGAATTGATTCCTCTCTGTGCATCCACTTAAAACATCATTGTAACGTATAATGTATTCGAAATATATATATATGTTAAAAAGATGTACCCGATCGAGTTTCTTGCCGGTTATTCTCGATGACTGGGTTGTTTTCCGAACCGGTGGTAGTTTTGACGTTCATAAGCGCCTTATTAAGGCCTAAACTCAATAAAGTATTTTTGATTTGATTTGATTGAAAATTGTTTAAATGTAAAAGAAGGAAATGATTAAGAAAATAAAAATAGATTTAAAATTCCGATCCGTTTTAAATTAATTTATACGTAAAATCTGTTGTCTCTTGGGAATCTCACAACGAATGGTACCTTAACTTGTGACAAGTTTGTCATTTTCGGACAAGGATATTAAAATATGTGCCTTCGTAGATAGGAAAGAATGCTAATTGCTTATGAAATATTTTCATTGGTATATAACCATAGAGGTTGTCAACAGTTTATCAAAAAATTAAAAAAATCATCTCGACTTAAATTTACAAAGGATAGTTACAATAAAATTATAATTAATTTGTGACACCTTCTCGGCTATAGGCCTGCTCTAAATGTCTCCATTCGTCTCTGTTTTGTGCTAACTCTATCCAGTCTCTTGTGGTCCCTCTTAACCCTTTGCCCTTTTCATCTGACAGATGAAAGTGCAATTAAAACCCAAAATTTAAACAACAAAACTAATTGAAAGAAAAATAATAGCGGAAATTTTTAAGGCTGTCTTGGTATAATTTTACCTTAATATATACTAATATTATAAAGAGGTAAAGTTTGTGAGTTTGTGACGTTATAGGGGGTAATCTCAGGAAGTACTGGTCCGATTTGAAAAATACTTTCAGTGTTATATAGTTAATTTATCGGGGAAGGTTATAGCCTGTATGTCATCACGCTAAGATCCATAGGAGCGGAGTACCAATGAAGAATGTTTCAAAATCGGGGTATTTTTTCCTCTTGAGAGCTTCCGCTGCATGTTAGCGCGTTAGCCCAAAGTGACTAATCCACGCGGACGAAGTCGCGGACAGAGGCTAGTCATTTATATTTATCATGTGTAGTTTTACTAATGGAAATAAAAAAAAGGACGATCACTGCGGGATTTACAATATATTTATTATGCAGGTTTATGCTAAATTGTGCACTTTTTGTGTAGCAAAATTATAACATTTTTAATTGTTCATATAAGCAATTGTTAATTTGAAATATGTACCAGGAATGAAGTTATTTTTTATTTCGCTTATTAACTTAGTGTAAATAAGTCCATATTCTATATTATTTTAATAAACTCACTGTATGTTTTGTGCATTCTCATTTTATTGTATAAATAAGCTGACAGAGGTCTGCCGTTATCACTCAAAAACTACTGGATATATGTTAATCATTTTCTTAAAGTTTTACTCTTAAACTCTTGATTCATATCTACAACAATTATCACGATATCTTCATTTAATAAAGAGTTATTAACGTTTTAAGAAACTATGATTATTATAAGCACTTTGCATTCGGCACTGCATTTTTTCTTGCCGTGGAGAAATAGGGCAAGTGGTGTGGTCCTCATATTTTATCAGCTGTACATAAAATATATTATTAAAATAGTAAACGGTGCAGACGAAATCGTGGACATGAGTTTGTACTAAATAATAGCATAAGTAAAAAAGTAAGTCGTATAATTATTTTTTAATTTTTAGGATGAAATTTACCTTGTGTTTATTTACAAAAAGTCCAAGGGATTTGATAGTTCAGCTTATTCCGAAACTATTGTAGCGTGTTACGCTTCTATATATATTATTTGTCCAATAGCAATTTGTACACAACTTAGGTAACTTTAAAGCTGACAGTTATTAATGGGTAATTGGAGTTTCGTCTGTAACTGTGGCGTAGTAACTCGTTTATTTTAACTGTTGGTTTTGTCGAATATACAAATATCTACTTATATTAATACCTAACTTCTATTCAGGTACTATCTGCTACATAGGTGCTTCGTTACTTGATTTTTTTTATATTATAATATAATAATGTAAAACGGACATTATTTCCACATTGCTGTATTGTAATTAGTTATAGGTATATCTGCAATATTTTAGTCAAAGGAGTATTTAAAATATAAATATCGGAATATATTACCTTTGTTTTTATTTGTAGATTTATTTATGTTAAGCAGCCGTTAGTACGGAAATTGTAATGCAAAAACATAATAAACAGTCTATATTATTTTTATTTCTAATGACTTTAAATTATTTATCAAAGAAAAAAACCTGTGCAGAATTATTTATAATAACACTAGCGGGCCTGGCAGACGTTGTCCCGCCTTGATTATAAAAAAATCATTGACAAATTATATACTAAAACCTTCCTCATGAATCACTCTTTCCACTGGTGAAAACCGCATCAAAATCCGTTCAGTAGTTTTTGAGTTTATCGCGAACAGACAGACAGACAGACGTGACAGACGACTTTGTTTTATACTATGTAATGATTTTACAATACACATCAAAAAGTATACATATTTTTTTTATGTTTGTATGTTAACACTAACCTAAATATTTTTTCTTCAATATCACTACGTATACGCGAGTGTATGAACTGTTTATAACCTCTAAAAAGAATACATAAATCAAATATACAAATCAAGAGGTAGGTAGGTATAGATTGTATGCACAATAAACATTACAGATATATTTATTATTATGTATGTATGTATGTATGTACGCTGATAAACTTATGTATGAAAATAACACAAATCTAAATCTAATGCTACTTTGCGCAGAAAAAATGATGAATAATTTGTAAATAATTATCTAACGTAACGAAAAGGGAAATAATTTTACCAGAAATATTCATAAATAATATAGAAAAATATCAAATTTTATTCAAATTTCGCTTGCTTTCTTAATAAAAAAACATACCATTGCATAAACTCTTACAGTATATATCAGTTATGTATAAATAATATTTATCTTTGACATACAGTGAATACGTGGAATTGTGTAGTGCTGATCAGGATTCCGTCTCGCTAATTTCGCTACCGCACACTCGCCGCAACCCTCCTCGGTAGCTGATTTTCATCAGCCATCAGGCCCATAGCATATATAGTTCGTTAAAAACACACACAAAAAAATGTTACCTATATTATTTGCAGATATTGTTTCATGACCTTGAGTAATAAAACCGTTAACTATTTTAATAATACTAACTTCCTTGTAATATATATACGAAGTATATCACAAATGGAACTGAACAATAAAAAGTCTAACCGCCGTAACACCATGGTAACAATGAGTCATTGATTGCGTAATCCATTACGGCAATACTTTTCCTTATTTCAATACCATACTGCAAAAATCAGCTAAGATCGCTATAATTATCAGAAAACCTGATACATAGACAATGAATGATTAGAAGTCCATAAATATATTTTTTCTCTCCTTGGCATTGCCTTTTTTAAGATATGACTTAAAATCTGATACGGTAGCTTATATTAATAGAGGCCTATCTCAAATAATAGGCTGATTAGGTTTGATGAAGATACAACTTAGAACATCAAAAAAACACAATATCTTTAGCCTCTTTTGCATCAGTTTTTATCATCTGTTTATTAATATTTATATAACTCTACCTTTGTAAATACCTTACTGTTGGAAAACACGTGGTAATCCACACACCGACTCGGGATACAATGGTGCTTTCAAAAGCCTAGACATTTTTATATTATTCCAAATATATTATGATGGCAATAAAAATTTTTTTCAAGGTGTTCGTGTTTCCTCACGATGTTATTCTTCACCAGCAGCCAGTAGTGTTTCTAATTACACGCAAATGAGTAAATGAACGTGAATTTGTTGATACATTTTTTATGAAGTAACAAACAAACGTGCAGTTGACCTAATTATAAGTGGTCACTGCGACCAATGGTTATGTAAAATCAAGGATACTAGCTTCGAAACCACTTCCTTGTTACTCCTGAGGATTTAGTTGGAACTCTACATGTAGCAGTGTGTTAGCCCACTTTCTACCACTCGCCGTCACTATGCCGAGACTCTAACCAGTGGGCATCGCATCAATATACCACTGGTTGAACCCTTCGGCCTCTAAGACACTTAGATGTCTAAACATAAATATTTAGTTTTCCAATAGAACGATAAAAATAATTACGGACCTGGAAATAAAATATTATAAACACGGAAACGTGAAAATTTTAGTAATCAGGACGTTTCAGCAGTCTTTGCTCCAACGGCGCCACGTTACGTTTACGTCAAGTTCTTTTACAGATTAAATTCAATGTTATAATTTTGAATTCGTAATCGAAAATAAGTAATATTGCTTTTGTAAAATAATTAGCTAGTTAATTATTTTTTGTGCTAATATTTAGAATGTTCTTGTGACTTGTTATCCGTCACTCAAATCTATAATACCATTTGACTCGAGCCACGCCTAGCCTACAGACATTAAATAAGAAACTCTTACCTAGTTAGCTATTCTAGATTAGGAAAAGTTTTAAATGCTGAAACAAATGTGTGATAATTATTATAATACATTTTTATTACATAAAATCTTATGTAAGTATACATGAATTATATATTAGTACCTATATCGTTATAATTTATCAATTAATATACAATACTTAATAGGAATGTGCACTTGGATTTGGAATCTGTGTACACACATTTCGAATATTATTTTACTTATTTTAAAACACAATAATCTACGAAATGAAAATACTACATTGTGTATCATTTCTTTCTTGCAAAAGTTTGCGTGGCATTCGTACCGTGAATAAAACCAGATTACAAGGATCCACGAAAATCAACTAGTACGTACCATCTGAACATATTTCCTACGAAATAGAGGGGAGCGAGGAAATTCAACGATTAGCTGGACACGTTAAACATAGAGACAGTGTTATTTTTGCGATCGCAACAAGCAATTTTAAGTCTTATATACTAATAATTAAAATGCGAAGTGTAATTTTTACTTTAGTTATTAAAAGACCGACGGAAACGACACAGCTGTTGCTAAGGCATTTTTATTTGAAACGGTTTTTACATATTTAACTCGGTGTAGGTAAAGTTATGAGTTTATCAGTAATTCAGTTAAAATTAATGTTACGAAAACGTATTCACATTATAGTTCTGCATATAATAACTGGAAATATTACCTACTATATTTTTTACATTTAATAATGATAATAAGATTAGAAGTACACTAATTGCAAGTTCAGACCGCTGAATTATTAATGAATAATGAGATAGGACGAGAGAACCGACAACGGTATATCAGAATATCGTCAATGTCATCAATTATGTGAAGGAAAGACGTCGTGTTATAATATACCTTATTTACGTAACACTATAATAACTGACATAACACATGTATATCATTGAGATTTAAAAATAGTAACGCTATTATCGAAATAAGTATATCTAAGAGAAACGAAAGATAACAACTCAATTGTTACCAAAGTCAAATTAAATGTGATTTTATTTAGGAAACTTATCATTGGCGCTGAATAAATAACATTCTCTTTGTTCAAGGTTATTCAAACCCATAGGTAATAGAACGCATTGACTTTAGTTTGTATCTTTTCAGATTAGGAATCTGTTTATTATAGTGTCATTATATTAGGGCTTATATTTGAAAAGTATATACTACATATTGCATTAATCTCAAATATGGTATTGATTAGATAAGTAGTCAAATATGATGGTGACCGTACTCTTGAATTATGCGAACAGAAGGTACATACAAAAATTTAATTTTGGGAGGAACTTTTACATTCTGTAAGAAAAAGAATTGTCTTGATTATTTTTTGTGTAAAATGATGGGTTAATATTTAATTATTCTACGACCGTGTAGTACATTAGATATTGGTAACAGTGCTATAGATATAACATACCAAATGTCTGTATTACTCTATAATCTCAGAAATGTAAGTTTTCTTACAAAAACTGTTAACTTTACTTTGTCTCTTTATCTCCGTAGTCCGATGAAGCTGTTAAGACCTTGCTAGGTCAATAGCGTAGAGAAAAAAAAAAGTGTCGTAGCGTTCGAGAAAAAAAACTCTTTATATCTCCAATATACAAATGTTAAAGTTATAAACATAAGTAATATATTAGGTATTTACCATTAATAATATTGTTATCTATATATAAAATATTAATATAAGGATTTGTTTAAATAAATAGAATAATTACTTAAGATCTATCCTAACATGTATGAATAAGGTTCATTATTACGGACTCGTGGAATTATTGATAGGGCAGTGTATATAGTAGTACAAGTATTAAATAACATTAAAGTCGTACGTCGAGGTCAGTAGAGTTGAGAGCATTTAGCAAAGGCGGGCGAGTACGCTGCAGCAAGGTCATTAGGTACTAACTGTGGCGACCACTAACAATTCGAAGTCGAGACTGTTTAATTTATCTATAACTAATCTCCCTATTGACAAATAAACAGGGTGCTCTTGTTTACATTTGAAAATTCGAATATTTTAAGCGACTTTTAGCACCAAAAGATAATACAAAAATCTTCATTTTTTCATTCATTGGATGAAAATTCATTGAATTCAGGCTCTAAGAAGGCGCTTATGAACATCAAAGCTACCACCGGTTCGGAAAATAACCTAGTCATCGAGAAAACCGGCAAGAAACTCGATCTGGTTTATTTCTTCATCTATATCTATACTAATATTATAAAGAGGTAAAGTTTGGGAGTTTGTGACGTTGTGACGTTGTAGGGGGTAATCTCAGGAACTACTAAACCGATTTTGAAAATTCTTTTACCAATAGAAAGCCACGTTATTTGTGAGTGTCATAGGCTACATATCATCACGCTAAGATCAATAGGAATTATTTTTTCTTTTGAGAGCTTCCGCTGCGTCTTAGCCTAAAATATGTATTCCACGCGTATGAAGTCGCGGGCAGAAGAAGCTATTAACTAATTATATTATCTATACTAATATTATAAAGAGGTAAAGTTTGTGAGGTTGTAGGGGGTAATATCTGGGGAGTCAGAGAAAAAATGGTCGAACGAAAACGTTTCTTACGAAAGCTGCCTTAGCAATGAGAGATATATAATTGAGTTCTAGAAAAAAGTTGTAGCTTGATAATACCTATTACCGCCCAACGAAGTGGGCACGGGTCAGCTAGTATTATATATTTTTACAGAACATAGATAACTTACATTCGTTTTTAGTGGATACACAGAGAGTTTTCAGAAGTCACCATCGTTCACATATTGATCCATCCTATAATAGCCTTAAGACATTAAAACCCGCTTGACATGGTGCTTGAACTTTATTTTAAAGTTTATAGGACTTTATTATAAAACGTAACATTATTACCTAAAAAACTGTTATGGTCTTAGTGAGCCTAAAACATGGAATGACCAATTTGTTGCTGTTTCTAGCAGTCTGTAGTCTGTTTCTAGTAGGTCTTTTACTAAATCCAGCTTATCTAAGTTTTTATGGACATACATTAAACCATCAAGAATGTATTGGGATGGCAGAGTTACTGAAGAGATACCGAATTCCTGAAATTTAGTCTTTAATGCTTCGCGAGGTCTCATGTTATAAATTACTCGAACTGCCTGTTTTATGTAGTAGGAATATGGTACACACCTCAGTTGCTATCCCGCACAACAAAATACCATAAGACATTAAGCTATGGAAGTAAGCGAAGTAGACCAACCTAGCAGTGGCAATATCTGTTAGCTGGCGAATCTTTCGAACTGAAAACGCAGCAGAACTTAATCTTCCTTCCAATTTTTTAATGTGAGGATTCCATGGCAATTTGGAATAAAGTGTAATGCCCAAGAACATAGTATTGTCTACAAAGTCTCCTAGATTCACTTCGATCTCGATTCTACTATATGTAAGCGGAACATTAGACAAGGTAAATCTTATACATTTTGTTGTGTCTGCATTAAACAACAGATTATTTAATGCAAATCAATCGGAAATTTTATTTAACGTATTATTTAGATAACTAAACTCTGAATCTATTTCTTTTTACCTTAAATATAAGTGAAGTGTTGTCCGCAAAAAGAACCATATCAGCACAGTTATCAACCACTAGCGGTAGATCATTTATATATACCAAGAACAAAAACGGCCCTAAAATACAACTCTCTGGAACGCTAATTCGAGTCAGTGATCCCGCTGAAGTTGCCCAGTCTACACTAACTTTGTGACAACGATCTTCTAAATAGGAGACCAGAAGGTCGAGAGAAACTCCACAAAGACCATAGTGTTTTAATTTCAGAATAAGGGACTATAGTCAACGCAGTCATAGGCCTACATTCCTACATACATTCCATATTTGGTGTGAAAAATGTGGACAACCAAAATATACTAAATGTTGTAGTAGATTTTTTCAATATTTATGTTACAAAACGCAGCATTATCTAAGTGATACGATATATTCTATTCTATCTATAATTAAAAAATAAATCTTTTAGATCAGTAATAATATAGAAACCTTAGAAATTAAGTTATATTTAAAACAAAAGAAAAACTCGATGTTTTAACAAAAAAAAAACTTTTATAACCCCATTCCTAAACTTTCGCAAAGTAAATTTCAGATAAAGGGAAATTTTCAATGTGAAATCCTTAAACTCCGAAAGAAGTCTTCGAAACTTAGAATTCAAAGAACTCATAACTCAAATAAGTGTAAACTGGAAATTGTAACTAGTTTGTTCCTGTGAATTTTGTATGGTCTTCTTGCATCATAGAAATAGAATGGTACTACGAAGGTTTTAGTAGTAATATTTTATCGAAGCAATTTTATATTACATACATAAAGCGCAGTATAATATATGTATCATTTAGAAATGGTAATGTATTTATTAATAACTTGTTTTTAATCTACTGCTAGTGATAAAGTAATGTTGAATTAAAATATCTGATTTGTGAAAATATGTTTTCTCTATTACAACTCTGCACTTACCTTAATATATTTGTTTACTGTAATTGTTTAAACTTATAGTTTACATATTAACAAGACAGTATAAACTTATGTCGGAACTTATGCACGTGTTTATTATACAAGAATTACTTTTGTCTAATATTTTTTTTTATATTATTTTTTATTTAATTTTTTATCTAAGAGTATTATTGGTTATTTTTATAACCTTAAATTAAATATAAATTAATGAAGCTATACTGTATACAAAATCACATTAAAATCGATCAAGCCATTCTTAAGTTAAATCTTGATAAAAAGGCCAAATTCCATACCAGGGACCTTTATATTAATTGGGTTTAAAAATTAGAAAAAAAATGTGCAACCAAAATTGCAAATCTGTTCCTTACATATTATAATAGGCGGCGCTCTCTGCCTGTCTGTTTGTTTGTTAATGAGCTCAACACGAAACCACTAACCCAATTTATTTGATTCCTTTTTCAAACTGTCTCTATATTTTCTAGCCAGGTTGTAATATGTGTTTTGTTAACTTCAATTATATTAGATAATATTTCGAATAAGTTATAAGGTTAAAAATAAATCAAATCATGATATCGGTAACAATTAAATAACTCATCGAAAATAACTGCCGGTAAAAAAAAGGGTGTGCGGAGTTGCGGTCACAGTTAGTTTATTATATATTAATAAACAAAAAAAATAGTGCGTGGAGTCCCTCCGCGCGGAAGCAGTGAAACTTCGTAATGTGGAAATGAAAATAGGAAGGGGTAGAAATTGTTTTTTAGTGAAATCATAATGTTTCTTTAAGACAAACTTTATTGACATTGCTGACAATTCACAGTTGATCGCACCTTTTAATTATCATTTTCGAGTGGAGAAATATCCAAATCTATAACATTTACAATGGGATTATGATAACTAAAGTAAGATACGAAATGTTTGATTATTTTTCTCGCTCTGTCCCTTTTTATTCCCTCTCCCCAGGAGCGTTAAACGTTTAACGCAATCTTTTTGGAAGTCGCGTTGGAAGTTTCACTTCAAAATATATTCAAAAGTAATCCTTAACATTTTACATCGAAAAATGTATAATGCCTATATGTAAGTAGTGTACTTTTTCATATACATATTTGCCAACATGATTGTCGTAATTTAATTATCTCCGGAATAATCGTGGGCTCACGCACACTTCCTTTAGAGTAACCTTGTTCTCAATGAAATATACCAAGTTCATAGATTGGGTAGTAGGTTTGTTAGAGAACACTCAGCCGGTAAACGCAGTTTAGATAGTCGTCAACGTCGTCCTCTAAACAATTTATCCATTTAACGTTTGTCGGCTTGCATGTATATTGTGAACTACCGTTTGCACTCGATTTCGTCCGCGTGGAATAGTTACTTTGGACTAACGCTAAACGCAGCGGAAGCTCTCAAAACGAGAAAAATAACGATTTTGAATACTTCATTGGTGCTCCGCTCCTATTCGTCTTAGTGTGATGATGTAGCCTATAGCTTTCCTCGATAAATGAGATATTTAACACTAAAAGAGTTTTTCAAATCGGACCAGTAGTTCCTGAGATTAGCGCGTTCAACCAAACAAACAAACCCTCCTTTATATTATTAGTAAAGATTAACCATTGAATTATGAAATTTTTAGATAACAGTCAAAATGTTGTTTTACTAAAATAATCCATGTTTTAACTCCTTGTAAATCTATGAATTAAATCTTACTAGCACTTAACTAGTTTTTATTCGTAACTTACAATCACTGAAATAAGCACTGAAAATCTTTGTTGGGGTCTTGGACAATATGGTGGCATATTGTGGTTTTTATATTGTACTAGCTGTCCCCCGCGGCTCCGCACGCGTTTTTTTTAAATGTATTAAATAACTATGGTGTCATAGTTACAAATGTTTTTGAAAAAGCATTTCTGTAATGTACACACCTACTTACAATTTTACATTACGCCATCTACTGTAACATGTAACGTGTATATTAGATATGTGAATACGAATAGTATATCGAATGGGATGGGATTTATCATCAGCAACATACCTGGAACTTTAACCTACTATGTACCACCCTCAGTGCTCATTAACACTACATAATAAAATAATGAAAATTTTAAACTATACATTATCGATCGAATATGTATTAAATTGTTTATTATATAGACATAACATGCCCATATTGTCGATATAATTGTATTATTCTTATACGTTGCTATAATCACTGAGTAATGTACATAGATGCAAACGCGGTAAATAAAACAAAATGGCCACCAAATTGACCAAAATGATAATATACTAATTCAAATTACATACATTTATTCTTGGAGTCCAGTACAGCGCACGTCTCACGCGCTTGTTTACAGTAAACAAACTATTTTTATTAAATTCACACGAACGAATGCACAGGTAACTGTTTATCACTTCATAGTGTAAAACAAAGTCCTCTGGTCTGTCTGTCTGTTTGTTCGCGATGAAGTCAAAAACTACAGATCGGATTTTCATGCCGTTTTCACCAATACGTAGAACGGTTCATGGGGAAGGTTTAGGTATAATTTGTCAAGGTTTTCTTTTTATTATCAGGGCGGGATAACGTCTGCTGAGCCCGCTAGCTTAAAATCATTAGCTAGTTATCTGCCAGTAAAAGCATTTCGGATATTCTACTGTGGCCGAAGGCTAATAAAAAACCAAAATTACTTTTTATGAAATCTGCTATCTACCAGTGAATATCCCGTGATTATCAGTCCAACCATTTTAGAAATAGCAATGCGGACAAAGCCACTGACACATAAAATAGAATATGTCAACCGCTATAATTTCGGGTATCTGCCAGTAAAATTCCTGTTAAAATAAGTCCAGCCGTTTTGGAGATTACCCGGAACTAACAAACAAACAAACAGACAAAATATAATAATATAAAAATATCGGCCGAATATCAAAACCTTTTTTTTTGTTATTTGTAGTTATATACATTCACCAAAAAGTTATTATTTATTTTTACATACACACACTTTATTTTTATAATACGTAATAGAATGCAAATAAAAAATTGGAAACAAAACTAACATTGAATAAATTTTTTGAATAGGAACACAAAATAATCTTTGAAAATGTTTGCGATAGAAACTTACCACGTTACCATGGCAACGTATATAATACTAACGCTAACACGAAGCAATCAAAACGAAAAAAGTGCCCGATTTTGAAACATTCTTCATTGGTGCTCCGCTCCTATTGGGCTTAGCGTGATGATATATAGCATATATAATTCAAATATGAAATGTGTTTTCAGCTTACAATCGGCTTCGAAAAAGAAATACTCATGTCTAGTTTAGTACTGATTAGTTACTTATTGAATGTCGAGTGGAACTGTTGCTATTGCGTGAATGAAGTAATTATTCGCAGCGCTAAATTATGAATAATAGTTGTCGTTTATTGGTCAAAATTAGACCGTAATAAGGGATACAGATATTATCTCTATTTTACAAACATTGCAAATCGTAAAGTATGAGAAATAGAAAAATAAAGGAAAAAAAAACTATTTTCAAATTTTTAATGATAACTCAATATAAAAAAAACGAGGAAATCGGTTGAGAACCGGAGGAGAGAGTTGTTCTTAACAGTTTCCCCACTGCCGATTTATACGTACTAGTGGTGGTACATTATGAGAAATAATGATATGCCCAGTATCATCGTTTAGAAAAGTAATGGATACGCAATAAAATTAAATGATGAATCCAAAACAAACATGTTGTTAATACTACCATTAACTTTTGAAAATGAATTCATTTTTTTTTAAATTTATCGTCAACTGTACTAAATATAACTACTACGTTAGGTTGATCTGCATCACTGTAACTGCGGAGATCTAAGTCATGGACTACTTTCATGAGCATACAAATTTTCTTATTTTGCTAATCAACTCTCTGACAATGATCCTTCATTGCAATAAATAACTACATGCATAATCATTACAGTAAAGCATTACTGCGCTCCAATTTGAGAGAAATTTCATGCATTATGCTAACATTGCATGTTCGATTATACTGTTCCTGGAATATATAAATAACAGCAGTCTCCACATCATAAACATACACATAATATGGTGAGCGACCATATCCAGCAGTTATTAGACAAAAAAAATATAGAACTGTATCGGAAACTTTTGCTTCTTAGCTAGCTACACGCCTATGTAAACGACGAATTATATTTGCGAATGTTTACAAAGTATTTTTTGGCTTATTTTTTATTAAATCATCATTTGAAGTGAGTCCACCATAAAAAGATGTTAAAATACTAAACATTAAAATATTATCACTTAAGGCTGGTAATATTGCTTTACTCTTATGACAACGTGAAGTGAAAGCAGCCCTGTTACCTAAAAATTTTGACATTCAATAAGACCAAAGAGAATAATAATTATTTGTGTGGTTTCATATATTTACTAAAGATAAATTGTTTATCAAATTATTATTAATGTATATTATGGATTTACATATTATATTATTATAAAATTAACCTACAATTTTACCAGTTCATTTCAAAGGATATGCAAGGTATGGATACGTTTCGTCATATTAGTAATATTTAATGTAGGATGGAAAAAGGTAATTGGAACCTAAGGGTAAAATGACGGATGGCGGAACGTCATTTTTATTAACATGTGTGTATGTTGTGTTGTGTGTCAATCAAGCAGTAGCGTGAGTAATGTATATTATAATTAATTTAATGTGTTTTAATGCATAATATAAAAATATAGTTTTGTGCACTTCTCCTCCATATTAATTTAATTATGCCAAATTTCACGTTCAACCGTTCGCGCAATTCGCTTAAAAAGGGTACGAGGTTTCCGCTTCACGTATTAATATATAGAATAGGTAGATTTAGCTAAATACTTTCAATTTTTATGATTATATCACGAATAAGCTGCTCATTAAATTTGCGTGACTTATCGGTACAAGACAAATTCGTCCTTAATAATTATCATTATTACATGACGCTTTTGTTATCGTTTTTTCAGATAAAACAGATTCATTGTAGAATTCTTGTTTAATGTCTATCAACGCGGTATTGAAGCGCGCTACCAATGAGCCAAGCGCATGTTAATTTTTTATCTATAGTACTGAGTGTTTAGTGTTATGTAAGTGGACTTTCAAACTAGAATATTTTACATTTTATGTGCCAGATACACAACTATTAAGATATAACGGATACACACACTTAATTTCAGGGAGACCATAGTTTATCGTCCATAAAGCTTGGCAGCATTCTGCACTTTACTCTCTATATGATTGGCATATGTTCTACTCACTGCGTTCCGTGCACAGGTTACAGATATGTACTATCCACATTGTATATTTATACTAATATATAAAGCTGAAGAGTTTGTTTGGTTGAACGCGATGATCTCAGGAACTACCAGTCCGATTTGAGAAAATCCTTCGGTTTTAGATAGCTCATTTATCGAGGAAGTCTTTAGGCTATATATTATCATGCTAAGATCAATAGGAGCGGAGCACCAATGAAGAATGTTTCAAAATCGGGCACTTTTTTCCTTTTGAGAGATTTCGTTAGCGTTAGTATTATGCACGTTGCCATGGTAACGTGGTAAGTTTCTATCGCAAACATTTTCAAAGTTTATTTTGTTTTCTTATTCAATAACTTTATTCTACTTTAGTTTTATTTCCAATTTTTTATTTGTTATCTATTACGTATTATAAAAATAAAGTTTGTGTATGTACAATTAAAATAACAACTTTTTGATGAATGGATATGGTTACAAATGACGAAAAAAAAAATTTTTTATACTTTATCTATATCATTATATTTTGTCTGTTTGTTTGTTTGTTCCAGGTAATCTCCAAAACGGCTGGACCTATTTTAACGGGAATTTTACTGGCAGATAGCCGAAATCATAGCGGTTGACATATTCTATTTTATTTGTCCACGGCTTCGTTCGCATTGCTATTTCCAAAATGGTTGGACCGATTTTCACGGGGTGTTTGTTCACTGGTAGATAGCAGACGCATAAAAAGTAATTTAGGTTTTTTATTCGCCTTCGGCCGCAATGGAATACCCGTAGGTAATGCTTGAACTGATTTTCACGGGACTTTCACTGGCAGATAACTCACCTTATTAGAAGTAACTTAGACTATTTTATTTTGGTACTCAAGACTTCGTCCGCAATATTCTACTATCTCCTAATCGGTTGGACCTATTTTCACGAGACTTTTACAGGCAGATAACTAGCGGGCTCGGAAGAGGTTGTCCCGCCCCGATAATAAAAAGAAACCTTGACAAATTATACCTAAACCTTCTCCATGAATCATTCTATCTACTGGTGAAGACGGCATGAAAATCCGATCTGTAGTTTTTGACTTTATCGCGAACAGATAAACAGATAAACAGACAGACCAGAAGAGAAAGGAGGAGGTTACTATGAATTATATCATCTTTTTGGTCAATTTGGCGGCCATATTGTTTTATTTACCGCGTTTACTTCTATATAACTCAGTGATTATAGCAACGTATAAGAATAACTTAAATATATCGACAATATGGGCATATTATATCTACTTATATAATAAAAGATTTAAGATATATTATTCGATAATGTATAGTTTAAAATTTTCATTACTTTCTTATATATTGACAAGTGAGCACTGAGTGTGGTATATAGTAGGTTGAAGTTCCAGGTATGTTGCTGATGATAAATCCCATCCCATTCGATATACTATTAGTATTCATATATCTAATGTACACGTTACATGTTACAGTAGATGGCGTGCGTGTCGTAGTTACAAATGTTTTTGAAAAAGCATTTCTGTAATGTACACACCCACTCACAGTTTTACATTTCTTTAATACATTTTTAAAAAGCGCGTGCGGAGCCGCGGGTCACAGCTAGTAATAGATATATAACTAAAATCTTTACATCGCTCTAGCTTCGTAAACAAGTTATCTTACTGAGGGTTTTCTATTGTCTGTAATATGAGGGGTATATCAAAGAGCTATTCACCGTAATTCCGTCTACTTCCTTTTATAACACAGATAAGGTAACATCTATCTCCATACGAAGAAAGAAGCTCGACATGCTGTATTATATTTGCTGTACTGTGAAGCTGTGAAACTCTCACCTGGCCAGTATTTTTCTTCCTTTCTGTGACATCGGTTATTCAAACATAACATGACGGTTGATTATATATCTCTCGGAGGTCATCGTTTGCGGGATAGTACTATTTATTTATTTATGTTACCAACAGAATCGAAATCAATACGTTAATGTATTTTCAATAAGGTATACAGTTCAACATATTTGCTACATATAACCCAATTTACAGGAAACAATGGCATGCTTATGAAATATTATTATAGTATACTAATGTATTTCAATAATTAGAGTGATTGATAAAAATTAAAATATGAAATAAAATTATTAAAAATAAATGCATATAATAATAATGATTATTGCCCAAAGCGAAAAAAGTGTATATTGAAAGACATAAATAACGAATTTAATTTTTTAAACTGAATGCACTTTCATACGAATAAACCAATTTTGAAAATATTTATGCCCTTCATCGCGGTGATCTTGGAAACTTGTTTTCTATACTCTTTAAAAGCCTCTTCTGGAGTTGGAAATTGTTGGCCGCGTAAATAATTCTTGGACTCAGGAAAAATGTATTGTAATATTATGTATGTAAAAGGATGAGCCATAATATTAACATCTTCTTCCTTTTAACATTTCATTTGTCTGTCTGGCCGTGCGAGAGTTGACATTATCATATACAAGATAATAAGGTCTTTTTAATTTTTACTATACGAAGCTCGTCATTAAGCTCCGGCAAACAAATGATCGTGTATCGTCGTGGCCACAAGATGAGAATTCATCGACCCATAAAATATCATCTATATCTCTAATAATGTGGTCATAATCACATGTAAGAAAATTTCTCACTTCCACATTATATTCTATCCTTGCCATCAAGTACTCTGTCCTCATACTCTACATTACTCTGTCTAGCTAACTATAGCTATTCTATATAAAATTTATATAGTATTATATATATCTTTGTCATATATAAAAATCAATCTTTGTATCTTTGTCCGCTATGCATGCCGAAACTACTGAACAGATTGTGATAATAATTTAGGGGGGTATTCTGGGGACGCTCGAGAGTGTTCCTGTATCAAAAAAAAAAAAATATATATATATATATATATATATATATTAGGGTGTCCGTTATGTCCCAAATTGGATTTTATTCTGTAAACGCCCCTCAAATTTTTAGATTATGACCTAAAAAAAAATATCAGACCCAAACCAGCCCTTAATATTTACATTAACCCGTGCCTAAATCATAATACATTTCCCATTTAAATAACATGGGATTTATGCACTTTTTGCAGTTATTTTTTTCCACTGAAACAAATGTAGTTAAAAATACTTAAACAGCTGTTTCTTGTAGAAAATTTAACGCTCTACAAAAAAGATCTGAATGCTTTTTTCGATAAAACTTACCGTTTGAAAGTTATTGTAATTGTATGTATTGTGTTTGTCTTTGTGTATCTCAGTGGCCTAATCTTGAAGAACTAAATTATATAATACAAATGTAATACTTCCTATAAATTAACTCTCCCATAACTTACTTGACACTGTTAGAATTCGTATCTATGAAACTCCAATATTAAAAAGTTGAAGTTGAAGTTTGGATGTTCGGGGTGATCTCTGGTACTACTAATCTGATTTTGAAAATTCTTTCACTGTGAGAAAGGTATATTAGATTACTTTTTATTTAGGTAAACATATATTTTCAATACTTGACCACAATAAATGTAATTCAAGTTAGCAAATCTATAACATAGCGTAAGTTGCTGGAATGATTTGAAATGAACGAATAAAATCGGTAGCAAAATTGATTACTGTTAGCGTTACAAAAAAATACGAGACACCATATATCTAAGTTTGATATCTTAGCCGAAAAGATTGTTTTTGTGTGAAAAAGAAAATAATTGTTACAATTACAAATTACTAAAGTTAGTAGATATATGTAGGTTTCATGTATACTTTACAAATTCTTATTAAAACAAATAGCTAAAATACCAAATTGAAAATTTCATGGAGATAAAATTTACTTTTTACAGCATGTTAATTGATGAAGTTGGTTAGAAGTTAATAACATAAAAACTATAAGCCGGTAAAATTATTGCGTTGTTGCGAGTTACTATACTCTATACTCTATAATGGGGCGTGGAGGTGAGGGCCACAGGAGCAACCCAAGGGATACCAGGAAGACATTTCTTGCCGATATATATAGGATAGTTTGGATTCACAATTGGACCTGGTAAGTGACGCTACCATCGGGTTCTATGTTTTTTAAGATTTTTCGCGTTTGGAAATAAAATTGGAACCGTTAATAACCGATTTAGCGCAGACGAAGTTGCGCGGGTCAGCTAGTATATTATAAAACTTAGCAGCAATAACATATATCTTTGCGCCATCTTTGGACGAGTTAATTTACAGCATAAAAATCTTCGTGACAAAATATACCAACATGAAATTATATATATGTATATATATTAACGGTCTTCCAATGGTCGAAATTTGACCATAATAAGAGGTACAAACTTTTTTCGAATCGAATTTCTGGGATTCGTCGACAGTATGAAAAGAAAAACCATTTCCATTTTTTAAATTGATACCACTAAAGATTGTCAAGCTACTAAACAAAAAATAAATATATAATAAAAATCGATTGAGAAACAGAGAAGGAAAAGGTGCTGAATAGATTTAACTTGACCTATTCATATATAAATGACAGACAAATTATTATTATAAATTACATTACTTAAATATTTTAAAATTATTGGTAGTGGCTGCCATCGAAATCGTTGCCAGAAGGAAGCGGTCGTATTGCTACGCTGTATGGCAATGATTGTAAGGAATTCCATTTAATACCAATACAGATGCAGGATTATTGGAAGGAGGTAAAATGTAAAATTATAACACGGGTATAACCGTTATATTATGGGGTATATTATACCTAAGCACTGTTAATTTTTTATTTGACGTATTTTTATCGATTATAGTTGTACCTACGGCCGAGACCGAATGCAGGAAATTGATATAAAGTTAGTTTGCGAACTACTCTAACATAGCTTATATTGTAGGTATATCTGTAATGGGTTGATAAATAAAATATGTACAGTTTTTTTAACGTATTATCGTCTATTCTCAACTTCACTTTCCTCGAATTTGCGTACATGCTGTTCTTTATTTGCTGTTTATTTTACCTGCATTATACATTACGCAGCATGTTATTATTTTTATTATTATTATGACATATTTCGACCTGATGTATTAAGCTCGACCCACACTCTTTTTGGTATTAACTATTGTGAGTTAATAAACTGTTGACAATTATTATTGATATCAATGAACAAACGTCTTGCATTAAGTTTATTAAATTCGAATTAATATTAAAACATATATAATATATTAGCTGTAGCCTTACTTACCAGACACATGAGTATATATAAATGTATATTTAAAACATTTAAGTATGTGTATGCAACCGGTAAAGATTTCCACACGTATTTAGCAAGAATATGAATAGTTTTAGCAATACACTGATAAACTTTTAGTTGAAGGCTCGGCGGTTCTAGTTTAATGGTATCGGTGTGGGTATTTTACAACCATGGCGCAATTCGGAATGTTTCAAAACTTCTTCATAAAATGTCAGTTGATGCGGTTACGTTTAAATATAAAACTGGAGATGTGCCAAAGACACGCAGGCGACAACCGACCGCTCTTCCCGTGAATATTATAATTAGGGAATTTATATTTGCCGTTCTACTCAATTCGCCTAAAGTTTTAATTGTCTCCTTATGAAATCCTATTGTTATTATATATGAAGCTCAATTATACACGTAGTAAATGAAACGCAATCTTTGAGTCAAGCTTCAATAGCGATTGAAGAGAAAGGCTACGAATAATGTTACTAGTTTGTACTTTTCTTCTCGTTATTGATGTAAGGCTACCACGCCGCTCTTATTTATAAGCGTAATAAAGGATACTCTATTTAGTTTAGGCCTTGAGAAAGCACTCCTGAATGTCAAAACTATCATCGGTTTACAAAACAACTCAGTCATCGAGAGGAATCATCAAGAAACTCGATCTGGTTTATCTATTTATCGTACATATTTTTATACAAACACATTAAAGTTATAACCGTTTTTAGCGAATGCACACAGAGAAGTTTTATTTCCAGGCATCCATCCATCGTTGATCCTTTTTATAAAAGCTTTTTGTCATCGAAACCCGCTTGACATGGTACTTGAACTCATCATTTGAAAAATTGGTGATATGCTTTGAAACTTTGTTGTAAAACCTAAAAGTATTGCCTAGAAAACTATTACTGTAGAACTTACTGAGCTTGAAACATGGGATGACGAATTTGTTACTGTCTCTAGAGTTAGTACTACTGTAATATTAACAATTTAAATCATGCGAGTCATTCCATTTAAAATCATCTAATCAGCAAAGCTGCACCGTTTTAGATTTGGGTGAAATTTTGAGGGATTCATCTCTAGGGTCCCTAAGAATGAAATTTTTTTTAGCTTATTTGAAATTTCCTCAAAGTTTTGTCTGTTTAAAAATTTTTTCATTATTAAAGCGGAATCCTTAGGGGGACAGACTATAGTTTGATAAAACTCAATGATAATTTTGTTTATGGCGACCTATCATTAGCGAGAGCAAACTAAAAATGAGTGTTTTTTACTCATTTTTCGTGAATTTCAAGCGACTCTAGCGACGAATCGGTTATGAGTTAAGAACTTCTGGTTGACAGGAATTAAGTACACATATCATAGACAAAATTTAGCCATTGATCGACCTGAGCAGCCCACTCTTTTTGGAAGAAAACTTTGCTTGAACTTTGAATTTTTAAAAAATCGCATTATTCAGCCTACAAAACGAAGGTGTCTACTGCAAGATAAAATTCTAAAATTTTCAGAATCTTCTGTTCTTACTTTTAACTTTGAACGACTGCATCGCTTGTTTTGTTATTTTAATGTGTAGTGCACTTACCGGTCGTTTTTTGGCAGCAAAAATTACCTCAATATTTTTTATTTTTTCCTAAATTATATATTAGGGTACGATACTATTAGCAATAAAAATTTCATATTATTTGTGGTTTATTGGTTTTAAATTATATTTACATGCAAAAAATTATCAGACAAAACTAAATTTATAAGATTATAATATAAAAAATATTGAGGTAATTTTTGCTGTCAAAAAACGACCGGTAAGTGCACTACACATTAAAATAACAAAACAAGCGATGCAGTCCTTCAAAGTTAAAGGTAAGAACAAAAGATTCTGAAAATTTTAGAATTTTATCTCGCAGTAGACACCTTCGTTTTGTAGGCTGAATAATGCGATTTTTTAAAAATTCAAAACTTCAAGCAAAGTTTTCTTCCAGAAAGAGTGGGCTGCTCAGGTCGATCAATGGCTAAATTTTGTCTATGATATGTGTACTTAATTCCTGTCAACCCGAAGTTCTTAACTCATAACCGATTAGTCGCTAGAGTCGCTTGAAATTCACGAAAAATGAGTAAAAAACACTAATTTTTAGTTTGCTCTCGCTAATGGTAGGTCGCTATAAACAAAATTATCATTGAGTTTTATCAAACTATAGTCTGTCCCCCTAAGGATTCCGCTTTAATAATGAAAAAAAATTTAAACAGACAAAACTTTGAGGAAATTTTAAATAAGCTAAAAAAAGGCGATTTTTGAAAGTTTTTATTTAAATGCTCGGAAACGGGTGCTCATAAAAATCGAATATGTGTAAATTTCATTCTTAGGGACCCTAGAGATGAATCCCTCAAATTTTCATCAAAATCTAAAATCATGCAGCAACCATTTTTTTTATTTTTAGACGATTTTAAATTGAATGACTCATGCCGGTCTTTTAATGAAACTAGGCATTTCTATGTTTTTGATGGCACGCATTAAATTATCAAGAAGTAGTTTTTGTCTGCGGCTTGGCTTATGAATGTAGATTTGATGTACCTCTTAGAAACAATACCTCTTTTTTGATAAAGGGTACCTTATGGCATTTTCTATATCTCTAACAACGTATGCAAAATTAATGATGATCGGTTGAGTAGTAAGAGCTTGAAAGTGTCTATAATATTATATAGAATTAGTAAGGATGTATTGGGAGCGTGGATTTAGATACTGAATTCTTGAAAACTAGCCTTTAATGATTCACTTATGTCCCATATTGTAAATTGCCCGAACTGCCCGTTTTTGTAATAGAAGTATACTCAGCCGCTGCCCCCCACAGTAAAATATTAGAAAACATTAAGTTATTGAAGTAAGTGAAGTTAACCAACCTAGCAGTATCAATATCTGTTAGCTAGCAAATCTTGTGAACAGCGAACTCATTTTTAATATGATACCTTATTGTAAATGTGATGCCTAAAAATACAGTATTAGGAACTAAGCCAACTAAACTGCCTTGTATCTTGATTCCAGCATCAACGCGTGGAACGCTAGATAAATTAAATTATTTAACAGAAGCCAATCAGAAATTTTCTCAATCTATTCTTTTCACTTTGAATACGAATATAAGTGAAAAATGTTGTTCGCAAAGAAAGCCATGTCAACACAGTTGTCAATTATTATTGGCAGATCATTTATATGTATATATCAGGAACTAAAGCGGCCCCAAAACAAAGCTCTGTGGGATGCCAATTCATGGCAACGATCTCGCAGAGGATGCTCCATATATGCTAACTTTCTGACAGGGATCTTTAAATTAGAAGGCAGAGATAAGTTCCACAAACATCATAGTATTTTAATTCAAGAACAAGCGTACGATGGTCGACGCAGTCAAAGGATTTAGACAAAACACATTGTACAACAAAATTGTATCCTATCCTCTTACATAATATCTCATAATATCCTATGACTCTTTCCAGGCCCCCAATACATGACTTATGTGGGTTGCACCAGTATCATTAGTAAGTAAATTTTGATATCTTCAAACTAAACTGTTGACTACCCAGAATCTTTTGCACTTTGAAATATTCTACTAATTGCTTAAGCATAGTCTTTTCGAAAGTTTTACTTAACGAAGTAAGTACAGAACAGTTCTATAATTTACTTAGTAATAAGACTACTTGTAGAGTTTAATTAAAGCAAAGGAATGACTTTGTTTATTTTCATTCAGTCAGGGAAAGTTCCTTTTGCTATGCACTGATTAAATGTATTACGCCAAATATTGTGAAATATTGATAATTAAGGGGGGTCAAGTTATAATGTTTTCATAACTATTACCGACTACGCGATCAAACCTCCTTACTTGAAAGACCTTATTTCACTTGCACTAATAGATGTGAATGGTACATTACACGACAATATTATATACATACTCTAACGTTGACTATCGGAACAAGAAACTCTAAAGTTTGTATTCATTAATTGGAAACATCTCCACCTTTCGATCGTATTCCGGACGCCTTCATTCATCCTTCAATACGTTGCTTTTAGTGCAACGAGATAACAGAGATGACAGATGTTTTTATTGCGAAAAGTTTTTTACTCATTGGAATATATCTCAAAAGTAAGTATGTTTCGTCCTCAATCCACTCAGTTTTATTGACCCATATCTCTATATGTAACTGTAGAAGGAATACTTTAACGATTTATGATTCAGCAAAAGTATAGAAAGGTATAATAGTACGATCCAGCCTAATTATTCCTCAGATCAATGGATCAATAAAACTGAGTAGATTGAGGACAAAACTTTCTTACTTTTGAGATATATTCCAATGAGTAAAAAATCTTCTTGAGTGATATAAAATATCTGGGAACAAAAGGACAAATAATCAGAAGGAATACCGTCAGCGATAGTTTATCTCTTTATTTCTTTAAAGCTCGATTTGAGATTTATTTTGTAATATTAATTTTTTATTATTAGAAATCTATATCGCTATAAAAAATACATACGCAACGAAAAGGGGAAATAAAAACAGAAGTATTTTGAATATTTACTTTTGATACATATATTTATTTTGTCACAAAACGCTATACTTCATTTCGCTTCAATAATTTCAACCTATACATTATTAACTTTCAATTGGCAATATTATTTATACGACACATCATACGAATTGGTACGTTTCGCTGAACGTGTTATATAAAATTAAACCGAATGTGAAAGGCATACGGCTAAGATTAGTATTACTTTATTTCCTATTATCTGTGTTACAATGTATTGTATGACAAATACAACAAAAGTCGTGTTTGTTGGATTGGATGGTTAAGGTCAATGGAACAACGTTCTAATATACAGTGGTTTGTGCTTGGGCACCGCGCGGCGTACACAAACGAATTTTAAGGAAATTCATATATAGGTATACATCTATTCATTTGCATTTTATTAGTTAGATTATCGGTTGGAAGGATGACGTCATGCAAAATTATTCTCATAGTATCTATGTTAATGTCTACAGTTGTATACTTCTCAATATATGCCGTCAACTACGTCATTAAAAATCATGCTTCTTCTAGACAACTTTGACGTATTACCGAACACCATAAATGTTGGCATACCTAAGTATTTTCTAGTTTATAGGGAGATTTCCTAAGTGCCTAAATGAGATTTCTAGATTATCAAGTTCACTACTAATTACATTCGGTGTTATTTGATTATATTTTAATATTATTAAGTATTATATTGTAATTTAACAAACCCTATGAATTAGTAGGCGTTTCTTAAGTTTAAGATACTGTTATAAGATGTATTTCATAACATTACTCAATAACTTTATCATACACTAGCTGTGCCCGCTACCGCGTCCGTGTGGAACCTAATGTAAAAAAAACAGTAACTCATAAAACCATATGAATATATTAAGTTCATTTACTTATCTACTTTTCTCTCGTACTTGAGTTGCGTCGTCATTAAAATTACAATAACATTTGAACCGAACCGATTTTAATGAAACTAAGACTAAATGTTACTCGAGGATATGCTTTATGATTTATACGAAGGTGAGGATTTATCGTGATCGCAGTACTTTAGCAGTGATGCATGTTCATACACGGACATTTTTAAAAATGATTGAAAATGACAAGAATTTTTTTCACGAAAATCGAAACAGTACAGACTCATTAGATTTACATTCTTATTATTTAATATCCGGTACAAAGCTCTTATAATCGTACTTTTTATTTTAAAGGATTTAGATATCATACATACCAGTAGCGTAAACAGAATAATCAAACGTATATAATTACAATTACAGTACTCATTATATTACATTATGAGTATATACTTGTTAATATATTATTGTAATAGTTGTAAATAGTTAGAACTATCCGTTTCAAACTCACACCTTCCTGCACTGACTGGCTGCTCACCCACATACATTAAAACCTAGCAAAATGGCGACTTCCGTGAGGTTCTCTAGAACCTTCATTATGCGTACGCTAGCGTTGTGGAATGGGCTATCAATACCCAGCATGGCTTTTCCTCATGGGGCTCCTCAAGAAGGCACTGAAATGCGCTCCTCAAGTGTATGTCCTTGGTATAGCAGCTATCCATACGCGACAGTAATCAGGTGAGCCGTGTGCCAGTTAGCTGTCTTTTGGCATAAAAAAATCTTGGTAACAAATATATTATTATCGTATGAAGTTTAATATATATAAAATTAAATTTTGACAGATGTATATTAATTAGGTATTAGATATACATTTCTATATTCATGAGAACGAAGCTGCGAACGGATAGTGTGAGTTTTTATTATTGTTCTTTATAGTATAAGCGATTGAAGTTGTATCTGTAAGAACTTGTATCGCAATAGTCGTACTAGGCTTAGCCCGTATTACACGTCCATATAGAGTACAAGATTTTATCTGCTTCAAAAATAATAAAAGTACTAATTTACTATGTCTTTCCTTGATTCATTGGACCTAGTGGACGGCAATTGATCGAAATCTGACCATAATAAAGGGTACAAAATGTTATTCACGTGTTAATATATAGATTTTATTATCGTTATTTCTCATTGATTTTAATATACTATACCAAGTTTTAAATATAATACAAATACTTTAGATTAAGCAGCGTGAAGTGTGATGAATGGACGCGCAGTAATAAGGCTTCGACTTGTCGATGTTATGGGTAAAAAATACATATTGTTAATTTTTTTTATTGATAATCTAAAAATAGAAGAAAATCGGTTGAAAAACAGTGGAACTGTTTTATGTTTACGTGTTTATATACATATACTAAATACTTTATAATTTTAAAAAAGTTTAACGAGAGTATAATTACGTTATAATTATTACGTTCCGGCAACTTTTGAGCGGTCCTGAGTGAACGAGTGCGGTGCATGGGTATTGGAAATTCGAGGGATGCATAGATAAAAAGTCAATTTAAGTTCAAATTTTAATAAGACAAAATATGACACAAAAAACAATCGGACTTCTTATATTTTACTACATAGATATTCAATCCCTATTCCGTAAGGAATTTAAGATCTCACTCGGGAAAACAGAACCTTATATTTTTCTAAACTGTAAATATGGACCGCTTTAATTCAGACATGAGCTAATGAATCATATTTAGATGTAGAACTAACTACACATAAGATATGTCAACGTGTAATCGTGTGACAATCAATCGAGTTTGGCCCCGCTTTTTAATTCCGGAAGCGCCGAGGTATAAGTCCAGGTGGTGACGTGGTCATAAAAGCCGACGTGAACAGAATAAAACTAGCCAAATTGGTCGTGATGGTGGGAGGGAGCGCTCGAGGCAGCTCCTATCGAAATATCGTTGTAAGTGGGCCACCTAAGTACGATGACACCAACGTCTTTCGGCGCGGGCGCACGCGGCCTCTTTCCTAACGATAACGTACCTAACGTCATGTTGTTTGTAACGTCTTTAATGTCATATGTGTATTATTTACTTATACATATAAGTATATATTTACGAACATGTGTTAGTTGCTGGCCTTCAAGCCCTTTGCTACGTCATCGAACAGTTCAACTCATTATATTTATAAACGTAATGTAGGTACATTATAACGTGTATCATACTATTGTTAGAAACGAATAAAGACACGTCTATTCTTTCCATGAAGGTTGCGCTAAGCCTTCGTGCATTGTGTAATATAGCTTCCGTGATTATACAAGAACGCAATCGCATTTGTATATAAAAGTGTAAGCAGCCATCATTCGAATTTATTTTCATCATCACACTTTTCAATTCGGAATACAATTATTTTTATTCGCGTCACTACAATCAATAATTTTAAATCATCAGAAATGAAAAAAAGCGGTTTGTAACATAATCGGTTATAACCTTTGTAGACGATTAAATTAGGTGTTTTAATTTACGTTGAAGGCACAAGGTTACGTTCTAGGTTTGTATTACTACTCACATGGTGATATATCAGTCCTTGGTGAATTGATTTATGTATTTCTTTGTTTATTCATCTTCTATGTATACATATAATAAAAATGAAGTGTCTGTATGTAATATCAAAATATATTTTTTTTACCGATTAGGTATGAAAGTATACATGCTACTTACAACAAAAATGCAATTTTTAAAATTTTTGTCGGTCTGTCTGTTTGTTCCGGCTAATCTCCGAAACGGCTGGACCGATTTTGACGGGAATTTCACTCGCAGATAGCTGAAATTACAGCGAGTTACTTAGGCTACTCTAAATTAAACCAGCTATTAACCGCGGCTTTGTCTGCAATGCTATCTCCAAAACGGTTGGACCGATTTTCATGGGACTTTCACCGGCAGATAGCTGACCTTATAAAAAGTAATTTCGTTTATTTTAATTTAGACTAGCTGTTAATCATGACTTTGCCTGCAATACTATCTTCAAAACAGTTCAACCGATCTGCACAGAACTTTCACTGGCAGATAGCTGACCAAATAAAAAGTAATTCAAGCAATTTTAGTTTATACTAGCTGTTAACCGTGGCTTCGGCCGTAGTGTTATCTCCAAAACGGTTTGACCGATCTTCACGAGACTTTCACTGGCAGATAGCTGATCTTATAAAAAGTAATTTAGTCTATTTTAATTTAGACTAGCTAATAACCGTGGCTCTGCCCGCAGTGCTATGTCCAAAACGGTTTGACCAATTTTCACGGGACTTTCACTGGCAGATATCTGACCTTATAGGAAGTAATTTAAGTTATTCTTTTTTTTAGACTAGCTATTACCCGCGACTTCGTCCGCATGAAATTTAGCAAAAATATGTTGTTCACTGTAAACATGTGCATAAGATGTGTGTTTTACTGAACTCTAAGAATAAATATAACTGAAATTCATATATCTGTATCTATGTATGTAATTTGAATTATATTGTCTTTTTAGGCATTTTGGCGGCCATTTTGTTACATTTACCGCACTTTCGTCTACTTAACTCAGTAACCATAGTAACGTATAAGAATATTGTATCGAGTTCAATGAGGAATATTTGAATTGTCGAATATTAAAAACTGCATAGGCAGATATACAGTATAATATTTTGATTTATATTTATGCAAGATTTCAAGACGTCAGCTCATTCATTGTTTACAATTTAACATTATAATTATTAATATGAAACTTAAATATAGAAGGGGTATTTCTAAATAGATAAAATAAAAAGACCATAAACGCATTACTTATTGACAATATGGGCATATTATATCATCATAATAACGTCTTAAAGTCATTGTTTCATTAGTTCTTTATACAGTGTAAGTGAGCACTGAGGTAGTAACATGGTGGGTTAAGGTTCCAAATATGTTGCTGATGATAAACCTCATTTGACATAGTTAGCATTTATATATCTAATGTATACGTTACATGTCACTGTAGGTGGCGTGCGTGTCGTACTTACAGTTGTTTTTAAAGAGCATTTCTATAATTGTACATGGTCTCACAATTTTATATTCCTTTAATACAATTTCAAAAAACGCGTGCGTAACTGCGGGTGCAGCTAGTACTATAATAAAACTGTAACAAAGACAAATCTGTATATTAAATATTTTTTCAAAATTTTGATCAGGGTAGGCTGCGTTATCGATATAGAAACCAAAAATAATCCTTTTACAATTTTTGTCTGTCTGTCTGTCTTTCTGTCCCTGTGAACACGCATCACGCTGAAAGTACTAAACCGATTTTAACGAAACTTGACATAGTAATAACTAATATACCAAGGTTACATTTAGGATACCTTTTGGCCCATAAAACGTAAGGGGTTCTCCAGGATAACCAAATATAAAAAATTGTAGTTAATGTAACTAGACTTTTTTGCGACACCTTAGTACAAGAGCCGACAACGATGGTAGAACGAGAATTTTAGAAAAGCTGGTTCTTTAATATGAAGATATATTATGCCCTTCCAAACAGGATTCAGGATACCTGGTAGCCGGTTAACGTTGTGTTTTTTAATGCGCATCACACGTTTACAGGTCAAAATTTTGATTTATTATTTAGGAACTTTTTTTTCAGCAACTTCTAAACGGTATTAAAGACATGAATTTATCACTGCCAGACAATTTTGTTATTGACAATAATGTGCCCGATGATATTCTTTATAAATAAAATAATTCATTTCAAACCATTTTATTTTTTCCATTGCAAAGAACATATTTCAGAACATATTATATAAGAAAGGAACTTCGTTCCAACTGGGGGTCCATAGACTCTCAAGCTTTTTTTTACATTACCGCCAATATATGTAGGTTAGTTTTTATTTTAATTGAACCCAGTAGATGATTATTACCGATTTGCCGGATTGCGAATTTAAGCGCCATGTCAAGCGGGTTTTGCTGTTTAAAGGCTATTATAGAGTGGATCAATATGTGAACGATGGTGATTTCTGGAACTGACTCATCTCTGTGCATCCATTAAAAACGTTTGTCACATGTACCTAATGTATTCTAAATATTATATATATTTACTAGCGGGCACGGCAGACGTTGTCCCGCCCTGACTATAAAAAAGTCCTTGACAAATTATATACTAAAACCTTCCTCATGAATCAATTTATCCGCTGGTGAAAACCGCAAGAAAATCCGTTCAGTAGTTTTTAAGTTTATCGCGAACAGACAGACAGACAGACGCGGTAGGGGACTTTGTTTTATACTATGTGATGATTAAAAAGACAAACCAGATCGAGTTCCTTGCCGGTTCTTCTCGATGACTGGGTTGTTTTCCGAACTGGTGGTGTAGTTTTGATGTTCATAGGTGCCTTCTTAGGGCCTAAATTGAATAAAATGTTTTTGACTTGATTTTGATTTGATGCTACGAACGGGTTGTAGGCTTATTTTAAAAGATTTCTCACATACCATCTGGATACATGTTTGAGTGAGTCCCTTGATAGTTTGGATTTACAATTGGAAACGGTAGGTGCGGCTGCAATCGGGTTTTAGGTTTATTAAAAATGTTCGCGTTTAAAAATACAATTGAAACCGGTGATAACCGTTTTGATGCAGACGAAGTTGCACGGGTCAGCTAGTGTGAGAATAAAATCAATATTACTGATAACACTGCCATTTCAACTTAATTGTTAAAAAGTTGTTATAAATATGATTACCTTAATTTTCAGTTAATGGAAATGTATGGGAAAGTACAAATTTAACGTAACGTTAACCTGTGGTTACTAAATATTTGATGCACATGCTTTTTCTTGAAATATACAGACACATGACTAATTACTAAGTAAATATTAAGAGTTATAATGTTACCCAAAATAAAAAGTTCAATAAGGCCTATTTATATTTATAAGTTAGAATATAATACTAAGCTCGTACCATTATTATAAAAAGGTATGTATAGTTCATTTATTTGTTGAAAGTAATTTCTGAAACTATTCTACAAACTTTTATACTGATAGGTTATGTTCGCTCTGAGTGATATAGTGTATAGACTATTATAGGTTATTGTTATTTATCGTAATGAACATGAATGAAGTCGCGGGCGATCACTAATACTAAATGAGTGTTGTAAAATTACCGCTCTTTATTTAGGCAACTGTTTCCGTACTTAGGTAATGAAAAGGAATAAGCTTAATTAACTATATGAAATTGGCTTATTGTAACATTAGCAACATAGGAAGTTTAATAATAATGATTATTATTATTTATTTTTCTTTCTTTACATACATTTTACTTCATAACATTTTTATTAGGTACTATGATAGTGACGAATTAATTAATTAACACCAGCTGCCTGAGCAGGTGACCTCAAGCGACGTAATTATGCTGCCCTCGGTTAGGTTAGGCTAGGTTATTTGCCTTGTTTGGAATCTAACTTCTGGAGTTATGTAGTTGGAATTCGCTTAGATTGTTCAATGTAATCACAAACTGACTGTTTGACACGGCTCGCGACCACCGAGCTGGCTAATATCTCGGTCAGCGTAACGTAGCAATGTGGTCAACCTTCTGGGAACGTTTCTTTCTGGTAACGAGTTAGATGGTATTCGTTACCTATAGTATTAAAATAATAGAATTTAAATTATGGCAGTGAGCATATTCAAATTAACAAATATACTAATACGATTATAGGTAAAGAGAGAACACTTGATTTTTTGTACATAATGGATAAAGTCAAAAAGTCCTTAACCGATTTAAAAAAATCTTTCACCTTTCTAAAACTACAGTATCAGCGAGTATACGAGCGGTATATTATTTTCGAAACCTACATTAACGCGCGCGAAGCTGTGAGCAAATTCTTGTTTAAAGATATATTCGATTCGATATTCTTTTTGCATGAGAAATTTACTCCTTTCTTTCGAGATCTATAATCCATTCCCAGTCGTCCCAGTTTTAATGCCTGAAAACCTCTCCGCAGCTAGATATACATTGACCGATCTCGTATGACGGGAAACTAAAAGGGAGTTACTGCGACGGGCTTATCACTGTATGCATGGTGGTTGCTATCCAGACAGGTAAAAAACCCTACGCCCTGGTTGGCTACATGCGTTGATTATAAAAATTAACTTGTCTTTTCTAATATCTGGAATATTAATACTTATATAATAATACATTGCTATTGGCAGCCCAATAAAAGCAAACACAATTAAGAATTTATAATGTATGCCTATTCTTAGTTTTTTTTACACGTTCCACACTTTATACCAAAAACACGTAAAAATTCGATATAACATAACCTACGACGCCGACGCCACGTAGGTACGTATGTTAAATGAACCTTTCCTGTCACTCAATGGACTAACTCAAGCTACGGTGAGCAACCAGTATATACTAATTTCTGCGGAAATCTTGATATCGAGTCCAAATGCAGATATAACGATATTTCATTGTTAGATATTAAAATTCACGTTGAACTTTCTACTATTTTCATAAAATGTTTTTAGTTTTATGTAGTACTGTACTAACAGCATAAATTTTAAAATTTGTTTTAGTTTTTATGTTTTCGGAACGAAACGTGTTTCCGATTATACAAATACAAAACAGATGATACTGGTGCCCACGCCTGGTCTAATACTTCGGAGTAGGGCCACGCTACCACGCAACTACCAGTCCACCAGTCAACCACGCTACTAGGGCGAAACAATGACACTGCATACACCCGCTCATCATATATATCTCAGATCACCACTCCACACTCGTACACATACATGGTAGGTTTTCATTTTTTGCTTAGCCACACGCGCTCCTAAGGCATATATGAAGGGACACATACATATGGATCTCATTAACGCATACAAATATGGTTAGCTTAGCTTATATTATTAATTTAGATCTATACACTATATTGCAACAAGGCAAAGGCTACTACAATATATTGCATACGGCTGAGTGACTTAAGCGCTCGCCTGAAGAACCCTGTGAAACCGTAAAGGCCAGTCAGAACAATAATGGAAATCAGGTCGAAAAAAAAAGTTCGTCATTCATTGAAAGAGAACAAGAATGCGTTACTAATGCACTTCGAAATTGCTCATAATTTTAGTGGCCGACCCCCTTTGCCTTTCTACTGACGATTTGTAGCGGTGATAGTGTACACACATACATATGTTGCGACCGGTCGCGGTACCATGACAACCGTTACGCGAGCAAAGGTGAAGCGTTCGCTTATCACGTCATTAGAAACCAACTTACCACTTGCGATATAATAGTCTACAATACACAGGAACTGCCCTACAGCTATAAATGTTAGAAATATTTATTATTATAAATATTTATCTTATCGTAAACCTGTTTCCATTTGAGTAATAATAATGTCTTATCCTATTTGTCTTTAATTAAGTCCTACAAATATTCCTCACTCTTCTATCTGTTATTGACTAAGGGCTTCAAAGAACTTTAAGCTCGCAAACCAACGTAACAAGAAGAATCTATATCTTTATTTTAAATAATACACATGTAGGCATATTGCAGAATCAAATAACAAACATTAACCAATGATTATTGTGTGAAGTAAATGCTGATAAGAACAATTTCAATTACATTAGCATACTACGGCAAAAACAATGTAACCGTAATGCTATCGAATATTTATAAGAATTTTGTATTATTAATATAAGGATTGAGAGACGTGGACAGTGGGCAATCTGAAGTGTTTAGTTGCACATATCTAACTCATCGTATTACTTGCTGTGAAAGCGAAAACCGCGATTCACATACACACACATATTAGCTTGGAAACATTATACTCACCTATTGTACAATGTTGTCATTTGTTGTTGCTCCCATTTATGCATTACGGTGAATTTCGTCTCAGCAAAAAATAGTACATTGCACAATGTTCGTATTTATTGCGAAACATTCTTAAACTATAGGTGCTGTGCTTGGTGATGGGTTTTCAGCTTGAATGATAACTAATCAGTCGGGCTCAGAAAAAACCCTTTAAAACAATTATTCAACTCTTTAAATCTGCCGAACAGATAACCCCAATGACATATTTAGTAGACATTTTATGTAGGTCGTGTCTTGCCAAATCAAGGATTGTTTTTTGCGAAATATCATGTTATCATTTCGTCATGATGGTTTGCTTCATCGCAAGGATTTGAACCCGCTAACGACTAAGCCATTATCATTTAATTTATTTTCATTAACATTAGCTTAGTTATATACTTGTTATTCGATGCTCGATGTTTAAATGTCTTGTTACAAATAATAATAAAACCACTATAGCAACTGTTTCTTTAGCTTGGGTTTTTATAGTAAATCTATCTGTCTATACATATAATAAAAATGAATTGTCTGTATGTAATTTCAAAATAACAACTTTTACGTGTCGTAATAATAATTATTTTTGTAACAGCATTTTTTAACTGTACATCTTTTGCAATATAATTTTTTTTATACAATTTAAATAACACGTACGGATCAGCGGGTAATTGTTAGTATTTATTTATAATCTATATATCTTGTTCTATATTATTTATTATATATACTTACATATAATAAACATGTAAAGTTAACGTGTCTGTACTGTTCAGATTTTTACAACAAAAATGTTGTAAGTGACTAAGAATATGTAATATCATTTTTAGAAATGTCTGTCTGTTTGTTTGTATAAGTAATACTGCTAAAGTACTAGGTTAATAATAAAACGTCATGTCCTCGAGTAACATTTAGTCCTTGATTTAAGTCTATTCTGTTATCTAATTATTAATTCTATTATTTACGTGGTTAATTTACACTCGGTTCACTCTATCAAAATTTATTTCTATTTCAATGACGACGCGATTTAAGTATGAGAGAAGTGTAGATAAGTATATTGCATCTCAAAACCAGTTATCCAGGAACCAGGGTATTTTATATTATATCTACATACATAAAGAAAACGATAGATTATGCATGCATCCAACAAATACAACTGGATAGCTATTTATCATTTTTATTAGTCGAATTTTTATATACTTGGTTGTTATCCAAATAAAAATATCAAAATATATTATCTTAACATAATGTAAATGTACTAAAGGTTTAAACTATGTTTTATATCAGCACTAGGCTTTCAACGAAGTCTATTTTCTTGTCGTGGAAAACTGGCTCAACAAGCGTGGTGCGCATGTACAGGATAATGCAGACGAAGTTGCGAGAATAAGCTAGTATATATAATATTATACTATTATATAAATACTAACCTCAGCCCGCGACTTTGTGAGATAGTTACTTTGGGCTAACGCTAACACGCCGCGGAAGAAAAACCCCGATTTTGAAACATTTTTCATTAGTGCTCCGCTCCTATTGGCCTTAGCGTAGTGATATATAGACTTTCTCAATAAATAAGCTATATAACACTGAATTTTTCAAATCGGACCAGTAGTTCCTGAGATTACCCCCTACAACGTTACAAATTCACAAACTTTACCTCTTTATAATATTAGTATAGAAAACGGTAAAGGTTTTTTATGTCATTGGTGGCAAACGAACTGGCGGGTGACCTGCTGTTAAGTGATCACCACCGTCCATAGACACTTGCAACATCAGGAGAGTCGCAAGTGCGTTGCCAGCCTGTATTTGGGGGGAGGGGCGAGAGGGGACGGGGAGAGAGGAAAGGGAAGTGGGTCTCCGGCGCTCTCACTGCCCAAACGAAACGTAACAATGCAAGCACTGTTACTTCACGTCGGTGTTTCTGTGAGAGGGTGGTACTACCCCAGGCGAGCCGACCCATTCATGCTGAAATTAGCAGTAACACCACCTACAAAACCTACGTCTGCCGTTGTGCTCTCATTAGTCAAAAACTATTGAATAAGTTTCGACCAAATTGTCCATAAATATAAAATTCTTAGACACTCGGCCTTACGCATTCAGAGATTTGCGTTTTCTGGCTGTGGAGAAGTGGGGCAAACGGTGTGGTGCTAATGTCTTTCCCTCTGTACAGAAATCGCGGATAGTAAATGCTAAAATTATTCTGTCTGTCCATTGGTTACTGTTTCAGAAATAAACTTCTGATTTAATCATAATGAAATTTGGTATAGAAATAATCTGGGACTAAAAAGGTATATGATACTTTCAACCACAATATATCAAAAACACGCAGATAGAGTCACGGGCAAAAGTTAGTATATAAGCAAATTAGTTTTACATCAATTTTTGTTCTAGAGATATAGTGAAGAATAACAAGTTATGAAGTGTACACATGTGTACGCTCACTTGAGAATACTTTTAATATAATTTCAATAATATTTTGGTTGAATAGAATCTATACTCGAGGCTCTGAGTACGTGGTGATACAATTTTGTTTTATTATAAAAGTGAAAAGTTTACACTTTACACACAAAAAAATCTTACATTTTACAATTATTATGACAAAATTATTTATATAAATGAGTATTGATGTTTCGTTAAGACCGAATTACACAATCGAAATAATATACATAAGTATTTTATGTACAAAAACAGGCATTGTTCCTTGAATTCTTTTTTGTTTTTGAAATGCTTAATTCTACAATATTACATTATACAAACTAATTATACAAAATTTCGATGTTCAATCGAATCGAGTCCGAACTATTGATTAATTCACATTACTAATCAAAAATATATACTTAACGAGTCATAGTTTAAATTGCAATAAAAATGGTTTAAAAAAAAATTGTATAAAAATATTGATGAAATATTTGCAATTACATTCGCGACTACAATAATATTTACAGTAATAAATAAACATGACTTGATACAGTTAACAATTCCTTTATAACAGATAAAATTATAAATTCAATAATATTTAGCAATTATTAAACACTTTAAATCGGTCAAACAGATAACCCCAATGACTTATTTAGCAGACTTTTTATGTAGGTCGCGTCTTGCCAAATCGAGGAATATTTTTTTGCGAAATATCAGATATATACGGCGTAACCGCATGAATATAAAAGTAAAAGAAAACTGTAGCTAAGAGAAATGTATGGGAATCGTTAAAAAGCAACAATAAACACAATGATGTACTTTTTTTTACTTTTTGTTGAGGATAATAAATATCAAATTCTTTCAGCGAACATATGCCGTTTGATATTATTTATATGAATGCTAGCATTACTCGATTACGGGTTTTAATCTCTATATACGCGTAAAAGTAATTCTTGTGGTGAATTTGAACTATATACAATTGCTTATATAATTGACTAGAGGTAAGCAAAACGTGGCTCTACTATAAATAATGACTAAATAAGGACGTGCAGTGCAGGCTTCGCTGCGTCCATCACTTTGTGAAAAAAGCTCCTGATACCTTTTTTTAATTTTAAAGAGTAAGGATCTTCATGATATCATCCTTAAGAATTATTAAGTAACAAACAAACAGCATATACCGCTTGTATAATTATGCCGTTATATATAAACTACTTTTAAAACAGATTTTATTTATTGTATGTTCAGATGTAGCTCATAGATTTATCGGGTGATAGCTATCGGGTAGCGTAGTCTTCTTGCCTGGTTTATAGATACTTATCACTGTGGCCTTTTTCAAATGCCGTCCACCTGACCTGACCTTAGATTATTGACGCAGTGAAGATGCTGTCCAAGTGGCCTATGGGGTTATCGAAAGACTATGTTCCTAATAACGTCAGGAATGCGGGATTTTCAGGGCTTCAGACGTTTGATAGCGGCAGTAACCTCACAGTGAATTACTGGAGTTAGGATAATGGAATTGTTGTTTCCGGAGAAGGTTTTAATACTATCCATTTCATTAAAACTCGTCACTACGTGGTGCTAGGTTGTAGTTTATTGTTATTAATAAAGACAAGGATGATCGCTACTTCTAAAATAAAACTTAATAGCATAACATATAACAGTTTAATAGTGTGAGTATAAACTTAGTTTTGTATAATTGAAATATTTTTTAGAATCATATCAATGCTTCCAAGTATACTCTCAACCTTTAATGCTTTCAGTGTAAGCGTTAATTTGAAATGTTATTTGCTTACATATTTCATACGTATTCCTATTAATGATCGCTACTTGTAAAATAAAACTTAATAGCATAACATATAACAGTTTAATAGTGTGAGTATAAACTTAGTTTTGTATAATTGAAATATTTTTTAGAATCATATCAATGCTTCCAAGTATACTCTCAACCTTTAATGCTTTCAGTGTAAGCGTTCATTTGAAATGTTATTTGCTTACATATTTCATACGTATTCCTATTACATTTGAGGTGTGTATGTATCTAGTTACTTGATGGAATATCACGGCATCAGTTTGCGATTTTATACAAATATGTATGTTTTACTTTCTTAGAATTTTTATTACTGAATCTATAGTTTCTAACTATGTACTAAACATTTATCTTTTATATTAACTTATTTTAAAAATAATAAACCCTTGTATATAGCCTTAGCACTTGACATTGTAATGTAGATTAAGCATTCTTTATGATAATGCTGTGATCGGATAGTTGCTAAGATTTCCTAAAAATATGAATTGCAAAAGCACATCCTATATTTATATCGACTTCTATTTCATCTTTAGAAAGTTTTGCTACTTTTTTTTATTTCGTAACTGCTTGAGTGAAAGTTAACGTTAGCAGTGAACGGGCCTTCTTTGGCATTGCCAAATAGTTTAGAACGGCCGGACTACGCCTCTCTCGGTAACAGGTATCAAGGTTTTATTTTTACTTTTTTACATGAACAAAAGTCGATTAGTGTTTTACAATGGATCTATCTGATTAGTTTCCTCTGTAGTTTCACTATTAATCAAGAGTCGCGAGTACACTATTTCTTTTTGTTATAAAGACAGTTTCGAGTTACGGGCCTCAGAACAAGTAAAGGAATAGCAATAATAGTAACCCTACTCAGCAGAGAGTTAATGGGTACAATTTCTGTACAGTACGTACTTTTGCATGGTGGCGATTGTCAACATTAAAATGATTTGATTATCGTTTAGTAGCAATAAAACTACAAGTCAACTACTAACTCCTTAAATCAAGCGATAAATCATCAAGCCCTTCCATCAAGCATCTTACAAACAATTAGTATACACATAATATATCCAAATACTCAGCAGCAACATCATTTAAACTGTACGTCATTCTTCTAGTCTTGCTGTGTGGGAAATTGTTTTTTAAATATGACTATAAAATATGTACTAAACACGGTTTTCTTTCATTTTGTATCAGATGAGAGATGATACACCCCCAAGATTAGTATAGACACTCAAAGAATAAAACCGTCGGATAATTTTGTATTGTCATTGAGAGCTTAGCCATTTCGAGATTGTTACCGCCACGAAATCCAAAATTCCTGGGTGGTTCTCGAAGCAGACTAGTATGAAATCATTAGAAATATGTTGGCAATCATTGAAACTATAACTGGTAAGCAGAATTTACAGATTATTCATATAAGAATCTCATAAGATTGTATAACGTGTTTTATAAACTTACGAAATTTGAGAACCTTAAATTTTAGTACAATGACCCTGAAGTTTTAAATCAAGTCGCATAGTATTCCATCACTGGTTATTATAACTGTTAACAGCATTCTAAATTTTGGACACGGACGCCGACAAAAGCGGACCGAACTCATTCTGAAAAGAATTTTGCGAATCGGCCGTCCTATTTACACTCATAAGAGAATTGTATTCATCTCGTTCAAGCACGGTTCACCTCTATTGGCGTCCAGACAGGGCCGGACTTGTCTGACAGGTTTCTAAAAATAGTGGAAATTGACGATTTTTTGAGAATAGCCTTAGGTACGCAGCCGGTCTAACATTACTAAGATCAAGTTATTTCAACATCAGTTCTTTTAAATAGCTAAGTTAATAGCAGATACAGACTTTATTATTTAATATAATATATTTCATATTCCATAATAGATTTTTTTTATATTCATGCAAGGATATTCGTTTATAACTACTTATCAAATAAAAAAATTGGCACACATTGTTCATATATCGAAATAAAAACACCACAAACTTTACATGAAATCGACAACAGGCTCTTGGAGGGGTTTATTGAATAACATCCCAGTATAAAGTTATTTCCATTCCACGCCCTTGAACGCCGGCAAAGGAACTGATACTATAGCACAATGATGTTAAACCCGAGCTATTCAAACAACCGATTTTATATTGAAAACGCACCCTTAAAAGTATTAATAATGGAGTACATAAAAGTCCACATAGGAAATTATAAGCACTTATAACGAATTGTACCACAGCGTTTTATACTACATACCTTGTTTATTGTAGTAATGTTAATTGCTTATTAAAAAACTCTTAAATATCAATTATTTTGCTGCTTTTATGGTTCTTGTAACCACTTATTTATAGCAAAGGACAATAAGATTGATAGAAATATCATGTACAAGGGGTCATTCAAGTATTATGTAAGCACTGGTGAAAGGAGGAGGTCCATGATTTGCTTATTTTTGATGATACAGGGGTTGGGGGTCTGGATGGTGATGACGTCAGCAATATTTATTTACTGAATTAGAACAGATTTGGTTAGACTTATATAAATGTTTACGTAATTATGGGGGTGATGGTTAGAAACATTGCTTACTTTTACTGACCGGGGGAGGGACCGGTCAGAAATTACAAAATATCTGCTTACATAATATTTGAATGACTCCCTATACAGAAATCATGACGAGTGGATTAGTTAGATTTTGGAATTCTAAAATCCGATTGCATCCTTAGAATACTCCTATTATCGAAGTATTTATAATATGGAATGATATAATTCGATAGTTATATTATGTCTATCAAATTACATACTTTAGATAAAAAAGAGACAATTGCACGAACCTCAAAACGATCGTTACAGTTTGTAAAAGTTTATTATATGATGTCACTCACAGGTAGCGTGTATTAAAAACACTTTCAATTTATAACGAATTTGTTCACGTAGTTATATTTACTTACTCTCAAATGCAACAGTTTAGATCATTTTTGGATGCCAAAAAATTATAATATTTTAATTGCTATCCATAACGGTGATAAATATATCGGGAAAATGAAACGTAACACGATCCAAAATCTTTTATGATGATTTTGATTGATTATTTATGATGATATTTATGAAACCCCTTAGTTGTTCTCGCTTTTAATATGTTAGAAAAGTATAATGTTATTCTGAAATGAAATATGAATTTTCACACAAATAAGAATTCTTGCATGCATTCGATTTTTAATGCGAGTATGCCATTGTCAATGTATTAAACACTCCTTCATGTTTTCAAGCACATAAATACAAAAATACGTGGTCATACTGACGTCACTACGTTGTAATTTGAATAATAAATATATAATTTTCATAAAATATCACATGCAACATGATATATGTTAATAAATATTGATCGCCTGTTGGTACAGTCTGTAAAACATCTGCCCTCCGCGCCCCAAGTTACTTGTACCAAGTTAAAAATTGTAGACTGTACAATTGTACTTGTTGAATATTTTTGTAAAATTTACATAATATTAAAGTCTACCGTATGATTATATATATTTCCAACGAAATAGTGCTGGCCTTACGATTAATAATCGCTAGACATTAGAATTTAATAAATTTAATAAATATAAAATAAGAAATATGCGGCGTTCGTAAGTAACGTTGTTAAACCTGTTTCGCATTGTGCGTTATAATTCTCTCAATGCTCTTTAGGGGAATAAAACTTGCATTAATGTACTAAAGATTATATTAAACACCACTTTATAATTTTTATTTTTCTGGCAATATTAATTTACTGTTATATATTTGGAGAAGGAGATCTTATAATTATTTAAGTATGTTTTTAATCATCACTGATATTAGCATATAACTAAGCAGCGGGAGCACTTTTAGCTGAAGTGAGTGAGTGAGTAGTTGGATCGCTAATCTAGCGAAAAAAGCTGAACATCCAATATCGGTGTGTTCATCTCCCAAGCACTTTGTAGTATGCTCGCATAACCTTGGTATTTTGTGAATAAGTCCAGCGCATGCTGCTTGATCCACCAGAGACAGGCGCCGATCCCTGAATCGTTGGACACTGTCAGTGTCAAACTAACTGATAGGTTTACGTACAGCATCAACTCCAGACGCGTCCCGACGATAACTTCCAGGCAGCGGCCGTTTTAACATTTTATAATAGACTAGCAGGCCCGGCGGACGTTGTCCTGCCTTGATAATAAAAAAAAATCTAAAGTTCAACCACAGAGCCAACCCGCGGGTCCAATTGTGAATCTAAACCATTCTCGGATCCACTGGAACACGCAAACAAAATTGCGTCAAAATCGATCCAGCCGTTTAGGAGTTTAGTGACATACACACGTACAGAAGAAATTTATATATAAAGATATTTCCATCTTTACTTTGACTGGAGACGGCTCCGTCGTCTACGCGTACGAGGTCGTCCGAGAGCTCCGCGCGCTCCGACCTACGCGACGATGCGTTCTTCACGTGCTTCCACGTCAGCTCCGGCAACGTCGAGCGAACGTTTAAAAAAAAGGCCCTTTTCAGGGCCAAACAACAGAATGCCAACCGACAACCTCAGCCAAGCCTACGGATCCTGCCACCTCGAAAAATAAGAAGACCACTGCTACGCCCACCGGACTCCGCACTTCAATGCCTGCTCCTCGCCCGCCGACCCCCGTCGCGCGACAGAGGCCGTCTGGAGGGCCGTCAACTCTGACAGCAGCGTACGAGAGTGATATTCTCACTCTCGCCCAGCTGATTACAGCTGGGGCTCTGTCGGAGGGGATGGCCCGCTGGATGGCGCTGTACTTGCGCGTCCGAGAGGCCGCAACAGAGGGACAGCAGATTTCCGCGAACGACGCGGCGGCGCTCGAACGCGCCGCCCGCGGTAAACTCGCGTTACCCGCGATTCCGGACGCCCCGGATAGCCCGCTCGGTCGAGCGCTGCGCCGCAAGCGCAGCGAACCCGAAGCAGGGCCCGCCGCGAACCGCGCAACATCACCACCATCATCGCCAGACGCCCAACCCACACCCAAGAAGGCCTGCATCAAGAAGCCCGCGCAGCCGCCACCAACTCCGCCGCGCGCTTCACAAGAAACCCAAGCGGCGCGGGTGGTCGCACCCACCCCCGCGCCCGCTCCGTCCGCGCCGTCGCGATTGGCTGCCCGCGAGCAGCCATCGTATGCGTCGATCGCAGCGCCCCTAGCGCGCGATCCGCAAACTAAGCCGGGTTCGGGTTTACGGAACCCTAATGCGCAGCCACCGTGCGACAGTGCTGCCGCCGCGTCCACGGTCGACCAATCAACGCCCGCCTCGCCCGTCGCGAAGGGCTCGCGTTACCCTCCGATTGTGGTAGAGCGCCTCCCCGACTGGGCAGTGCAGCTCCCACAGTTGGAGGTCAAGTTGGGGCGCGGGCCCAACGTTCACGTTTACGGGGAGGGTGTTCGGTTCCTACCTCAAGATGCCGAAGAGTACCGAATTACCATAGATTTCCTGGAGAAGCAGGAGGGGTTACAGTGGTTCACCTATACCCCCCCCCTCTCTGCTAGGCCTCAAGGTCGCGATCCGCGGCCTTCCAAGCGGCACAGACCCGCAGATAATCCTCGAGGCCCTTCGCGAGAAGGGCTTCAACCCAGAGTACTCCCGCCAAGTGAATGGAAGACGAGGCAGACCAGGGTGCATCTTCTTCGCCATCCTGAAGCGCACGCCCGGACTAATACCCGCTATCTACAACGTAGTCAAGATCGCAAGCCTGCCAGTAAAGATAGAAGCCTGGAGAGGGGAGCGCCGGCTTGCGCAGTGTTTTCGCTGTCAGCAATTCCGGCACTCCTCTGCTCAATGCCATCGAAAGGAAGCCTGTGTGCGGTGCGGGGGGCCGCACCCCGCCCGACAATGCGACCGTCCTAAAGAAGTTCCGGCGACCTGTGCCAACTGCCGGGGCGCCCACGCTGCCAACAATAAAGCTCGCTGCCCCGTATTCAAACGAGAGCTCAGGAATCGCCGGGCCGGCACCGTAGCCCGGACCGGCCGCGGGCGAACCACGGAAGCCGAACCAGCCCCAAAGGCGGTCGAGGAGTCGGCGACGGCGAGCCTTATGGCCCCCGCCAACAACCCTCCCCCTAAGGGCTCAAAGAGAATCCGACGAAAAAGCAAGAGAAGCCTAACAACCCCGAAGCCGCCAGAAGAGATGACGATCCCTGAAATAATCAAACAAATGACCCAGATGAGAGACGACCGCATCAGAGCCTTCCCGGAAAAAGCCGAGAAAACTCTCGAGATCTTTAACAGAGAGATCGAGAGGATTATCGCGGAGACCATACGGCAAGACACCCCGAAAACAACAACACTAGCTACGCAGAGGACATCTACAGGGGAAACGTCACGAAAGTGACGTCACCAACCCCGAAAACTAGACACCCCCGCTAAACGCGGGGGGAGAGCGATGCCACTGCCAGAGGGGTCACCCTGACGCGGTTTCCCCGCAAGCGCACCCCTATATAGGGGCCGACGCGAGCGAGAAGAACTTCCAGTTACTTGGACTGATACATCAGAGATCATGCTAATCTCCGATAAAACTGTCACTAACCATATTGTTTCTCTTGTGTATCGTTACTCCGTATGGTCCCACATTTTCCATTAGGTGTCGACTGATGGCAGCAAATAGGCAGGCAAAATGACGGCAGACGGAACACACAAAGCTTGACGATATGTTTTCAACTTGAGAGTGGTAGTTATCTAAAAATATTTAAAAAAATGCTACCACCATGTTACGGTTTTACCATGAAATTTTTGTTCATCGATAGTTAAGGCTCATCGAGGATTCGAAACCAGGTCATTGTTGTGTTGCCCAAATATTCTATCAGAGAGCAGTTATGGGTTAAAAGTTAATATACACTGAATGAAATCCCTAGTTTTCTGTGGATTATTTAAACCCTATAAATGGTAGAGACCACCAAGATCTGCATATACAATTTCAAAAACAGTAACTAGATAGCTTGCTGTCTGAACCCAAAATGTAACTGACATACGAATCCACTTGGAAGATTTTTCACATGATGTGTAGGATTCAATCAGATATGAGTGCTTTACAACACAAATCATTTATATCCTTCTTCGTGGTGGCGAATCACTAATTTTCGATTTACCATAGCAATACTCAATGTACAATAGCAGTATTTCATGAACCGAAAATAAAATATATGGTTTATTTAATAGGGAGCAGACGATTAGACATTTCAGAATAAGCATCTACCGGTAGATTTCTGTGGTAGAGATAGAGATGAAAATTAAATGAAACCCATAACCTACCCACGTAATACAGTATTGAGGTATTAGTTTCAGACATAAACATACCATTTGTCATATACCTAGTTTCGTTAAAAAAATATTTTGAGCAATATGGTTTTAACTATAGCGTAAATTACAAATTTACCCATGGCTTTTCGGTATCTACTCTACTATCTCTCTGTATACTGCCGATTTCCGTCATTCTTTATCATGTTATCAATGAGTACACGCTAATCTAATCTAAGTGTGTCTGTTTCGCGTACACTTTATAATTTACATTTCTTCCAAATAAATAGTTTGGTATTACCACAAAATACACTCTTTGTGGTATTTTTTTTTTTGCTTCTTAGTCGCCATTCTCTGATCTGTGCGATACACAGAACCCTATAATCCGGATACCAACTATTTTGTATAATATTTGATAGTATAAAGTACACACCTGATCAAAAAATCTGGTAATCTTGCTCTTTTGTACTTACTAGCGGGCCCGGCAGACGCTGTCCCGCCATGAATATAAAAAAAATCCTTGACAAATTATATACCAAAACCTTCCTCATGAATCACTTTATCCACTGGTGAAAACCGCATGAAATCCGTTCAGTAGTTTTTGAGTTTATCGCGAACAGACAGACAGACAGACGCGGTAGGGGACTTTGTTTTATACTATGTATATATAATGATACAATATAATATACCAATTATTACTTTCATATCTCAGAGTATGTGAAGTATTTTTTTCTAAGCCTAATAATAATGCATAATCTCTTTTAAATGGTAGACTAGTGAAACAATTTTTAGATGGACCTTCTAATTTTCATAATTACATTGAATTCACTTTTTTAATATGATATAATTTTATTATGTTAAACAAAGATAACTCTCGCCTTCAAATGGTCTGTCTGATTAATTTCACATTGTTTATGAATTCAGGTCACGGTAGGGCAAACAAAATTTATGAACTGTCATCATATCTGGTAAGTGCTTTGCGATTTTGTTCTTCTGCATGACCGTAAAAATATCAGAAAGTAATGAAAATGCAAATCGGGTTACAAATAAAATGACATTAGATCTTTCTAATTTTTTTTTTTCGGATTGACTATACGCTGTTGGCCTGAAGGGCCTCACAGCTACACTGCGCTTTATGAGTGACTCGGCCGTATGGTATTAAACTCAAGGGTGCCAAAGTGGCCGAACCTCGGTTTGGACTGTTGCCTTGAATGTAATATCGCGAATTGAACTGAGTTAAAAAAATATATTTATATAATGTAACTAGCGGGTCCGGTAGACGTTGTCCCGCTCTGATTATGAAAAAATCCTTGACAAATTATATAGTAAAACGTTCCTCATCAATCACTCTATCCACCGGTGAAAACCGCATGACAATCCGTTCGGTAGTTTTTGAGTTTATCGCGAACAGACAGACAGACAGACGCTGTAGGGGACTTTGTTTTATACTATGTAATGATAATACATTACAATACTGTTACTTGAAATAGTGGCCCCTAATAGATTAATAAATATATACATTCTAGTTGTCACCCAATGAAATCGAAATATCAAAGTAAGCCATCCCTCATGCAAGAGCTGCTACGATACTTTGGGTTTTCAGGTTGAAAGTCGAAGTCACTGTACTTTAGTTTATAAAACATCCGAGATAGCCTAGGACGTGGAAAAAGACATAGGCTACTTTCGATCCTTGAATACTTCGAAAATAAACACCTAAGCAAAAGTTATATAGGTACATACAATAAGAATGTAAACCTAACGTGTCTGTATTTTTTAGATTTTTGTGAGAAGAATCATTGCAGGTGTCTTGGAATATGTAATAAAATACATTTCAATTATTTTTAGAAATGTCTGTTTGAACACGCATCACTGTTAAAGTACTGCGTTCACGATAAAACCTCGCCAAGGAAATCATAAAGCATATCCTCGAGTATCGTTTAGTCTGGTTCCATTAAAATCGGTTCACTCTATCAAAAGTTATTGTAATTTTAATGACGACGCGTCTTAAGTACGAGAGAAAAGTAGATAGGTAAATGAACTTATTACATTGAGTTGATTTTATTAGTCACTATTTTTTTACATTAGGTTCCACACGGACGCAGTCGCGGGCACAGCCAGTTAGATAATATATGCGTAAGTAGAGTGGTATGTTTCTAAATAGAGATAAAATTGTATCATTACGTAGAGATACTCGTAGTTTGCAAATTTATACACAATCTAGATAGCAAAATTTAGTTATGAAGATCGTTTACGTGCTTTGTCACTCACTCTACACGTTTGGTATACCATTATCATGCAAAACAGGCATTTGAATTTATAGCGAGTTTATCCGTTCTCTTTATAATGTGAAGTATGAGGTAAATTACTTTGTCATTTTAAGAACTTTGTGCTTTGAAGTACACAGTTATGTTAATACCTCGATATGCATGCAAAGTAAAAATTTATAACGCATGATAGAAATAATGCCTAGGTGAATACGACATTGAAGCGGTAATAGCTTAGATGTGAAACATTTCAACTTTGCGTCAAAAGACGGTCTACTCTGATATCTATCTATCTATACATATAATAAGAACGTAAATCTAACCTGTCTGTACTTTTCGATTTTCGTGAAAAAAAATGGTGCAGATGTCTAGGAACAATAACGACCATTTTTAGAAATGTTTGTCTGTCTGTTTGTCTATCTGTTTGTATGAATACGCATCACTGCTTAAGTACTGGGTTTACAATAAAATCTCAAAAGAAAATCATAAAGCATATCCTCGAGTATAACTTAGTTTTCGTTTCATTAAAATTGATCCACTCTATCAAAACTCATTGTAGTTTTAATGGCGCAACTTAAGGACGAGAGAAAAGTAGATAAGTAAATGGACTTAATACAGTCAGTTCATTTTATTAATCACTGTTTTCTTGCACTACATAGGTTCCACGCGAATGGAGTCGCGGGCACAGCTAGTGTATAAATAAAATGGTAAAGGTATGCCATTGTGCGCCCAACACGCAGAAACATTGGATGGTTTTTAATTTAAAAAAAAGTGCGTGTGTACTTATGTACACGCGTTAGAAGTTATACTTCTTTGGCGTAACAAGATAAATATCTTTTCAAAAATTTTATCTTTGGCCTTATTCTACGTTTGTAGAAAAAACGACACTAACAATAGAAAAAAGATATTTAATACATTGAAAGTTTTAATACAAAGAAATACAAACAACAAATACAAAGAAACAAAATGTTGACTATAGCTAACTTCAGGGTGTCGGCTTTTCGTGACGGTGTGCGCGCGCATCGTAAAAATTTACTCTCATCATTTTTCCCTAACGCGCCAAAAGAAGTATAACTTCAAAAAGTCAGTCTTACTTCCTAGACACTTGGTTATTTAAAAAACATCACGAAATCTTCAATACATATACAGTTGTTAAAGAAATTACTATTCATGTAAGGAAGCACTACAAAAGGCTAAAGAAGTTTTGTAAACTTTTAAGTATACTTTGTATGTTTGTGTGAACTTTTAATTGGCCTTATTGATGTTATTTCCTTCATATTTGTACATTTATTAGATGTAAGATCACATTTTACCTAAAAATAAAATAAAATACTTTTGCTTCACTTCTTTTTTTCGCCATATCAAATATCTTATTAATATAATAAATAAACAATGCAGAGATCATGGGTATTAGCTAATATTATAAAAAACCTGATAGCCAGAGTTAAAGAGAAATCTCCAGCATTTTGGTAATACACGCCTGTCTTGTCATCAGCCTTCAAATTGAAAATCCATCACTGAGCATTTTTTTTTCTTTATTCTATTCTTGTGTTCAAATAGCGGCCGTACTTTAAAATTATTCCCATTTATAACTGTATCATGTTATCGCAATCGGCCAGTAGTCCGGTGAAGCTGTTAAGGTCTCGCTAGGCCAATAGCGTAGTCAGTTCGAGAAAAATAAGTAATAGGCCATCTCGTAAATGAATTTCAACTGTGACTACACAATAGCCTACATGATAATAAAATGCACGAACATATCTCCATACGTCATCCAATTTATTTACATGTCATGCAGTCCGAAAGGTATTTCTCACTATTTAGAAAGAGAAAGAAAGAAAGAAAGAAAGAAATACTTTATTGTTGGAACAACCATACAATTAAATTAGATAACACATTAATTAGACAGAAAAAAAAAATACATTTTAAAAATGAAAAATAGATGTCCAACAATTGGCGAACCCATTCAGCAAAAATCTGCAATACTGTAAGTAGTACTGCAGCGCTGATTTTCGATGGGAGCCTATATATGATGATAAACAGACGCTAATGTCAATACAGAATTTAATAACTTATCACTATCCAATACGTCTAGGCGTCATGTAATTTATGCATGACCTCTAAGGAACTCAGAACATTAAAACAGTCATTTCAATCAAGTGCCATTATGGTAAATTATCGTATCCGTAGCAATTATCGCTCGTAACCGTACTGGTAGCAGTTGGACTAAATACTTTTTGAAATCTGTCCCACTTTACTAATATTAAGGATATACTTAACTAATGGGCAGCGGATTAATGGATAAACTTTGAGATCGTGAAGTAATTTGATTGGGCGTATTTTGTAATGTATCCGGTGGGGAATTTAGTTTAGGCAGCTTTTTAGGACTCCCGCCGAAGTGGACAGGCAAAAAACCTGGCATTGATTTTACTTTGGTAAAATTTTAAGATTTAATATTGTAATTCGGTTATAACTAGTTTAGTAGGACAAAAAAGATAGCAGATAATTGATATATTTGGTAACAATTTAAGACTGGTATTATAAAACGGTCGTAATAAGTTATTAACTGTCAAAAACTATAAAGTTTCTAACTAGTTGTTACATTTTTAAAACCTACGCACGGGCACTTATAAGGGGAAAGAATTGAAGAAAAAAAGCCGTGCATCCGATTGCGGTGTTGTGATTTCGCACCTTTTTTATTACTTTACTTTTATATATTTCACACTTTACAAATGTGTATAATTATTCTAAATACTTAACTGAAAATTATTCATACAATCACAGTACATCATTACATAGTATAAAACAAAGTCCCCTGCCGCGTCTGTCTGTCTGTCTGTTCGCGATAAACTCGAAAACTACCAAACGGATTTTCATGCGATTTTCACCGGTGGATAGAGTGATTGATGAGGCACATTTTAGTATATAATTTTAAGTGAGAGGAATATAATTTGTCAATTTTTTATATTCAGGGCGAGATGTCTGCCGGGCCCGCTAGTAAGAACTAAATTTGAACCCCATTACTTTATTTCTCTAGGCCGAGGCTTCACAGGCCTTAAGCTGCAAATGATTACTGAGTATATATTACTGCATAACTTGGACGTAATATAGGCCGTTCACGAACAATAATGATTTAAAGTGAATGGTATTCTAAAATAAATAAAAAAAATTAAAAGAGCTTCAAGAGTAACCTTTACTGTAAACATAACCGTCATTACAAAAATATTACACTTTAGTTTGGCAATATTGTATATATGCTATAATATTTATCGAAAATTTAATACACATTTTTATTTGTGATAGAACAATGTGTGAACTTATCCGTTATAATTATTATATATACGTGTACGTATATATGTTTCTTGTATTTAAACAGGATGAACTTATGGTTGTAAACTGATCATAAGTTGTGAGAGTATTTTACAATTGTATATACAAAGCTAAGTACATAGATATAGCAAAAAAATGACTTATTTTATCTTAATACGAGGATATTAAGTATGATGGAAGAAAAATCAATAACTATTTATTACAGTGTATCCAGCATAATCAAAGGAGTTAAATTAAACTCCATATTTATAATAAAATTTAATCAACTTCATAAACTATGTTAAGTCCTACCTCTAACTGTCCCAACACCGGGCAAAGGCCTTTTTTCTGCATGATAGATTATATGTTTACATTAAAGTTATTGCGTATGATACTCGTATAGACTGAAATGTGAATGTGTTAACAAGAATAATATTTTGTAAGACAATAAGAAAATAAACATATCATTAGCATATATATACTAGGAACATTAAATACAGTATGGATTATAAACTTATACTAGGTACATAGCTATGTATATATTACTCACTGAATTTAACCAATTGAAATAAAACGTACAGCTTCACACGTCTTATTATATACTAGCGGGCCAGGCAGACGTTGTCCCACCCTGATTATAAAAAAATTCTTGACAAATTATGTACCAAAACGTTCCTAATGAATCACTTTATGCACTGGTGAAAACCGCTTGAAAATCCGTTCAGTAGTTTTTGAGTTTATCGCGAACAGACAGACAGACAGACGCGGTAGGGGAATTTGTTTTATACTATGTAATGATGATAAATGGTATGTATTTAATTTGTTCATATGAACCTATTAATATTATTGAAAATAGAAGCTAAACAGTTATGGGTTAGTAGTATTACTTATTAATTAAGCATTCGTAAAAACCAATAAAGACCCATAAACTCTAAAACATAATCATAACAAGTTTAAATCTTGTCTTATAAATTTGGACTAATAATTAGTTTATTATATTAGCAAAAAGTAGGTTGTCGTATTTTACGATGTCATTGAACTCACCAACGGATGTCAGAAATGTGAATAATATAACCTTTCGGAGTGAAGCTTCTTCGGTTATCTTAGAGAAAAAATATTCATTACATACTACACATAAAGAATGGAAATTAGTGAATTTAAAAGTTATACAGTTATTACAAATCATAACAATGTCCACGTATATCCCTTAGATATTTCAATTCTCATATCTGTACACACTACTACACATATAAAAGTATATTTTTTAATGATCCATAGTGATCTTTATTAATTCGTATGTCCCTGTGTATTGTTAGTTTTGATTTTAAAATATATCAACAGAATTTATTAAGTAAGTGCGTGTACACGTGTTTATTATAACATATTTTTTAATCTTAGGTACTTTTTACGCAATAATTCTGCGATACTAACATAATTTGATGACTACGTTTAAATTACGAGGGCACCGGTCAATGCACTATAATAGAGTTTGCGATTATTATAACCTAAAACCTTTATAATATGATTTTTTATTGTCATGTTCAAATATCAAAACTTTTGCTGTGTTTACGGCAGGTACGTTAGATTTTAGGTTACTTCAAGTGCATTTAAATATGATAAATTAGAACAGACGATATTATGTCGATCCTCTGTAAATTGTCACCCCATATGATAAATCCAGAATGATTCGTTTTCTAAATCATTCTAAGATATAAATAAAATATTCGCGATATATGTGTGTTATGTATTTTTCCCGAAATTCGTAAAATCCGTGTGAGTATATATATTTTATCAGCTAGTATCGTAGTTTAAATTCTTTGTTCGCTTTGACCCTATAACTTCTTTATCTAAACAGGATGTAGTAAGGAATTTTATGGAAGTTTCGAAGGTTGTCAAGGGCAGGGATGTGGCACGCTATTGGGTGCCACGTGGTGGGGGCGGGGCTAAGGGTATCTCTTTTATACCTATTATCCTATGTGTATCATTTGTCATGTCTAAAGTACGAGTAAAACATAACGGAAATAACTGATAATGATTAATTAATGTAAACAAAATCATTTCAAAATAAAAAATGTATGTAGCTGTGTTGAGCACGAGAACAAGGTCATAAGTATGTTATGTATAAATGACAAAACTCTATTTTGGAAAAATGTATATTATATTTATAAACATCGCAATGCATTTTACATAAAGTACGCATGTACACATGTGATATAAAAAAAATATTCGCAATTTGCATAAAAGATCTTATTAAAAAGCGCGACGTCTCGCCGAAATCCTGAATAGCCAAAGTCAGCAGCTGCAACAAAAAGGAAAATTAACTAGTTTGAAATACATATTATGTCAATTGGATTCGCGTATTGTCGGCGCAGGAGTTAAATTTTAGACAGCGGGCGGTACGGCGGGTAGAGCGGGGAGGGACATCCGTTCGCTTGCGGATTGCCCAATTCCCGCCACGAGCATGCCGCGGCCGCGACCGCGCCAACGATTATTTCGATTTCGTCATGTCAGTACGTTGACTCAAACTAAATTACGACACGAAATTCAAGTCGTAGCTATCTTCTGGGAATTATAAAACCACTAGTCTTAACAAATCGTGTTTTTTGCAGAAAATTCAGTGATTTCGCAGCCGGATTATATGACAGCTAGCGTAATCCCTGACGTCACTGCGAACACGGTCACGATACGGTATGATGAGGAACCAGGAACTGCGATTACTATTGACGATTGTACGACAATCATATAGGAGAGAGAAAAAGACTGACTGATTGGTAAAGTCGAGTCGCTTCCTCCCCCCGACATGACTGACGTATAGAAAATCTTCTTTTCAAAACTTCTTTCTTGTATCTTCAACTCCAACTGCGAACAATGTTTTTTAATTTTACAACTGTGGCGGCAAAGTTTTTCTCAAGGCGAAATATGAGTCACATGACCGATATAAAAGCAAAATTATGACTAATATAATTTATATAAAGACTAAGTAATCTTTCATTAGATACAAAATAACTCCTAATACTTATTTAATTTATAAAATGCAGATGTAAAAAATTGCAAAAACGTGTCTTCAACGGAAGTTATAAAAGTGGGTCGCGAACTTCTCACAAGTTTGAAACTAAAATATAAATTAATTTGAGACACTTCTACAACGATTTGTTGTCACAAATTACTTTGATATCTATTTAAACTAGAGAGCTCTTTAGTTGCACACCGAAACTAACTTTGGAAAAATTTCAAACTAAACTTCACTATAGTACTATGAGAGAGAACGTCTAAACCGAACGACGACTAGAATGCGAATGGTAGCGAGTAGTGGAGATTCATGGCGTAGTGACGACTGGTGCGAGAGGGGCACGGACAGTGGGCCGGAGGGGGAGTTGCGGGGCGTGCTGCGCGCGCAGAGAAAGGACGCAAGTGGTGATGTAATCGCGATCGATGCACTCAGTTTCGTACGTCGTGACAACCGCGCACTAACTGCCAGTAATGGGCATTACAACAAAACTATTTAACATTATTATTTATAGTCATAATCATTACAATAAATTAAATTCGGAAACCTTAATTAGTATTAAAATATACTTTCAAACAATATAAACTATATCTCTAACTACCGAGACCGCAAAATCGATTCTAAATAAATATTGCATAATTGTGGTGCTCAGCTTTAAATTTGTACATATAAAAGTGAACCTTATTTGGTTCGTATCGTAGTACAAAAGTCATTGTAAGTTGATTTGATATTAAATCGAAAGAATTTCAACTGTTATAATGGATAACATAATTCGTGCAAAACATATTCGGTGTTATTACAGAAAAGTTAAATACGTATTGAATACTTGCTTTAAAAAGGTTTCATATTAAATGCACCGCGGTCGCTGAGTAATCGCCATCTTGTTCTTTTGTCTCGCTTTGGTTAGATAAGGTTAGACTTGCGAAAAAGGATAACGCGAACATACCTCAGGCGAGCGCGGTGCATTTAATACGAAACCTTTTTAAAGCAAGTATTTAATACGTATTTAACTTTTTTGTAATAACACCGATTGTATTTATAACCAATAATCTACGCCCACAAATAGTCGTTATAAGCGTTTTTACTTATATGGGAATGATATATAAATCTGACAATTTTAAAATATACTCTAAATAATCTTCATTTTTGCAATACGCTATCAAAGTAACACCGTGAATACGCAACTATTGCGGTAGCAATGTTAGGTAACAAATATATATATATATATATATATTTGAGTATATATAAGAAATATATATATATATGCAAATGTCAGTGAACCCTGTATCGACACGTGCGATGTTTCACGTGGCACAAGTAAAGAATAATCGTATCGAACCCAATGTTGCTACATCGCTTGTATTAATTTGCACAAAAATCCTTTAGAATCTAAGGAATGTAGAATAAATACATCGAAACGTCAACGTCAGCCTTAGATGAAAATTGTACATCGTGTTGGACAAGAATTAGTATAAGACTAATAAGAATTGTAATTCGTGATGTAAAGGCTTCGTTTCGGTTCATCACATTTCAGATTCAACGACTTCATGTCCAGGTACTGTTTCACTTTCGCCATGACATGCTTTGAAGCGCGGAGAGCTGTTTTGATAAATGCTTATTTTTCTATGCTGTCTTTATGGACTCTTCATTACATTTTAATAACTCAATGCCATTTCTTATTTGTTTTAAGATTGTACCCTATTTACAAACAGGTGAGTTGTTATAGTCAGTTCAGACAAAACATTTATGTTCGATGTTGAAGAAGTACACATTTACGATTGTATTAATGTAAGATAACAAATTTCATTACGTAGTTGAATTAGTTTGTTTGATATCCTACTGTTATTTAATGAGCAAAAATAAAAGTTAATTGTTTCTAATCTGTAAAATTGAAGCCTTGTTCTTGATTATTGTTACGAAAATAATCACTGACTTTTTGTTTCCGTTGTTAAATAATAATATTAAAAGCACTTACTTAAATAAGAATATAACATAAATGAACAAACAAGTTTTGTTATAACGTTTTTTATAGAGGGGGCATAACAAACAGAATGGTGACCACCTGGTGGCATGTGGTCGTTATAATTCATGGATGCTAATTCAATTCCAATTAGAAATATATTTCTAGCCATAACCAATGACACTGTTAATTCGGAGTAATCTAGTAAAACGAAAATATTTTATCTATTTAATTTAAAATATTTTTAGACAAGTATTTGAAGATAAAGACAATAGAGCAGTTTCAGTTCATCCTTTTATATATGAGAATGGCCCTAAACACCTAAAATATTTAAATCTATAACAGTTCACATATGGTTTGAACTATTATATGATAAAACTCATAAATCGTGCAAAAGTGCACGTTTCGTCAATGCCAAACGTACCTAGAATTCGACACAAGCGCATTCCTATAATACGTCACGATTGAGTGGAACGAGAAAGCGGGCTAGAACGAAACGTCTGTGATGCTGTGATAATATTAACGAAGGTTCGGATTCGGAATTGTACATAGTAGCTAACCGTTCCACCGTTCGTGCATCGTCGGCAGTTTCCGTAGCCGCTCGGGTTCTATCTAGGTCACACGTGTAAACGTTATCCCCACCACATCGGCCTTGGCTTACTTTAGGCCAAATGGCATAGCGCCTCCCCTTCTCCGTTGGCTGCATGACCGCTCATGTAGTAGACAGGGCTATTCTCCACTCTACTAGCTCATTGTAATATTTAAAACGTAAAACTTTACGATAGACAATTGATGTACAAATGAGTTCTATAAAAATAACACTATAGTGCATGCACTCGTTATTTTGTCGATGTAAATATTTGTTTAAGCATAATAAATTCATTAGTATAACAATATTTTAAATGTTTTAATTATTCACGAAAGTGTTTGGGTTGCTGATGAAAATAACTATATATACTATAATAAATGAAAATAAAACAACAAGCGTAGCAGAGTTCTTCGTGGGCGGGATCAAAATGCTCCTCCCTTTACGAGACGCTGCATTTTTTTTTTCTTATAATCCAATTCATATACTCATTGATAAAATATCATTCATGTATTAGTAACACCAATACGTCACAGAAATAACACACTGACTAAGGACAATGTTATTTGGCGAGGAACAGTACAATCGTTTGTAACAAGGGAGTGGACATGGAATAATTGCGTACTAAGCCGATATATACGAGGTCGCAGAATCGTGCAGCCCAACGTGGCCCCATCGAATGAAACTTGCTGATGATGATGAAAACAGCGTTTCGACCTCGTTTGAATCTAGGGCAACACCCGAAATAACTAGGGCACCGTTACTGCGCAGCCGCTAACGCAACTAAGAGTTGCGTTAACTGACTAGGTAAGAGTGAACCGTGTTAGTTCGCGCAACTTTCGCTTGTGTATAGCAATACCGATAGATTGAACAGGAGGCCGGGGTCTAAATAAATTGGTATTTTGGATTGCCGAAATCGACCTCTCTGAGGCAGTTTCGTGCACTCACAAATATGTATAGATATCTAAACAAGCCAACTTTTGCATGACAACCTATTGAGAAAGGTACAAAACTTCTATATGTAATAATTATTGAACAAAGTTTATAGGTGAAACCTGACATCAATAAGATGGATATTTTTAATCAAATATTTTTAGTTGTGTAAATATATGTAAAGTTTAAAACAAATAATTTAATAGGTTTTGTTCAGAAAATACTTTATTAATATGTGTTATAAAGAAATAGAAAAGCGATATGTTATTTATAATTTAAGATTTATTTACACATCTACATATCAATCATTATCATCATTACATAGTATAAAACAAAGTCCTCTGCCACGTCTGTCTGTCTGTCTGTTCGCGATAAACTCAAAAACTACCGAACGGATTTTCATGCGGTTTTCACCAGTGGATAGAGTGATTCAGGAGTTAGTATATAATTTGTTAAGGATTTTTTCATAATCAGGGCGTGACAACGTCTGCCGGGCCCGCTAGTTATGTATATAAAAGAAATTCTGTCTTATTGACTCACCAAGATCGGTAGTAAGTCAGGAATACTCGTATGACATAGATTCCATTTGTAGTTCTGTATTAGATTTTTTAATATTATAAATATGGCTATAAGGTAATAAGGGTTAAAGGAATAAAATTGTAGTACAAAAAAATTAAAAGTTTTTAATGATCAACATGAAAACCTAGATTTATAATAAGTGTACCACTGATATACAAAAACCCAAGACACACACACACTTTTGGATTATGCACTCGTTTAAAATAGTCTCGCGTCGCTTGCGTCCTTGTAAAAACAACTTTAAATCGTTTCGGGTAAGGTTCAATTTGCAAAATCATAAGTTTATTGCATAACTATAACCATATATGTATATTGGAGATATTTTGCGGGACGTATTTGAGCGCTACCTTTATTCAAAACTGTGTGTCTTGGGTTTTTATATGTCAATGAAGTGTACCTATTTATTTTATTAAACTAGCCGACACCTGCCCACTTCGTTGGGCGGTAATAGGCATTATCAAGCTACAACTTTTCTCTAGAACTCAATCATATATATCTCATAATTAAGGCAGCGTTCGTAAGAAACATTATCGTTCGACCATTTTTCTCTGACTCCCCAGATATTACCCCCTACAACCTCACAAACTTTACCTCTTTATAATATTAGTATAGATTATAGATAATATAATTAGATAATAGCCCCTGTTCGCGACTTCGCACGCGTGGAATAGTTATTTTGGGCTAAGACGCAGCGGAAGCTCTCAAGAGGAAAAAATACCCCGATTTTAAAACATTTTTCATTGTTGCTCCACTCCTATTGCTCTTAGCGTGATGATATGTAGCCTATGACACTCATAAATAACGTGGCTTTATATTGGTAAAAGAATTTTCAAAATCGGTTTAGTAGTTCCTGAGATTACTCCCTACAACGTCACAATGTCACAAATTTTACCTCTTTATAATATTAGTATAGATAATATAATTAGTTAATAGCTTCTGCCCGCGACTTCGTACGCGTGGAATAGTTATTTTGGGCTAAGACGCAGCGGAAGCTCTCAAAAGGAAAAAAGCCCCGATTTTAAAACATTTTTCATTGTTGCTCCGCTCCTATTGCCCTTAGCGTGATGATATATAGCCTATGACACTCACAGATAACATGGCTTTCTATTGGTTAAAGAATTTTCAAAATCGGTTTAGTAGTTCCTGAGATTACCCCCTACAACGTTACAAACTCACAATCTTTACCTCTTTATAATATTAGTATATAGATTATAGCCCCTGCCCGCGACTTCGTCCGCGTAGTAATAGTTACTACTCTGGGCTAACGCTGACACACAGCAGAAGCTCTCAAAAAAAAACCATCTCGATTTTGAAACATTTTTCATCTGTGCTCCGCTCCTATTGGCCTTAGCGTGATGATATATAGCCTATAACCATTCTCGATGAATGAGCTATATAACACTGAAAGAATTATTCAAATCGGACCAGTAGTTCCTGAGATTACCTCTTACAACGCCACAACGCGACAACGTCACAAACTCACAAACTTTACCTCTTTATAATATTAGTATAGATAGTTACTACTCTGGGCTAACGCTGACATACAGCAGAAGCTCTCAAAAAGAAAAAAACATCTCGATTTTGAAACATTTTTCATCTGTGCTCCGCTCCTATTGGCCTTAGCGTGATGATATGATGATGATGATAGCCTATAACCATTCTCGATGAATGAGCTATATAACACTGAAAGAATTATTCAAATCGGACCAGTAGTTCCTGAGATTACCCCTTACAACGCCACAAACTCACAAACTTTACCTCTTTATAATATTAGTATAGATAACTAATATTTAAAGTAAAATAGTTCACGAAATTTTTATTGAGGCGCTTTAATTTTACAAGGTTCATGGAAATTAATATATAATATACATGTATATAGGATTCAAGATGAAATTCAATATTAGAGGTTAACGTTACACCTATAGAAATTTTGAAGATATGTGACATTTTCATAATGTGGAATCTCCAAACCTAACTTAGAGGTAGAGAGAGAAACGCTTTACAACAAACCCCAAACCCGACCGAGGTCCTTTTATGTAAAAGAAAACGTAGTTATTATGAGAAATCTTTTACTGACCTTTTTATTGATTCGCTTCACTTGTCGTTTTTTTAAACATTTTATTGCTAATGTATAAATAAGGAATCCTCTTTTTAATGACGTCCTAATGGGGTGAGAGAGACAATTAAAGCTTTTACAAGTTTTCTGTTTGTTTACATTTAGCCTTTCAAATAAATAATCAAGAGGAAAGTATTCTTGACACGTTGGAAATTCAACAGCTAGACTATTGTAAAATACGTAAATGTATTTATAGAAATTAGAACGTTGAAGATACCCGAGTTAAATTCATGATTTAATATTTTATAGAATTGAAGAAATACATGTTTTAGAAATTTAGTAAGATTTTATTAGAAACCAGTATCAAAATTAATGTGGGAAATCAGTTTTAAATTAGATAGGAGATAGTAGTAGAGATAGAATAGGATATAATCAATACAGACACAGTAATAACAATGGCGTAGCTAGGTAACCAAGGTCCCTGGGGGAAAATTAAAAAATGGGGCCCCACTGCTATGTAAACTGATTAGGTTTTATAAAATAAAAATATGAAATATACAAATACTTTAAAAATGCTAAGCTACTTAAGCTGTTTTTTGTGCACTGCAGGGCAGGTAATAAAAATATTAAACAGTAACAACATAAATTACAATTAATACTTGGTGTAGGTTTGGCTAATAAAACAAAATAGAGAAGATTCAAGGGTTTATTATATAAAGGTCGGGCCTACCAACTGACTAAATAACAATTATATTTACAATTTTTACAAACCTGTCATATTTATTTTGAAAATGGGAGAAATTTGCAAAAGTTCATTTCGATCGAGATTTCTGGTAAGGATTAGAGAGCCCCTGAACTTGAGGGCCTCGGGACACTGCCCCGCCTAGCTACGCCACTGAGTAATAAACAAATTGTGTTTTGATCTTTTAAAAACTTACGTGTTTGTATATGTAGCGATTTTACTAAATCAAGCAAAAGTACATTAATTATTACTGATATAAATGAAAAGCAATATTGGATATTGACGTAACTGTATAGGAAATATTAAAAAAATATGTATTATCAAAAATTTCACCCTAGAAACAATGGTACAATCTAGTTATAATGTAATTTAAGAATATAAAATACATAATAGAACATAGATTAAATGATCTGTGCCGTATTATCGTTGTCCTCTTTTCGTGACATTAATTACGAACTAATAATATAATTGATATAACGTTCACGATAACTAAGCAATGTAATATTGTATGTATACTGTTTGTTAATTTATGCTATTTTTAACGATTATGTCATTAGAAGTTTATTGTTTCTGATTATTTTTGTACACTGTTAATTCACAGTGTAGGTATGACGTAGGAAGAATAGCAATGCGGTCAAAGACAACGTAATTTTAATGGAAAGTGTAGATTATAATAGCTGCGTGCTATGATGGCAGTTTTGACAAATTACAATAGTGACGTGAAATGTCGATTTATTTTCAAAACGGTTGTAAATAAATGGCGATTTTGCATTAAGCATTGACGCGAGTTTTCTGGAAGTGTACGTTGCGCTGGTCAGCAATCATAGGTATATAAATATGATTATAGGTATATAAGATATATTATATTATTTAGAACTCTGAAAGATATAAATGCTGAATTGTGCTGTAAATAAGTAAAGTAAACATTATAATTCAAATTATATTCTTTCAAACTGCGTTGCTTTTTTGTTGATAAACATGTGAAAAAATTTGTTCACAGCACCAAATTGTATAACAGTAGTTATATGTAACTATATAGGTATATGTAACTATACATATATATAATTTATAAATCTGTAGTAAAATAATTTTGTGTTGAAATTATACATTCCATAAATTTTAGGATTAACAGAATGTCACAATTGATCGTAACAGCACTTTGTTCCTTCAAACGTAGTTATTCATTTATACGAAACTTCATTAGCTACCAAACGTCGAAACGGCCATTATAGCGTGCCGCTATTATAGTGGCCCTTTTTTTCTTGTAAACAAAATTAAGCGGTACATGATATTTCCAATTTAACCTGGAGCAAATTTAGTATAAATTATTTAGGGTAGTAAATATTTCTAATAAAATAAATCTACAAAACGAAATAGAGAGACGTGATGATTTAATTTATTAATATACTGTCATTCAAACATTTTACACATATTATGTAGTAGGTATAAAGCCTTGACGCGAATGAAGAAACATGACAAGTTTTCAGTGTGAAATCTGAAGAAGAAGAAATATGTAATTACAGAAACAAGAGCATTATGTCAAAATTGGATATTGCTCATCGCTACAAAGAATATATCTGGAAAACAATAAAATCCGAGCGAATCATAAAACCACGTTTATTTCTTCTATATAAACTGTGATATTCGATAACATACTTTCACATTATGTAGGTAGAATAAATACATTTGTCTATATATTTATTTTTTATATATAAATAATTAAAATAGTTTACTTTCTCCTTCAGAATTATTGTGTGGGTTATATTTTGGCTCTTCTTTCCTCCACATGTTATATGAAAACAAAACGATTACATTACAAGAATACTTAACAATTACGTTTCTCAGTTTTTCTACTAGTATTTGATGAACAAAATGAAATAAGTTAATCTGAAAAATAATTTGTAAATAAAATATTACTATAGTAGCTCTAATGTGAAATTTGAAAGAAAAGTATCAATATTTTATTTAAAATAATACTATTAGGTCTTTACCTATGAAATTGCTGTTTTGTATGAAAAAATTTAAACGAATTTTTTTCATGTATTTTTTATTTGTATTAATCGAAGTAATCACCCATGCAATCAATGCATCTTTGCCAACGCAGTGGCAGTTTATTGATGCCCTTCTTAAAGAAATCAGCTGGACTGGAGACAACAAATTCTTCAAAGGCATTTTGTACTGCCTCTCGAGTATTGAATTTTTTTCCCGCCAAGGAGTTATCCAAATTCTGGAAAAAGTAGTAGTCTGTAGGCGCAAGGTCTGGTGAGTAGGACGGATGACGGAAAACTTCCAACCCCAGTTCTTGCAACTTGGAGACCGTCTGCTGTGCAGTATGAGGTCGCGCGTTGTAGTGCAGGAGCAGCGGAGACGAGCGATAGACCAATGCTGGTTATAGATGTGCCAGCTTCTCCATCATTGTGTTCAGTTCTTCACAGTACACATCTGCAGTAATGCTCACCCCGTTTGGTAAGAGGCTGTGATGAATCACACCGGCGCTAGACCACCAAATAGTGACCATCACTTTTCTAGGGGTAAGTTTTCGTTTAGGGCATTGTTTAGGTGCTGAACCAGGATCCAACCAACTTGCTGAGCACTTGCGGTTATCAAACAGAATCCATTTTTCATCGCAGGTAACAATGCGGTTCAAAATTCCTTCATTTGTGTGTCTGTTGAGCAGTGCAAGGCACGTCTCGACGCGTACTTCGCGCTGGCGATCTTTGAGTTCGTGGGGCACCCATTTGTCAAGCTTTTTTACCTTGCCAATTTGACGCAAATGGACCAATATTGTTTTGACGCTAACGTCGAAAGCTGCTGCTAATATTCAGCCGTAGATTGTGTATTATCAGCTTCCACAATCGCCTTTAATTCGTCATTGTCGATCAAAGTCTTCGGATGACCGCGAGGTTCATTTTTCAGGTCGAAATTCCCAGAACGGAAGCGAGCAAACCAATAACAGGTGGTGCGTTGGTTTGTAGTGTTAGCTCCGTAAACGTCGTTGATGTTGCGTGCCGCTTGTGCCGCGTTGCTGCCACGACGGTACTCATATTCCATAATTACTCGAATTTTTAACGTATCCATGATGACAAAAAAGATTGAAATGCGATGAAAATGTAACATTAATCAATAAACAAATGACTACTTTTGGAAAAAGAATTCCATGTTTTTAAAATAAAATTAATTTGAAATTAGAATTCTTAGTAATCAAAAATTATTTTGATTTGAAATGGCCAGTACTGCAGAACGGCAATTTCATAGGTAAAGACCTATTATAATATGTTGAATTTGAAACTCGATATGTATAGACAGGCAGTTGTGTAAATTTCGACTGTCGCAAGAAACAATAGGCGCTGACCTATGTTGTAGTTTACACAAAGAACTGCCAAATAAGGTGTTAGAATTTCATTTTAGCAACCTAATAGTGACTAAACTCGCGTAGGATTTAGGAGTGTAAAATCAAGTTGGTACTAAAATAAATAAAATTATAGTATCATACCAATGTTAGCGATACACTTCATAAATAATTCGTTACCACAAAATATACGTTATGTACCTATTGAAAACTGAATATGAATGAATATTCATAAGGCCTTATTCTTAAAGTGCAGGTTTCTGAGGTGAGACCGCATGAGAGCGCCGTGGGAACCATATTATCCGCGTCTGTGCCTGCGTAACGGTCAGTCATATACTCTACGTGCTTACGTCAAGAGTTGGTAAAACCAAAAATTTGTAAAACAACGAGTGCGCTCGCAATGTTGGATGATTGTACATTTTAAAATGGAAAGATAAAGACCTCCTCGCATCGTGGGAACAATTGTTGTGGATTGTGCGGATGTTACTGGACGTCTATGGTGTGAGAAAACACACCGTGGAACAAGGTTTTAAAAACACGATACCATATGTTTATTGTTATTCTCGCTTATTATTAACAGTATAAATAACATGTGAATAAAACGTTTAAAATACAATCAATAACATAAAAGTAGTGGTTATAGAATGCTATTAGTAGCGTATATCCGAGTACGTACCGGTTGCTATATTAGGTACATATATAATAATACTATTACATGTATATATAAGAGTTTGTATGTGATTTATCTTATGTATATGTAGGTATCTTCATGTTTATATGTCTGCGTACGTATTACATTTACGTAATTTTCCAGAACTTCAGAATATTTTCATATAAAAAAGATTCCTAACATTTTAGTCGCTCTAGGGGAAGAGGAAATAATCTTGTTGCACAGAACGAAGTTATATAAAGTTAAATTCAGTCTGGAATGACTCAGCTTTCTGCAATTTAGTTATCTGCGAGGAAATTACATGGAACCTCGTTAAACTTTATAAGAAAAATATAAGTTCATCGAATCGTTTTAAACATTTCGTAACAAAATTTATAGACGGTATAAGAAAAATGATACGATATGATCTGTACTGATTATCAAATTAAATAAGAGAAGTACTGAAAATTATTTGAACACGCCACTTGGAGACGGGACGCGGAACGACGTGACGAAATTTGATAAAAAAAAACTTTATTCACGCGATGAGAAGGTAATACTTGTGTAATAAAGACATGAACACCGTACATGACCAATGAATGATCCGTTCCGCCTAACGCGGGTTGATTCGTCTCAACCATGAGAGAATGCAATGCGATAATTCTCAAAAAGTTTGTAAAAGAGAAAATTTTGTAAGCTATAAAGAGAAAATTTTGAAAGTTATATTGAAAATCGAATTTGAAAAAAAATATTTAAATAACATCAAAACCGGTAATTACAGTGTTAAAAAAATGTATTGTGGATAAATTATACTTTGACTGTAGGTTGTCTCGTCGCCAGCAAAACGGTCTAAAATCGCTATGGAAGAAAAATTATAATTAAAAGAACCGCGCAGCACCACTTACCTCGGTGAGTATATGTGACGTCATCGTTCTTCGGCCGCTTATGTTACTACCTGTTGTAGTTGGCTGGTTGAGTGTATTTATGACAAATGTGAGTAGTTCTTTCGCGCGGTACAACGCGACGTCGACGCAAGGCGATGCCGCATTCTGCTCTATACTCTATAGTCTATACGTATGATCCGTTACAGTCCCCTCTACTTCGAGCCCGACCCTGCCACTGATCAGCGTCAAAACGCCGTAAGCGTAAATGGAAAGGGAATTCCAAAACATACTTTACAGACACGAGTGGAACCTTATCTCTTTAACATTGTATAACGCGGTATTATATTAATGATAGGGTTAAATCAAGTTAGGTGACCTAGAGATATCGACTCTTGACTTCACTTAGATATCTTATAATAAAGAAATTTCTAAATCCAAATTAGAATCAATAGTATACGTATTCAGATAAACGTGTGGAGTAAGGTAATGTTTTTAACAGGGAATTATACAAAGGTATGAACGTACTTCATTAAAAATCGTAGTGATAAAATAAATTATATAAAATTATAAACAATCAATATTCTTTTATTATTATTCTAAACATTATATTTAACCAAACCACTTCTCAGGTGTTGTAAAGAGTATACGGTGGAACTACATACACACCTATTACGTTAGAAGTATTTTTTACGTAGGCTCCAAATCGTGCTCTTGTTAACTGATAAACTAAATAAATAAATAAAATTATTTTATTAACAAAGCTAAATGTATAGATAGTCCGTATATGATATATGTAATTATTATTCATAGAACGATTAGTTGGCGTTTAAGAAAGGTAGAAATTCGCCTGTGGGATACCGAAAAATCCGTCCAAAACTGACATGTAAATAATAATATAAATAATTCTAATAACAATAATAACTCTAAAATAATCTACATCTAAAAATATTACACCATATGATTAAAACAAGCTGAACGCTTCTTTTTTCGAACTGACTACGATATTGACCTAGCAAGGTCTTAACAGCTTCACCGGACTGAAGCTGAACGCGTTTAATACATTATGTATTGTTATCACATAAAAATCATATACAGAAATGATATTTAACTATCCGAAGTGAAATACCAATCATAAAGTCACAAAGCATATATTTGCCGAACTGCAAGTTTAAGCGCCACGTCAAGCGGGTTTTGGTGTCGAAAGGTGTCGAAAAAATAGAGTGGATCATTATGATCAATATTACGGTGGGCCAAAAAAATCGACTATTTTTTTTTAACTTATACTCTGAAAAATAGGTTGGTACCTCAAAAAAAATCTCTCCAAGTATTAGCTCTTAATTGTAATAGGAAAGTCTTACGCCTCTCAGTTTTTTATTTTTTCCTTATGATTAGAAAGAAAAACTTATATCCCGGTATTCACTATTTGAAAAACATATCTTGTGTCATATATTTGTAGGAAATTGAATTTTCTACAAAAAAGGTCTCTTACATTTTTTTGTAAATATCACCGTTTAAAAGTTATATAAAAGATGAACTCGATCGAGTTTCTTGCAGGTTCTTCTCGATGACTGGGCTGTTTTCCGAACTGGTAGTAGTTTTGACGTTCGTAAGCTCCTTATTAAGGCCTAAACTGAGTAAAGTGTTTTTGATTTGACTTCACTTGATTAGGCTTAACAGGTATTGTTTACCAGTAGTTCCAATATACATAAATAAATGCAATGTAAGTCCGAAAGGCAAAACATGAAGTTAACAGTACAAATTTTTATTTGGAACTAGCGGGCCCGGCAGACAATGTCCCGCCCTGAGTATAAAAAAATCCTTGACAAATTATATACCAAAACCTACCTCATGAATCACTTTATCCACTGGTGAAAACCGCATGAAAATCCGTTCAGTAGTTTTTGAGTTTATCGCGAACAGACAGACAGACAGACGCGGTAGGGGACTTTGTTTTATACTATGTAATGATGATTGTGTTATAATGCCATTGTAAAACCAATCCAATCTTTAGCATATAAGTGTCCACTTATCCACTTAATCATAAATATCTGAATAAAAACCTGTTATTACATTTTGCAGCAAATTTTATGAGCCCTGAATGATCTCTACTTAGCTATTGTATATTTATAAATTACGGCACTACGCATACTTAAACAATGATCTTCAGTTATAGAGCTCTTGAACACCTCGTACACCAAATGTAAACCACTACAGCATTGTTGTGTGTTATCTTCTATTTCTTGTGTGGCGAGCTTCAAATTTATTTATTTTCACTTATCTATAGATTTTAGCATGTGACCACAATCTCACTTCTCACCAGATGTTAATTGACGATGTGTTTCTAAGTTGGTAAGTACGGTTAATCAATTTGAGGATTGTAACTAGACACTTAGAAAAAGCCCTATCACCATGTCATGGTCTCGTTAGGAATTTCTCATTCACCGAAAGCTGCAGCTCATTCACAGGGACTTTGACATAGGTACCTAAATTGATGCGGTTTTAGAACACGCTAACCACTAAGCCAATAACTCTTCAAACATCTATCGATCGGACTTAGCAAATGTATACGAGAATACGCCTTCTGTTTAGAATTATCTGATACACTAAAGTTCTTACATCTGTTGAAACTATTCCCAAAAATACAAACGTATTTATAATATTATATGTAATCAAGCTATATTTTGAAATTTCTTTATTTATTTACCTAGTATATTTGTGTATAGTTTTTAATATTTGTAAAAAATAAAAATATTGCTTGGTAGTTATAATAGGAGCTAGTTATTTTTAACATATTTACTCTATGATAAACTTGACTATCACAAATAAATAAATATTCCCCACCCTTATCTTCTTAATAAAAGACAAAAATATAAACACACAAATTTAGGTACCAGAGGGACGCAGATGAGGTGAAAGGGGAGCTGGCTCGCCCCTGCACATACCTCGCCTCCTATTACACCCACGTTGACAGATGTGTCTTACCATTACTCGTTGCAGTACAGTCGCATTCAGAATAGTTTTGTTGTTATTTTAATTACATGTTATTGCTATTTTCGTTGTTTATATTTGGTATTATTAGAAGACTCGTCCACTTCGAAAAGGGATGTTTCTATGCAAGGCGTTGTTTATTACAAATTATTTATTTACTATGAATGTATTTTATTTACAATAACAGTATTATTTACAATACACACATAATATATGGACAATATATGCTACTAGATATATCCTACAGAAAGAAATAAATATTGCATAAAAGGGGATCATTCAACTAAAGTAGGCAATCACCCGAAACTCACCAACTAGGTGATTAAACGTTATTTGGATTTATTATAACTGGCAAATACATGATGTGGCGAACTGTTAATAGTCTAGCTTTGTCTATCACTCTATTATTTAGCTAGTCCATTTCTATTGTTACTGTTATTTTATTACCCCAGTATTATTTAATTCTAGTGCCTGTTCATTTTTATCTCTAATTCTTTGCAAATATTCTATATGTCTGTATATCACCTATGTATATATATGTCTGCTCAATTCATATATACAGGTTTTCATAAACTAGCTGCCAAACCGTTTACAAGACGACACAATCTGAATCAAAGAACTTTCATTCCACATACAAAATCTTCTGAAAGTAGCAACGTGATCGTTATACTGCTACATTCTTATTACTTAATGTAATAGGCGAAGATCTACTTGAACATAATTAATTATAACCTAATATATTGTACGTATAATATCGAGACAGCTTAAACATTAATAAATGTAAATGTTAAATTAATATAATATTTTGAATTTGTTTTGTATTAACCTCTTGACTGTACTATGCGCAAGATCAAACTTAAAGCTATATTCAGGCCGTCCAAAAGCTATAACGCAGACTATACGTGTTTTGGTCAACCTTATAGTTCTCATGAAAATACTTAGCGAGGACCTTTTTTTCATTGTAAATGTAATGTAAGTATCTTATAATCCACTTTCCATATAGAGGAATTTATAATGACGAATGATCTATTTTAGTTTGTCGAGCATAATAGGGAAATCCACTTGCTGAATCCTAATAAAGACAAAATTTCTAGAAAGAAGTACCTACTTCAGATATTTCATTAGAAATCAACCAGCGATCCTTTTGTTGTTATATTTTAAGTAACTATCATATTAAAATAACAAAACTCAGGTGTGATCAATCTTCATTATTCAGATTATATGTACTAAAATATTTGGAACATCGATTTCTATGATCATAGTGATATTTTTAGAATTTCTAATTTGAATGTGTATTAATGGAAGCAGTACAACAATATAACGAACACCTCACCATATTTTTTTTTTTAAACAGAGGAAAATCCTACGTGGATACGCCTCGCACTGCCGGGGGACAGTGCGAGGGTTATGTAAGCCTCCTACTCACTAAAAACCCCTGTGCCGCCTTTTGCGCGTAAGTAGTGGACCTGGGTGCGAGATCACGATTTGCGTTCTCCGCTGCCCTGGTCGCGCGCTTAGATCGCCCGCAGATGTTCGTAACGGGTATCCTCGTCTCGTGGGAGAGTGATTCTCTCCAAAGCTTCCTTCAGAAGCTGCGGCTACACCATGCTTCTGCTTTTCTTCTTCTTCTACTCAACTCATGCAAGTTTTTATTTGAACGAAGTGATTAATTTATAGTAAACTTCATAATAAACAAATTGCGAAATAACAACGCGTTTGAAAAATGTTTCAACAATGACTCAGCCATATTTGACAGCAAGCTTATCTTTTTTTTTACCCAGGGGAAAATTCTACATCACATTCCCTTCCACTGCCGGGGGACAGCGAGAGGGTTATGCCGGATTCCTAACGGCTAAAAACCCCTGCGCTGTTATGCGCGTATGTGGACCAGGATCGGCGGTCAACACGAATATTCTCCGCCACCCTAGCCATGCCCTCAGGTCACCCGTATATATTCAGATGGGGACTGTTATCTCGGTGAGACACCATAAATTTATCTTCTGAACTCTAGAAGCAGTGGCTTATCCCGTGCATCTGCATCACGAATTCTCTTTTATATGGCAACGTCTCCGTTACCAGGACTCTATAGTTATGGAGGCATATCGAGAAAACGGCCTCCACCTCACCGTCTTCCATGACCAGATCTCCCACGAGGAACAGTGTGTGCCCTGATCATTCTCTGCCTTTCCCCTTCTTTTCTCACTTTAATGTGCTCTTTTATAGACTAATAGCAAAAAATCTTCACAAATTTATGTAAGTATTTTAGACACCTGAATTTTGGTTTTTAAATTATATAAGTATGTCAAATTAATATAATTTGATGTATTCATAACTCACATAATGTATATGGCTTTTGGACAGTTCTGCAGTTTTGTTACCTACTAAGTATTTTCATAGTACAAGTTATAATTTTGAATCATGTTTAAACATTTTAAATTAATTTAGGAGCCTAAAAAAATAGTTTTCCAAGTATCTAACTGTAAAAATATTCACTATCATATATTCATTAGGTATACCATTCGCATTCTTCGGAGATAACAAATGAATGTCAAAATTGGTAAATATAAAGTCGTAGACCAAGAATCGAGGGATAAGTCTAAACAGCTCTCGTTCTATGTATATATATATATATTTTGTCACTTCAATGAGGAGCATGTAAATAATATACTTTTGAGTAGATTTAGTAGGTGTGACTAATAAAAGATATGGATAACTACTTCTTAATACGTTTTTGTTTTCCTTCACCGTACATAACTGGGTCAACGTTAATATTTATAATGTTTGGTGTCTGTGTGTGTGTGTCTCTATGAAAGAGAAAGTGTTTGTGTTGTTGTTTGGAATTCTAACTTTAAGAAATTATTTAACTTTCGCTTGCTCTTGTACTCGAAGTTAATTTATTCGCTAATACGTTTACGTTGATATGACTTGTAGAAAGTCTTTTGTCATTTGTTCCAAATTATTTTAATGTTATACCGATGCAGAATTTTTATTAAAAAGCAATGGTGTACAATCGAAATGCTTATTGAAGCAATTCAATTAAGATTACTAAGAAAAGAAATTCAGATGGAAATGACTACTGTGTTTTTTTATTACGTTTAGGTTACTTGGTTTCCATTAAATTTTGTGATATGTTTAACATAAAAATATATAACAGAAAAAACGAAAATATAAATTTTGTTTTAATGAAGAGTACTCTATGAATTAGGCAGTGCTCATAACCAGTTGTTGTACAGTACTATTATCATTATTAATTAATCCATCGCGAATTTTAGAGTACAACGGGAAAATATTTAGTTTTAAAATAAATAAAGAAAATTCAGTGTAGGACAACCAGCAATGTAGGTATTTTTTTTCGAGTATTTGTTTATTCATTTATGGAATATAACAATAAAAGGAAAATTAACAACTTCAACAAAATTCAATAAAGCCGGTTTATGGATGAGAAATTTAACAGTAAACAACAAAAAAAAATTGTATACGTTAAATAGAGTATGGAGCGCATACTAAATAGTGGCAAGGACGGTACGAACGACGATTACGTAATCCAGGAAATAAATAGGTCGAGAGGGCAACGGTTCGTGCGGGTGTGAGAACAGGGAGGCGCGGGCCGACACGGGACCCGGATCGGGAAACTAGGTGCCCTACATGTGCACGTAGTCCGTTGCACACCGTATTTTCATCGTTGTCACTATGTCGTAAATGATTTTGAAAATACATTATCACACTGTTTGAAACATTTCTATCATTCTCAGGAGATATCATATAGATGATTTATATTATTTACTAGCTGTACCCGCCCTTGCGCACGCGTTTTTATTGTATTACAGAAATATAAAATTGTCAGACTATATACAATTATAGAAATGCTCTTTAAAAACAATTGTAAGTACTGTCGTACGCACGCCACTTACAGTAACATGTAACGTATACATTAGATATAAAATACTAACAGTGTGTCAAATGAGTAGTAGTCATCAGTAACATATTTGGAACCTTAACCCACAATATAACTACCTCAGTGCTCACTTACACTGTATAAGGAACTACTGAAACAATGACTGAAAGACGTTATTATAATGATATAATATCCCCATATTGTCAATAAGTAATACGTTTATGGTCTAATATCTTATTAGAAAGACCCCTTCTAACTTCAAAATTACCATTAATAATTATAATGTTGAATTGTAAATAATTTTATATCCATGACCATTTCAACAACAGCTAGTAAGTATATCATATTTCAATATTTTCAATTATGTTTGCTATCTTGTCTTTTTCCAATATGTTAATTCTTATTCTATTTTTTTTTCTCTAAGTTTAATGTTTCTCAGTATTTACTATTATATAATTTAATTATTTTTTTTTATTATTATTAATAGTGTAAGTTAAGTTTCTATGTGATAAAGCGTTTTAGGTGTTCAGTTTAGTTTACTATTTTTTATTATTATTGAACTGACGTCTTGAAATCTTGCATAAATGTAAATCAAGATATAAGACTTATATCAAGATTTATATCTGACTAAGCAGTTTTTAATATTTGACAATTTAAATAGTGCTCATTGAACTCGATACAATATTCTTATATACACTCATCAAAAAAGTCTAAGCAACATGTACTAATTTAAATTTTAGAATGGTTCTTCACATTATAACGTTGTATTTTATTTTTAAAATAATATCTTTAGGGTTCTATGATGTAAAAATAACAGCTGTTGTCTTTATAAGTTCTTTTAATAACAGAAATGAACAATATTAGAATATACTGTAGAAACTATGATACATAAGAAACTAAACTTTTTTCTTACAAAATGAAATTTCTAAAGAAAATGTATTTATTGTGAAAGAATAGAACAATTTAATACAAAGTATGGGCTCCTCTGCTATTCAGAACTTGTCGGCAACGATTATTCATTGAATTATTGAGACTGTTTATATCATCTTGCGGTATTCGCTCCCAATGGAATTGTAGCAAATCCTTCAGCTGTTGGGTTGTTGTCGCTCCGTCCAAGTCCTTCAAAACACGTCTCTGGAGCATGTCCCATGCGTGCTCGATGGGGTTGAGATCTGGCGATTGTGCAGGTCAGGGCAATACCCGGATGTTCTCCGTTGCAAAGTATTCACTGGTTCGCCGAGCTGTATGTGAACGCGCATTGTCATGCATTAACCTAAGATCGGAGCCAAAGGTTTGTGCAAATGGGTAGACATAAGGTCTGAGAATATCCTCAATATAATTTTCAGCATTCATGTTTCCATTTACAAAAACGAGCTCAGTTCGCCTGTTCTTCATAATACCCGCCCATAACATAACTGTTGAGCCGCTGTATGGATGAACTTTCTGAACGCACCTGAGCCTTTCAGTATTTCCGGGCCGACGATACACTCGCACCCTTCTTGTATCAGGCTTAAACCCGAATCGCGACTCATCGGAAAACATAATTTTATCCCATTGTTCCTGGGCCCATGTTATGCGTTCTCTACACCATTCATATCGACGAGCGCGATTCCCGTGACGTATCGGTGGGCACCTGATTGGGCGTCGAGCTCGTAGGCCGTACTCATGCAGTCGATTTCGCACAGTTTGAGGACTTACATCAACACCACTTGAAATTTGTAGCCTCAAACTTATCTCTCGAGCGGTTAACATCGGCTGGCGTCTTGCAGTCAGTTGTATGTACCGGTCTTGCCGAGTGGTTGTACTCCTTTTACGGCCTGGATGCTGTTCAGTGGGTTCTCCTGTATTATTGTAGCGCTGCCAAAGACGACAAATAACACTTCTATGAATGCCAAAATGTCGAGATACCTGAGTTTGATTACTTCCCGCTTGCAACATCCCTACAGCTCTTTGCATTTCATCTGCCATCAAATGACGTCGCTTCATGACGTAAAGAATATCTAAAAATTCAATTTTGTCGCTAACTTTATTTAAATGGTTGGTAAAATTATAAAATCAAGACTAAACGTAGCAATTAAAACGCACTTAAATTCAAACAAATTCGCAGTCATTTGAATTTTATGAAAAAACAAAACATAATCAAATTTTTTTTTTACAACCAGCCAGTATGTCATCAATAACAAAAAAGTTTACTTACCTACGCACTTTGTTTGAGTAAATACTTAGAAATTAATTAATATAAATGGTAAAATTTGTAATATCACGCATGTTGCTTCTTAGACTTTTTTGATGTGTGTAGTTCAGACACTTTTTATAGCGCGGGGAAGAGTGACAGCATGGGCTTCTTTGGGCTGTAGCTATCATAGTTGCATACCATATGTATCATTACATAGTATAAAACAAAGTTCCCTACCGCGTCTGTCTGTCTGTCTGTTCGCGATAAACACAAAAACTACCGAACAGATTGTCATGCGGTTTTCACCGGTGGATAGAGTGATTTATGAGGAACGTTTTAGTATATAATTTGTCAAGGATTTTTTCATAATCAGGGCGGAACAACGTCTGCCGGGCCCGCTAGTATACATATATGTTGGCTTCAGTCCGGAACTTCGTCCGCGTGGAATAGTAGTTACTTTGGGCTAACGTTAACTTTAATTTGCGACTTCGTTTACGTAGATGGTGAAAATATTTTGAATTAAATAATACGTACGTTAACTCCGATTTTGAAACATTCTTCATTAGTACTCCGCTCCTATTGGTCTTAGCGTGATGATATATAGCCTATAGCCTTCATCGATAAATGAACTAACTAAAACTGAAAGAATATCAAATCAGACCAGTAGTACCCGAGGTTAGCGCGTTCAAGCAAACAAATTCTTCAGTTATATAATATTAGTATAGATATATTTTAAATTTATTATTTTTTATATCGAATATTTTGAGTCCTTAGTTCATTACATACCTACACTAAACCAGTAACCAGTCATGTTGTACGCATCTGAGTGCTGAGCGACGAGATAGATGGATGTGAGAAAACTACATGTGGCAGAGATGCGAATGTTAAGGTGGATGTGTGGTGTAACTAGAATGGATAAGATTAGGAATGAATATTTTAGAGGAAGTTTGAAAATAGCACCAGTGACAGAGAAGTTAAGGAGTAATAGGTTAGCATG